>CM076903.1:48823409-48852894 GCA_039519145.1 Kokia cookei
TAGATTCTATATTTGCTTGTTAGCAATTTTAACCTTAGATTATACAAAGTTTACAAATAACAACTCCTGTAAACAGTTCACAGAATTTCTTCTTAATTTTGCATTCTATTCGATTCAATGTAGAAATCAACTATTTTAACCATAGATTCCAATGACATTTTACCATTTTAGTTTTCATCTTTTAAGGGTGGGTTTGGATGAGTGGTGGATGCGGTGTGTTTAGCTTATTTTTTGTCTTACGTTATAGTTTTAGTACAATATCTAATCCCATCGTCACTGTTGTTTTTACATTAATTGCAGGTAAATGCACCATCCATTCAAAACCACCCTAAATTTATATCATTTAAGCATTGAAGAGTGTTTCTGTTTATGTCTTGTCTTACTTATCATTTGAAACGCCTATTTAAACTCGCCTCAAGTTAACCCACAAAATTGATGTCAACAATAATAATTTATTCTTATAACAATGTACAATTTAATCAAAATTAAAATTTTATGTGAATAATTAAAGCAAATTCAATGTTAATGGTGTGTAATTATGCTATTAAAATTTATATATCATTTTATACATTAGATCAAAATTTATGTATAATTATAATATTTATCCCTTATCAATAATAATTCTCTACATAACTAGTCAAATAATAGCTTTAGATATTTAACTGGATAAATAACTTATAAACCCTAAGAGAGAATTTAATTAAAGTAATCTTATGTTTCTAAGATTTCAAAATAATATTGTCATTGTTGGATTTTAATGATTAACTTGAGTAATAATCTTACATTCCAATAGTGCTTGTGGATCGAGTTGAGCTTGGTTCCAAAATATTTTTTAACTTCAGGTTCGTTTTTAAGTTGGTTCAATATATTTAAAAAGTTTATTTTATTATTTCAAAAATTAATAAAATATTTAAAAATATTTTTAATTATTATTTTATGTATTTTATAATTAAATTTTAATTTAAAAATACTTTTTATTATTTAAATTGAAATCAAACTGAACTAGATGAAATGTAAAAGGTTTTGTTCAAGTCATGCCCTAGCGAGCTACATGGCCCTTGGCCAGGTCTAATATGAACTAATGAATTAAATTTCTTGATTTTTTAATATATTTTTTAAATAACATTTCAACAATTATTACATGATATTTTGTCTATTTTATTATGGCTCAAATATTACATTATAATAATTTTATCATTTCTTTTTTCTTTTTATAATTTCAGTCAAATTTGCCCCTAAATCATAATAAATATATTTTTTTAAAATGTTTTTTTTTGTTTCCTTTTTCTTTCACTTTAATTTAAAAAATCCTAATCAATTCTTTCTAAATTTAAATTTATTTGAAAAATGAGATATATTAAAACAATTTATTAGAGAAATGCATTTATTAAAAAAAATTAAAATACTATGAACTTAAATCATTGTGTATTAAAGAAAAAATATATATAAAAGAAATATATGTTATTAGATAATCTTATATTTTCTCAACCATGACACCAAATTTACATTTCAATCAAATGATCCAAAGAGAATAATGTAATATACTCGATAGTGTGCTAAACAATCTTATATTCTGATAATCTTATTATCAAAATTAATCTTACTTTCCATAAACTAAATGCAACTAAGTGTTGAATATCAAAACCAAACTATTTTAACCACGATGGTTAGATGAGATAGTAAAAATCATTCCTATGAGATAGTAAAAATCATTCCTACCTTAATCAATAATTAAGGGTTCGACCCTTGCTCTGAGTATGGAACAGCTTTAAACTCATAACCAACATCTAATCCCTTAATGACTTTAAAATTCATGGCTAATGTCTATCCCTTAGTATGCTTTTTTCAATTATATTACAAAGAAAATAACACAATATAATACAAATAGCGTGGATCCCAAGTTTCTTTCCACCACTTTAACCTCATCCCTCCACTACATGCAAGCGTGCTTCACAATGATGTAGAAACAGAAACCCGAAATTTACTAATTATATTAC
Source organism: Kokia cookei (assembly GCA_039519145.1). Lineage (NCBI taxonomy): Eukaryota > Viridiplantae > Streptophyta > Magnoliopsida > Malvales > Malvaceae > Kokia > Kokia cookei. The sequence goes on from CM076903.1 coordinate 48,825,407, forward strand.
AGATATGAAATAATTCATAAGGCTTCATGTCGAACATCTTACTGCCATCTCACCCTGAAACATTGTGTTCGATTTCAGCATCTTCTTCGCCAAGTTACGAATATCTTCTCGGCTGGATTCCATTGATATCCGTTGAAGCTCTTTTAATCCTCCTCTGTATGTAAAGTCCTTGGCATTCTCCTCTGCAAGAGGCGTACATTATATTCTAAATACAAATATCGATGATGAAAAAGTTGGTTTATGATCCAACTCCATGAACTATTAAGGCTTGACTTTTGGAGCTCAACACGCATAGTGGATTCAAGATTACTACACTCGGCATAATTCATGATGGAGTCGGATTTTACTAAGTACATGTTTGGTAGCAGATTTCACATTGGCTGGTTTTATGTTAGATAATTGACAAAACACAAGATTCTGGAAATTTATGTGTGTCAGAGGTCCAGAAAGAAAGAGAATTGTGATGTTCTCGAGTAACCTAATGCAAAGCATCCAATACGCATTTCCGTAGGATCACAGAGTTTAGGGTTTTTGAATATATATCAGAATCAAAATGCTGCAAATGCATAGAAATCTCAATCCCAGAACTTTGTTTACCGTTTTGTGCTAAATGACAAAGGGCCAACTCAACATGACGTCTGGTTGAAGTTGATGCAATGTTACAGTTTCCGATCAACCATTCAAGTGCATCTTCTTCCATTAGAAGTGATCGGCCTTTACGATATCCTGCAGCAACCAAAGTTCATTAGGATCATGAAGAGACATAATGACCTACATAGAATATATATACTTCATAAAAGGACGCTGATAAACCTTGAACAATTGCTCGGGATTCACATTTAGCAAAGTTAGCCATTCCTCTAGCAACCTGGGCAACAACATCACTGCTCGTGCATCTAATCATTCCCAACAATGCCTTGATGCCTCCGTCTTTTTTTAGCATCGTGTGTAATTTCTCTGTTGAGCAATAAAAACATGAACATAAACCCACCTGATGATTAACTTCCCCTTTTCGATAAGATCTGCTTTAATTTAATTTGGATATCAAGTATGTTGTGAAACATCCAAATCATGAAGCAATTACCAATGCTTAAGAAATAAAAGCATTTCATGATCAAAGCAGATGGATTCTACAGTCAGTGTAACTAAAATTCAAACAAATGGATACTAAACCAGGTGGTACTGACCAACCAGTTAAACCCTCGGCTCTATATGCCACCCCAATCCTTCGCCACCCTCCTAGATGCCCTGAAAATGAAGTCTACCAGGGCCTGGAGAAAGTCTTACCATTTCCACATAAATTTGCAAGTGCACCAGCTACCATTCTTAGAGTTTGTGGATCATCAGTTTTGGAAGCAGTCTTTGCTAGTAACTGAGCACCTCCTCTGCTCATTATTAGGCTTTGATTCATCTCTGAAAACGATTTGAAAATAAATTAATATAGTGAGTCTCGGATGCAGTATAGTCGAATATGTTACTAGTTTTGGAGAACCTCACTTTCCAATTATATTGACATATTCTGATAATCGGGAATACATGTAACATCAAGTTAATTCCATTTTCTACGAAATGGAAATTTATACTCAGCCTTTGTTTAACTTAATCTCATAATCCATGTAGTATATGTGGACAAACTCACTTAAATGAAAGAACACACCTGGGCTCTAGTACGATGTCTAGTATTTGACCTAAAACCAATAGGTAGTGGGTGCAAACCCAGAATATATGATCATAGGAACGCACTACTTAATAGATGTGGAGGTTTGCGTGTATTAGATATGTATGTGTACTAATTATTCATACAACAATGTGTTTTCATTTATAATTAGAAAAAATGTTAATTACCATTCATTGCTAAATTCGCCATGGCCCCCGAAGCTACTCTAAGTATAGTAGCATTTTCTGATGATCTCAACACAGTAAGCAAAGCATCTAAACCACCTTCTTTGACAATATTCTCCTGGTTAACTTCTGCGGAATATAAAACTTTAATCAACACCTACTGTTCAACCTGAGGGAGATACTACATACTTTCAAAGCAAAGGAGTGAAGGGTGTAGAGATGGAAAAAGTGATAGGGAAGTTCGCAGTTAAATTAATCTGAAAACACAAAATTTCAAGCCCAAACATAGCAGAAAAGAAAGCAACAATTTATTGAAATCCAATCAGAAGCCAAATTGCTCCCACCTTCAGCAGCAAGATTGGCTATCACTTTTACAGCATGGATTTGTACGTCCAAGTCTTCGGAAGTTAACAATCGTATTATCTTTTGGATCCCAACTGAATTTAAGAACCAAAATCATTTAAATCAAAGCTGCTTATTGATTAGGAGAAATATTTTGATAATATATGTTTTTAAAGCAAAGTCTTGCCTTCTTCACAGATCTTAGCAACTATAACCCTCTGAGCTGCAGATTTTGTAACCCTTAATGGACTGGCCTTCTTGAGACTCGCTGAGGTTCCTAACACAGAATTTCCTCTGATATTTTCCTTCATATATGATTTCTCATCCTGTGAAACATGATATGATAAGACCATAAAACAATAATAATCAATGTCAAGTAGAAAACATACGAGCAACTTACCTCAAAATCTGTATCACCTTCAGGTGCACATTTTTTAAGCTTTTCCAGCTCATTTTCAATAGTCTTCCTCCGCTTCTCTTCTGCTGACAGTTTTTCTTGCACAGCATAAAGCTTTTCGGTAATTGATTCCTGTACATACCAATTTATTTTGAGAAAAAAGGCATTAAGGGTCAAACTTCAGATAGCAATCAACATCAACATTTCTCTTGTTCGGAACTGTCAAATGCCTGTAATACATACAAACTTGAACTAAAAACATTGCCTGTGCAGGCATGTGCATGCATACACAAGCATGCAAAACAATCATACCTTCTCTTCAATCTGATCTTTAAATTCCGCTTTCAGGGATTGTAGTTCATTTATAGTAGATTCATGAAGTTGATACATTTCTTGTAACTCCGACCTCAGTTCACTCATTTCTTCCTGCTTCTGGATAACACAACAAAACAAGAGATGAAGAGAATAATGCATAAAAGAGTTGAGTAAGTGGATTACTTGTAACAAATCCAGTAAATTGTCTGCAGCAGCCCAACGGAAGGAAAAAGTATTTCGGGATAACAGCTCAAAAACACTGTTTTGCTATGACTAATAATATGTAACAAAGACAATGAGATAAATCCCTGCAATTAACACAATTGGATGACGTCTGATCCTCTCAAAGGGCTAAAAATTTAAATTGGTATGGGAATCGATGTTGTCTAATACACAGCAACTTCTAAGTTTCATGTAAACACGGCTGACAAAACTGGTAACATAACAATATTTGGCAGTCTTCACTCTTTCAGCTTGACATCCTGGGATTCTCAATCTATAACATCATAAAGATGGAAAATTCTCAGATCTAAACATGAGGGCCCTTATTGAAGTGCTCTAAAGTGGGGATGAAAAATAAGCTACTCTAAACAGATTGGAGATTTAAGAATGGGATCAAACGAACAAAAAATCTGCCAGCTGTCTTTCTTGAGATTTCATATATTCAGAAACTGAGATCCTTATGTCCATATATATCAAATAGTTAAGATGCCACGGTTTTCCTAAATATATTTATAGCTAGCTTGGAGATATCAATTTCATTATGTGACCATTTGCATGTTACAAGGCAACTTCATGTCTTCATCAAATTGGCCCTTTCTTCTAAAAGTTCAGAATTTTTTTTTAATTATTTTCAAGAAGATTTTGTGTGGAAAAGGCTCATTCACATGGGAACTCAAGAATATCCCCTTAACTAATCCCCATTCCCCAAACATGCTCCCAAGGCCCAATATATTAACTAGTCTGAAGGAAAGAGGAAGAAATCATACCAATATAAAGGATACCCAGCATCAAACATACACTCAACTTTTCACTTCCTATGCAAAACACACTGGGTTCCCTTAAGTTTATGGATCATTAGATTGACTAAAGTAATTGTTAAAAGGACCGCAATGACAATAAAATAAAATAAAATGAAACATAACCAGGCCTAGCAAGTGAAGAGAATAGAAAGAACTTTTTTTGGTTTTAGCAAATGACCATAAGGCTTTGTAAGAGAAAGTTACCTGCATTGAATTTTGATAATCTGTTTGACGCTTGTTTGCCAAATGCAGTTGTTCTTGTACATCTTCAAACATGGTATGCTCATCTTCTAGTTGCTTAGTTAACTCCATTATTTTCTTTTCATAAATCCAAGTAGTGTCAACAAGAGCCTTCTGATGTTTAGAATTCAACATCTCGTGTTGCTATTGGCAATAAAAAATATAACTAAGATTCGCATATAATCTTACAAAATAGAAATCCCAAGGAATCAGAGAAAAAAAAAATTATTAACACGAAGAAGAGATGAAACAGATGCGAGAACCAGGGACTTTTTCAAACAACCAGATGACAACTACTAACCTGAATTAACTTTTGATGGTCACCTGAGAGCTTTTTCGTAGAATTTAACTGTTCTTCAGCAGTTTTGGACCGGGCACGTTCAACTTCTAGCTGCTTGATCAATTCAGCTATCTTTTTCTCGTACATCTCAGTGGTATCGGCCAGTAGTTTCTGATAGGTAGAGTTTTCAAGCTGGTGTTGCTACTAACAATCAAAAGAACAGCATAAGCACTCTTGTTTTTTTAATAATTCTTTTATTTTTAAGAAACAACATAGAAACCCATGTAGAGAGAACATAATGGGGATTGGGGGGGGGGAAGGGGAGATATACAGTTTTTTGGATTTTTATTTTAAAAGAAGCATTCATACATATAGAGAGGACAAAATGGACGTGAGGGTTATATAGTTTTAACTAATAAAAATGAAATCAGATTCAAGAACTACATTAGCAATTTTTGAGAAGCTTTTATTTAATTGCGAATTTGGATCCTTAAAAGTGATATAGAACTAAAAGTTTGTCCATTTAAAAAGTTTCCAAATTCAGTCAACCATATTCCTCTATGGCTGAAGCGATTGCATAAAGTACTTCAAAGGTATAAAGCATAAATGTAGCTGAAACTTTATATTCTCATAGAGTTGGATTATCTTACAGACATGATAATTCGATCATATCTATAGTCTAAAAATGGAATAGATTTAAAAGTGGCAGAAACCCCTTAATTCAGTTGCTTAGATAACCTACACCTTTTATCTTTAAGAATTCTAGGACAATTTTTTTTCCCTGTAATCTTCCAATCTTCTTCTGGAAAGCATTTTATCTAACAAGAAAGAGATACAGTGAAACCTATTTAGCAAGATTTTAATTTTTAGATAAATGCACAAATCCTATAATATCCCAAATTTCCATAAGATAACTAGGAACACCGGTGATTTAAAAAACATGTGACAAACCTCACAACTATCTTGCGTATGCCCAAAGTGCCCACACTTGTAACAAATCGTTGGTAACCCCTCATACTCAATCCTCTGAAGGATCCCATCAATACGAACACAAGGGATGAACGGTTTCTTCACATCAATTATCACAACCACTCTCGCAAACCAACCCCTTTGCCCTATCGTATTGTTATAATCCACCTTAACCGCTTCCCCAATAACTGAAGCAATAGCCCTCATTAGCTGTTTAGTGTAGTAGCGGTATGACAATCCCGGTAAACGTATCCAAGCAACAATCTTCAATGCATGGGTTTCCTTGGTCATAAATTCCCTACTCCAAGGTTGCACAACTAGGTAAGGACCATAAATCATCCATGGTCCACCTAACAAAACCATTCATAGTCCTCTAAAACGGAAAATTTAATAAAAAAATACTTGTTATCCAGATCAACTACCTGAATATCACCTGATATTTCCCACATGTTCTTGATACAATTAACAAGTGCTCTATAACTGATAGAGCGCCCAAGCAGCCAGGCAATAATTGTCTGACTCATGCTTCTATCAATCAACTCATGCACACGTTTAGAGAAACTTATTTCAGGATATTGCCCCTCCATCAAGATCCTAACATCATCTTCTAGGAGAGAAATCTCACCATTCTCAACCTGACCCTCTTCTACATCAGCTTCCTTTGTATTGCTCATAAGCATCTCCTTAAACGTAGCTTTCAAGTCATTCTCATTATTAACCTTCCTCATCTCCTCAACCTTCATTCCATCCTCTTTATTTTTCACCCTTTTCTTAGCTCTTTCAAGATCCACCAGCAACGGTGATCCGTTCGTTCAAGGCTCCCGAGAGAATCCACGTTAACCAAAGGTATTTAAGACTTAGAGATTCACCAGAATGTTATCAGCATGAAAACTTTTAGTTTATTAACTATGGTGGATGCTTAAATCATATAACCAAGAATACATACAAAAACAACCACAGCAATTTTTTATTAAAGAGAATTACCTTGCTCTGCTTTAACCTCATTTCTAAATCTGCAATTTTATCTTGCATCAAAGAGTTGTGGTCTTTCTGGCAGTTGAATTCAGCTAAAACATCCTCCATATCCAATTCCAAGCGAGTATTTTTCTTCTCCAGAAACTGCAAAAGAATATTAGATATTAGAAGATTAAAATGAAAAGAAAATCTACTTCAACATTAGGATGTATATCGAATGCAAACTGGATGGTATGATAATGTGCCTTTAGAAGATAGAGTTAGAAAAGGCCAAGGAAACAAATTTCAGAGCAAGTATTAATTATGATTAGAAACCAAAAGCAGGAGCAAATTGTCAAGCATAGCTGTCAAATATCTTGTAGATATATATTTTCCTAAAATTAGATATGCTGTACAAGTGCTATATAATAGCAAGTTTAACTCAATGAAAAGACAGAATTCTCTTGTTTTGTTTATTTTGTTTTGTCACAAATTACCTCAGACCTTGTGACTAGAGTCTTTCTTGTCTCCTGAAAACAATCTTGACATTCCCGAAGTTGTTTTTCCAAACCAGACTTTTCACTCTGTCTCAGCTTCTGTTGCCTATCGATTTCAGCAGTAAGAAGGTCTACTTGAACCTCAAGCTTCCGGCATAAACTTTCATAATCAAACTCTTCTTTAAGCTTTACCACATTCACAATTTTCATTGCCTACAAAACAAGGTATTAGGCTGCCTCACGAAAAAGATAATATAGTGTAATATAAACACAGTAATTCCTCAATATTGCATGTAACTTTACATGATAATGTAATGTAATATAAAGAGAGAGGTTGGTTGATAATTAAACAACAATATTGCATGTAATTTACAGGAGAATTCCTCAATTTTCGAATGTAATATTCTTCATAAACTCACCCTCTGCCCAAACATTGTTGTGCTAGTGGTCTCTGCATGATGTCGTGAAGATGGCCCAATTGTTATTATAAGTGAAGTCCTAGCAGAGCCTAGTCATTTACCGATGAATCTCATAAGAATTAGAATATCAAACCAACAAGCATATAAAAGTAAAATGCCATGTGCTTACTTAGTCTAAACATAAGTGTCCTTTTTCTATGCACATTAGAAGACATAAATTAGAATACAAAGGAACACATCAAGGCATAAGCATATTAATTTAGAAAAGGCATATATACATATATACATATATGTGTGTGTAGACCATCAAAGAATTGTAGAAAATCATAGGAACCATGAATTTAGTGTGACAAATAGATTATCACTGATAGAGTGTATTCCAAAAAATTCATGTTCTGATAAAGGTATTATGAGAAACAAAAAGAAAAACCATAAAGGGAAGAGTTCGATACCTCCAAAAGAATCTCGAAGCAATCTTGTAAGTTTAGAATCCCTTGTAGGTATATGCGGACAGTTCTCAGCTAATGCATTTATGCATTTTCCCAGAGAAGTAAGAGATAGATTAATAAACTTAGCCTCTTCAAGTAATAGACCTTCACTGCCTACAATATTGGGAAACAGTTATGCAAGTTTTTGAAGGGTAATTTGATAAAACAATGCTCCCGTTTCAGTTGTTTAACACTCAAAGAAACAATAATACTTAGGAAACCAGTTAAATGAAACTTTTAGTGAAGTAAGAAAACATACAAAATACAAAGCATAGGACACTGCAAAATAAAACAAAAAAGTTAAGGCAAGAAGCATTTTAAGTATGCATTTAATCCTCCCAAGTTAAAATATCAACCACCAAGAACATACCAGATTTGTCTAATCTCTCAGACCCCGCAAGATCAACAATCAGCAACTTGCTTTTCCTAACAATGGGGAAGCTGCCTTTTGTTATCTTATCTTGATAGCTAATATCATCTTCCACTTCTCCAAGGACAGACCTCCGTATATTAATCTACCAAATAAATGAGCTCAAGATCCTTTTAATACTTTTTTTAATCACTTTCCACTATTTTTGTTATTCATACTAAAAACATCATTTAAATAGTAACTGAAAAATTAAAGGCGAGCATTAATCAAGAGAGTACCAACTTCTAAGGCATGCCTACCATTAAAATTGCATGGCTACGTGAAGATTCTGTATTAAGCTTTGTGTTAGCTGCATGACGATTAGCCTCACCAATCTGCAATATCTCTAGGAAATTATCTAAATCTCGAAGTTTAACTGTAATAGCACCAGGCAACGACACTTCTCCAGTCTTGGGGTCCTCATTAATAGGGATATTTGTCTTTTCGGGTGCAAGCAAATCTTGTATGGATTCCATATACAACTGAATTCAAAAAATAAAAAAAGCTGATCATCCATCCAATAAATGATATTGGTATAACAGGAATGAACACACATTAAATAATAGTTCAAAGATTGGTCACCAATGAAAAAACCTAATGAATCACCATTCGGTAACATTATGATCTACAGTTAACATTTAGTCTGGGTAAAAGCTATGGAAGTATGCATACCCATGTCAGACTACTAAATGAAAGTAAGCATTTGTGTGTGTCTCTGTCAAAGATAACGGGAAAATAAAGAGCTAATGCAGATACAAGCTTTTGATCCAGATGACATTAATCTGCAGTGCCATCCTCCAAAACTCCCAAGGAGAAGCATATTTTTCCACAAGCTTTGGCACTATAAATATGCCATTGTAATATAAGGTATGATAGGATTTTAATCCAATTAGCTTTATTTTGGTTGGCCAAGTTTTTCTGAGAGTTGAATTTTGGTAAACTTCACAGACTTTTTACTATATACTGAATTGTGTTTTCTAATGTAGATATTGTTCAACTTGCACACTCAATCTACCAACTATATGCTGTTTGGATCAACAAAAGGCACTTGAATGCAGTGGTTTTAAGTTTATGTGGAAATTTTATTGATATACAGAAAGAAATTAACAGAACTTTTAGAGTTCTTACCATTGACATTTAGGAGCCAAATGGGGTTCAAATTTTCTATTCCCATAAACTTAGTAAGACATTCTTTTACTACATTTTAGGGCTTTCAATTTTGAAGCTTGGTAGACAATTCTCAGTTAATGAGATCATGTTTCTCTCTATATCACTAGTATTTGTTTGCTTCATTCTGCGTAACTTCCAACGGGCTAAATTCAACTCAAAAGTCAAAGCAACAAAACTGAACCATGGTCAAGGAGATAATAAAGCATCCAGTGATACATTTAGCTCAAACCAATATACAAGTAAAGGTTGAGGAGGAAAACATGCATCAATGGTAAATAACCTATAACCATGACATAAGTGCCTATGAACAAACAAAACGAAGTCACAAAAGAATGTAATATCAAATATTACCTGCAAATATGTGACTTCCACAGTGTCAAAAGCAATGGATATATTATCCATTATGTCCTCTAGAGATCTAACCATAATACCGCGTTCAGCTGCATCATTTTTACCAAGTCTGCCAAGTGTAAAGGTTTTGCCAGTTCCTGTTTGACCATAAGCCATAACCGTCCCATTATAACCACTCAGGACACTCTGCAAAAACATACAAAAGTCAACCGAAAAGATAAAATATCAAGTCTTACTTGAAAGCAAAAAAATGATGGCTTTGAAATGACCAATTATAAACTGAAAACGCATGCATATACATACATAATAGAAGGAATAAGTCATATGCATGGAGCATTTAACAATGAACGTGCAACTAATATCAGTCAACATGATTTATCTCTTGTCAGGTCTCATAAGATATTTCTCTATCACCTCGACTACAGGCTTTGCTACCACTTCATAGACACGCTTCTGAGAGGCAGTTTCTGTGAAGACTTCGTCGAATCTGTAAGATTCAGAACTCCAGTTGTTTTTTCGCAACTTTAACCGCTTCAACTACATTGCATCAAAATGATAAAAAGGAACAATTTAGATTCCAGTGTAACTCCAGAACATAGCAAAAACAAGATAAATGTGTCAGGGTAATCCAACTTAATTATGATAAAACCGTGAAATCAAGCTATGAACCAGAAGAAAACAAGCTTTGATAATTTACAACACCGATCAAAGAAGCCACTCGAATTTGTTAATTGACCAATAAGTTACCTCTGGCTGCAATTCAACACAGTCAGCAAAATCAGCATCTGAAAGAAGATCCTCAGCATTTCGTGGTCTAAGTCTAACAGCAACTCTCACCCTTCCAGAATCTGTAAACCAAGTTGAGAATCAAGGATTTTTAGAAGATTTTGACAAAAAAAATTTTAAAAATTTTTAAAATATATACTTCGATCAAATGAAAGTAAGAAACCAGAAAAAAGATAGCAGGATTCACTAAACAATAGAAAAGAATTTTTTTCTATAAAGCACGTATCTTAAGGACCTCTTTGCTAATAATTTATCATGATTCAACAAATAATCATCTACAGATAATGCAATAAAAAAGGAAAATGAATGTTTTCCTATAATTCCAAGCCAATACCCCTAAAGGCGTTTTGAGAACTTGATTTTCAAGGTCTTTTCCTGACATATGCTAATTAAATCTCAAACTAAAAGCATTAAATTTTTCCTTTATTAAAGTCTCCAAACTCTAACCCCCCCTCCCCCCCCCCCCCCCGGCAACCCAAAAAGAAAAATCCTTGAATTGTTTGGACGAAACTGCATCTCTCCTTAAACTGAAACAAAATTTCTAAAATGGAGCATGATAACTAAGCATTAAATTGAAAACAAAAGTGGATAGTCAAATTTCACATTTTAGCCATGACAGCCTTTAAAATTCCATGTTGACATATAATGCAGGCCAAGAGAGAGAAAAGAAATAGCCCAACTAGCTCTGTGCATCATGATTTGACACTGAAACTTCGGTTATAAGACAAAGATCAAGATCAAGCAAGCATAAGAGCAACGTATTCAGTAAACACTAAACAATCATTATTATCACTCCACAATAGTCAAAATGAAACTCGATAATTAACCTTTATACAAAACCAAGTAAAATAATACCAAGAAATGGAATTTTATTATACAAAAGAGTAGCAAAAATGAACAAAAAAAGAAAGAGGGGAAGAAACCGTTGTCATCATCAAAGTCCCTGTAGAGAGAACTAGAAGTTGGAGTAACTGAACGTCTAGAAGAAGGAAGAGGCTTCGTGTCCTTTGAGCGAAGAGACTGTTGTCCATTGTTTAAACTTCTCGTTAATGAATTCCAGCCATGGCTAAGACCTTGTTGCTGTTGCATAATCCTTTGCTTTTCAGCCCTTTGTACTAGTCTCGAACCAGAACTCGTTGAAGCCATTTTCAGACTGATAAAAAAAATCTGACACTGGGTTTGAATTTAAAAGAGCTGGTTTTTTGAAGAGAGTAAGTAAATGGGTATCTAAAAACAACAAATTCCAAAGCAGAACAGAGAGAGAGAAGACAGGGAAGCAGCAGTTGAGGTAGGCACGAAGAGAAATGGGGGGTTCCCGCGTTTGGGGGTGGGTAGCTAAGCTTTAAAAGGTTCTAGAGTTTAGTTGTGAAAGGGTGTACGGAATAGGAGCCGGCAACGAAGGAAAAGCAAAGCACCCAGCAGATTCAAATGGCTTTTAAGGAAATGAAATCTACCTTCTGTTCAAAAGTGCGTGTCATTGTCAGTTGTCACCATTGTTGTTTTCTTTATGAATCTTAAAAAAGCTTTTCCCTCTTGTATTGGCTAACATGTTATGTTAATCGATTTAGACTCAATCCATTAAATATTTTATTATTTAAGCAAATAGGAAAAAATAATATATATATATATATAAAATGATATTTTTAATCACAGCATATAAATATTTAAGCAACATTTCTTAAAAGAAAGTGCATTTGTGTTATTTAAGAAAAGAATTACACATCACAATAAGATATAAAATTTTGAAAAGCTTGAATTTGAGTGTAATTATTTCTAGTTAAATATGTGTGATATATTTAAATAATTATTGTAAGATATAGTGATTTATTTGGTTTTTCTTATTTTGATAAAAAATTTATTTTATTTTTATTTTAAAAAAAATTTAGTTCTTGAATTTATGTTATTTGTTAACTCATTATAAAATGAACAAAAAATTTAATATTTGTTAAGTCCGTGTCAGCAATTAATTAAATTTAAAAGTGTATAAAAATCTCGAGAAATTTAAAATATATAAAAATTATTTAAAAATTAAAATTATTAAAAAAGCATAAAATCTATCAACTTTATTTAATAATAAAAATTATAATAATATTCCATAATTTTTAGAATTTTTTAAAAAAATTAATTAATTATTGACGTAACATACGCGTAAAGTACTATATTAACAAAATTAACAAACATCAATTTTTTCATTCATTTTAGGATGCTTTGACAAAAAGTGTTATTTTAATAGCTAAACGAGACGAAAAATTAAATAAAAAATTAAAATATTTTTTTTTGTAAAATCGAAAATGTTGAAGCCCAATTTTAACCGGGCCCAGATTTTGGATTACGCTTTGATTTTAAAATTAGGTTTAAATGGATTTAAATTTATTTTTAAATTTAAATTTATCTTTTTAAATTTAAATTTACTTTAAATTTAAATTTAATAAAATTTGAATGGATTCAAAAACTTAATATTAAAATTAAAAGCCCAAATAAAAATTAAATTAAAAGTCCAAAACAAAGACAAAGTTCAAATTACAATCTTTGACCCAAATTTGGCCCAATTACAAATACAGACCCAAATTGCCTAAATCTTATACCACTAAACCCATTACACCCCAAACCCAAATTGCATCTTTGGCCCAAATTCACAAATCAAAAGCATGACAGCAAGTTGCTACTAGCCACCTTCCGTCCTAGCCAATCAGGGCGTGCCACGTCGTCAGCACCAGCACCACCTCCAACTTCAATTTGCACTGCCACCAGCTGCTTCAACCGCCACTACCATCGCCGAACCTGCAAAAGAGAAGAACAAGACAAGCATTTAATTGCAAAAAAAAAATTACGATCATTGTAAAAATAGCTATAAAGCCAAAATGATACCCTTGTAATGGTTTACAAACCCTTTTTGAAAAATCAGTATACGAATCCATGTTTTGAACACTCAAAAAAATCAATATACAGTATACACTAATATTTTCCAGAGATCAATACAGAGCAAAGATACTCGAATAGCCACAAAGGCAACAAAAGTAAATCCAAGCCCGATTCAAAGACTCAGGCACTAAGGCATTCAGAAAATGAAAAGATTGTGTAACTCCTTGACTGCTGTTGCCGTCACCGGAGTCTCGCCGGGATCCACATCAAACGCCGCTCTCGCCTCAACGGGAACAGATCTGCACAAAGACGCAAAATGAAGGTTAAAATTTGAGACTAACATGGATTTCAAATACTTTAAAATATAAAAACAAATAAGAAAAACAAAAGCATGAAGCCAATGAAACAGTTTTACACTAAGAAACTAAATCTCTTTGGAATTTTAAACAAAAACAAGGCCCTTTAAAAGAAGACGAAAAAGTTTAAAATCTCCAGATCTGAGTTTTTAATAAGTGAAAAAGAAAGGATTTTCTACCTTATCGGACGGCGCGTGGACGTGGAAGCAGTGGCGCGTGCACCGGAGGATTACGGGACGATAGCGTGTGGTGTGCGTGGCAACCGATTGTCGATGGAGCACTAGCCGGAGCCATGACCGGCCTTTAAACTTTTTGAGAGAAAAAAAAGGGTTTTTTTGGTGTTTTTTGTAAAAAAGAAAGAAAGAAATGAGAAAAAAAAATCATTGTGTGCTTTTTATAAGCTTCCAAAACGGCGTCGTTTTGGGGGTTGAGTTTCAGCCCCAAAACGGCGTCGTTTTGAACTATTACCCGATCCGACCCGACCCGCCTAGAGGATCCACGTGTTTTTGAGAAAAGAGATATTTATACATTTGGTCCTTCCGCATTTTTTGACTGTTTCAATTTAGTCATTTTTATACTTTTAATTAATTTTTATTTGGCCCAATAGTTTTTAATACTTTTCAATTTAATCCTTTGCCTTTTGAAAGCACCAGGAGCTGCCACGTGTCATGATCTTGGCTTATTTCTGTAAAAAGTCCCTATTATTTTTAAATTGTTTTAATTTAATCCTTAAATCAAATTCTGTTTAATTACAAATTTGGCCCAGAGATTTTTCATGGTTTTCAAATTAGTCCTCTGACTTCAGGATGCCTGAGGGGCTGCCACGTGTCACCTATTTTTTGTTTTATTACCCTGATGGTCCCTAAACTGTTCAAAAATTCATTTTTACCCTCGAACTTCCAAAAATTCCATTTTTGACCCCAAAACTCTTAAAAATTCCATTTTTACCCTCGAACTTCCAAAAATTCCATTTTTACCCTCAAACTTCCAAAAATTCCATTATTGACCTCGAAACTTTCAAAAATTCAATTTTTACCCACGAACTTCCAAAAATTCCATTTTTCACCTCGAAACTTCCAAAAATTCCATTTTTACCCTCTAACTTCCAAAAATTCCATGTTCAAACCCGAAACTTCCAAAAATTCCATTTTTGACCTTAAAACTTCCAAAAGTTCCATTTTTGACCTCGAAACTTCCAAAAGTTCCATTTTTACCCCCAAACCTCTAAACTTTTCATTTTTAACCCTAAAACTTTCAAAAATTACCCTTTTGCCCCCAAATGTCCAAAAACTCTATTTTTGACCTCGAAACTCTCAAAATTACCCTTCTATCCCTCGAATGTCTAAAAATTTCATTTTTAACCCCAAATTTTCCCAAAATTACCATTTTACCTCGAGAATTCAAAATTATAATTTTACCCCCCGAGTATCCAAAAAGTCTTATTTTCAACTCCAATTGCATCATTCTTCTTTCTCATCAATATTTGCATTTTATTTTAACCATTATGCACTTGTATTTTGCATTTTTGATTTTTTACCATTTATCTTCTTATTTATCTTACTTCGCGTTATTTAATATCCATTATTAACTGATTATTCATATTAAACTCGCATGTTTGTTTCCAAAATTGTTTTTCATAAAAACTTTAAAATCGAGGCAATATCCTTTTATTTCAAGTTTCGAAAATTTGTGCCTTAACTTACTAGGTGCAATTTTTCTTCAAATCGAAATAATCGAATACATTTAATCGAGGTCATGTTTCCTTATCTTTGATTCTGAAATATTGCGCCTTAACTTACTAGGTGCAACCTTTCTTCAAATCGAGATAATCAAATATCCTTTTCCCAAAAATTTAAAAAAGGTTTTACAAAGGAAAGCTCGTTATTTCTGGATCTTGAAATGTCGTGTCCTAACTCACTGGACGTAACTTTCTCCCACGATCACTTTGAAATAGCGGGATTTCCAAACAAACCCGATTTCTTTTAAACTTAACTCATGCATTCAAGGATCGTATTTTAAATTTTACTCGAGCTTTTAAATGCAACAAATTAATACCTGAAAATAATCAATACGGTACCAATTTTGGGCATATGAGGGTACTAATCCCTCCTCATGCGTAACCGACTCCCGAACCTATTTTTTCTGGATTTCGAAGACCTACATGTTTTCAAAACGGTTTTTAAAACGTTTTACGGTGATCCAATCACACCGAATAAAGGATTGGTGGCGACTCCCATTTTCTAACATTTAAAATAAATTTTTGAATTGCGTCGTTTTGCAAAAGGGATGGTTTCGACAGTTGGCGATTCCACTGGAGACTTTTTTAAAAAACAAACGAGAGTCAAGCCAAAATTGATTATTTTCGGGTCTTCTTTGAAAAAAATTTAAGCTTCAGTTTTGTTTAATATGCGATCCTCAACATCTTTTGTGACATTATATTATGTGATATTGCTAGTGTAAATTTGCATACATCTGCATATGATATTACCTTTTTAAGTGGAAGCCGGAGACTACTCTTTCGTGAGGTCTTCACCTCCGTGCAGGATAGTGGATCACTTTTGGGATTACAAAGTACCCTTGTTTTCGTGAAGTTTTCACTTTCGTGCAAACATGTGGAAAATGCGTCCCCCTAAACCAAACTCGTCCATATGAGCCTGTAATGGGTGAGGATCAAGGAATCTGCTGGTTTGGGTACGCCTACTTTAGAACCTAAAACCACATATAGTAAGCCGCGAGAACTTGCTTTAGAAGGAGTTATACTAAACCATTTAGCAACCTTCCAAGGCAAACTCTTAGGTTCTATGCTATACATGTATAATGATATTGTTGTGTTTCGCTAACTTGTTTATTTTGTCTCTTTTTGCATTACATTTCATCATCATATAAAGGAAAGGTATAGACTCAAAAGTTCAGTTACCGATAAGAGAATCAATCATGGAAAACAAGTACTTTGATAAAGTGGAAGACAATATGGTCGTGCGCATGTGGTCGGAGGAGACTCAGCGCCAAAAGGGGGACAGCTTAGTAGAAGGATATAAGTCAGAGCTTTGGGATTATACCAGGATCAGCACGACTCAAAATAATTGCTAGAGTTGAAAGAGATATGGGACAGTTGGGACAACAACATGAAACAAACCTTTTACCAAGAATACGGAAATTTGTCATACTTGTGCGAAGTTAAGGTAGACAAATCCCTCTTTAGAGCCTTAACACAGTATTGAAACCCAACCTACAATTGCTTCACTTTCGAGAATATAGAAATGGCACCGATGACAAAAGAATACATCACTCTGCTCCGTTATCCGAAGATTTTGGTAGATAAGACCTATTCTAGAGCTCCAAATCTCCCGACCATTGTTAAAAGATTAGTAAACATCACCGGTATGAGCGAATAGTGGGTTGCAGCTTGAGTTAAGGTCAAAGACGATAACAAGTGCATCACGTGGAAAAGTCTGCGAGATTTGATATTGTCTCATCCAGATGCAAAGAAAAAGATCATCATCTTAGCCCTAAGTATCTACGGGTTGGTCGTTTTTCCAAAGGCTTTGGGGCATATAGAAGACGCGGTGATAGATTTGTTTGATAGATTGAGTAAAAGAGTGACACTTGTCCCGACCATACTGGCTGAAACTTTCAGATCCTTAAATGCGTGCAAAAAGGAGGGAGAAGGTCGATTTATTGCTTGTGCACCGCTATTGATGGTATGGTTTCATAGTCACTTCTGGAAAACATAAAAAGTCTCCTATCAGTACTTGTTTAAAGATTACTCCCCTTTGAAAGAGTTCGTTTCCACGTAAAGATAAGAAAACTTCTCAGAAGAAAAGTGGATGGTCATACTCCAAAGCCTTAAAAACGAAGACATAGAGTGGCGAACACCATGGTTCGCTCCTGATGAAATATTATATTGGTGCGGAGATCTCGACTGGGTTCCACTGGCAGGAATATGGGGAGCAACCGGATATGTACCTTTACTGGTTTCTAGACAATACAAATCAAGACAGTTCATACTCACGACTCAAGGGTTAGCTCAGTGTGAATTCGCATACCGGGGAAAAAACAATAAGAAAAAGATTCGGGAAATCTCAAATGCATGGAACCAGGTTCGAAAAATGAAAGCATTCGGTACCAATCCCATGATAACTGCAGAATATGATTGGTAGAGAAACAAAAGGATCAACGGTAATATTCCTGTGTCAAACCCGGAGATTGTCCGCCCAATTGAAAAACACTTGTAGGTTGTCCTGACATAATTAGAAATAATTAAACAAGATTTCGAAAGGAAAATTGTTGAGATGGAGAAAATGATAGAAAAGCTGGAAGAAGAGAAAGTGCTTTTAGGATTGGACGTTGATGTTCAGAAGCTAGAAGCGGAACAATTGAGAAATGGGAAGAATAAGGCTGAAGAAGATCTGAATAGCATAAAAAAGGACTATAAAAAGCTTCGATTGTCAATGAGAACCGTCGGTTTAGGTAAGACGTCAGAGCAACGACAGCAGGAAATCTGCAAAGAGAAAAATAGAACAAGTCACTGGAAAAATAAATTCCAAGACGCCCAAGTTCAGGAAAATACTATGAAGAGTAGCCTTTTGGAAAGCCAAGCCGAAGTGACCGAATTAAAAGCTCGAG
Source organism: Kokia cookei (assembly GCA_039519145.1). Lineage (NCBI taxonomy): Eukaryota > Viridiplantae > Streptophyta > Magnoliopsida > Malvales > Malvaceae > Kokia > Kokia cookei. The sequence continues at coordinate 48,843,732 of CM076903.1, forward strand.
TAGGAGAGTTGGAGGAATCGTTGTACAGACATCATAGACGAAATTCAGTAATGGAGTTGAAGGTAAGCTGAGCTGAGATCGAGAGACTGAATAAGAGGATGGAAGAATTAGAAGCCTCTTTATAGAATAGTGAAATACGAATTGAGATTTTGGAAAGGACGTTGGAGACAAATGATTGACATCTTCAGCAAACCCAAAAAGAAGTCAGAGAGAGGGATTATGTTATAGGTGAGGCCTTAAATCAAATCCGCGAAGTAGGTGATCATGAGCAAACACTGGCAGTTGAAGCAGAAGAGCTAAGTATACAGTACGAGACGAAGACGGAACGAGGTCAAAAGCTATCAAGACTCTTTAAGAAAGTCAAGGCTCTGAGCATCAAAACAAAATCATTTATGTAATTTGCTTTATGTTAAGGAACTTGTTATCCAAATGAATTTTTCTAAATGAAAAATGAATTATAAGTCAATGCCTTTCTCTTTCATGCATGCCTCTTATTCGCATCACATTTTTGCATATTTCTGCATAACAATCCTAACTTATTAAAAATTTGCAATCCAGCTACATCAGTAATCATTGAAAACTCACATCACTATAATACTCGAAAGAAAACTAAGGCCATGGAGCAAAGACTTGAACAAATCCAAAATGAATTACAAGACCAGATGCAAGAGCGCATCGAAGAGCAAATGACAATGATGTGCAGAGAAATGAAAAATCAATTCATGAAGATACAAAAGAGCCTAATTAATAAATTAGCGCAAGTAAAATAGAGCATGGCTGATAAAGGAAAGAGCCATACTATTGAGGAAGAAGAGGACCTAATGGTTCCCCTAGGCTTTACACATCTCCATAACCCGACTTCACATGAAATGCCGGCGCGAGAGCCCACCATTACTATAAGGGCACAACAACAAGCCACGTGCACGTCAAGACCAGCCAATTATCCAATTGGATCAGGGTCAAACCCAGAGGATAATACTACGAATCTGGTTGTCCTAGACTTCGACGATATGATAAAAGAGGATCTCCCTAGACAAATAGAGGAAAAATACAGGCGATTAGAGGAGAAAATCGACGCGATGCAAGGAATTGAAATTTCCTATGGGGTAGATGCCAAAGAGTTAAGTTTGGTTCCAGATCTAGTTCTTCCTCCCAAATTCAAGGTTTAAGAATTTGAAAAATATAGTGGGACGAGCTGCCTTGAAGCCCACCTAACCATGTTCTGTAGGAATATGACGGGGCACGTGCATAATGACCAATTATTAATTCATTGCTTTCAAGACAGCCTGGCCGGGTTGCAATCAGATGGTACAATCAATTGAGCCGATAAAAAATCCATTCATGGAAAGATTTGACATAAGCTTTCTTTAAGCAATATGGTCATGTGATAAAAATAGCTCCTGATCGGCTTACATTGTAAAATATGGAAAAGAAGTCAAACGAGAGCTTTAGACAATATGCGCAGAGATGGCGCGAGGTGGCAACCCAAGTACAGCCACCACTAACAGAAAAGGAGACAACGATGTTGTTTGTCAATACCCTCAAAGCTCCTTACCTGAATCACCTGTTAGGAAACGCCACCAAGAGTTTCTCTGATATGGTTATATCGAGGGAGATGATTGAAAATGCAATCAAGGTCGGCATGATTGAAACCGAAAAAAGCCTTAAAAGGTCTGCCTCCAAAAGAAGGGATAATGAAGTCAACAATGCAAGCATATACAGACCTAGCTATACCAAACCCTTCGTGACAGGTCAGCCTAAAGCTCCAATGGGCAATTACCAAAATGCCTCACGGCAAGAACTGGGTATCAGGCCAAATAGAGGAAGATTTCAATATACTCCCCTTTCGATGTCATACGGAGAACTCTACAAGATACTGTATGACGCGCATGAGGTAGTTCCTCAGCGTGTAAGACCATATAAACCACTATTCCCGGCTTAGTACGATGCGAATGCTCACTGTGAATACCATGCAGGGGCAGAAAGACACTCAATTAAAAACTACCGTACTTTTAAAAGACGAGTCGAATGACTCATAGAGCATGGAGTCGTAAAATTAAAAGAGCCAGCAAAGCCCAATATAGCTGGGAATCCTCTGCCTAATCACCCAGAGCAAGGGGTGAATGCCTTGCTGGAAGAAGGAGTTCGAAAAATTAAGAGAAATGTTAAAGAAATTAAGTCTCCACTTCGGTGAGTATGCAAGAGTTGGTCAAAGAAGGGATAATTGTGAAGGATAAAAAGAGTATGATAATTGGGGATGTAACCATTGCGAGTTTCATGCCATTAAGGGCCATGAAATTTAAAACTGCGTCGAGTTCAAAGCCATGGTGCAGATGTTGATTGACAATCGAGAGTTGAAATTTTTTGAAGAAGGAGAGGAAGCTAATGATGTTTGTGCCTCCGAGGACCAGACTGCTAAGACTTATGAAAGTAATCGCCCTAAGGTGATTATTTGTAAACCAGCAAATGGCATGGCAAGAGAACAGACAACCCCTCGCATCATCATACAAAAGCCTGTAACGTTTTTTTACAAGGATAGTAAGAAGGTCCCATGAAGTTACAATTATAACGTTACGATACCAGGAGAGGGGGAACCTAGGAAGGACGTGAATCTTGTTACCCGTAGCGGTAAAAATTATGACCCTGTAAATAAAAAAAGAGGTCAACAAAGGGAAAGCAAGAATGTGTGAGACTGAGGAAGAAATAACTAGCAATCCCGAAGCACCCACAAACGAGCCTGTATCTGAGAAGGAGGCGAAAGAGTTTTTAAAGTTTTTAAGGCATAGTGAATATAGTGTAGTGGAACAACTACACAAACAGCCTGCTCGGATATCGATCCTGTCATTGCTTTTAAGCTCGAAAGCCCATCGAAGCGCACTAATAAAAGTGCTGAACGAAACATATGTAACAAATGACATCTCCGTCAGTAAGCTAGATCGATTGATCAATAACGTGAGGGCTGATAACTTCATTTTCTTCAGCGATGATGAAATACCGACGGGAGGAATAGGTTCCACCAAGGCTTTACACATCACTACCTGTTGTAAAGGGTATATGCTACCTGGAGTACTCATAGACAATGGTTCAGCCTTGAATGTGCTACCGCTAGCTACACTGCAAAGATTGTCAATTGATAGCTCTCACATGAAAGGGTGTAATAACATAGTGAGAGCATTTGACGGGACAAAAAGGAAGGTAATGGGAAAGATTGAAATACCTCTTCAAATCGAGTCGAATACATATGAAGTAGATTTTCTAGTGATGGACATTGGGCCCACTTATAACTGTCTGTTGGGAAGACCATGGATCCACTCAGCTGGAGCAGTACCTTCTTCTTTGCACCAAAAAGTGAAGCTAATAAATGAAGGGCTGCTAATCACGATTAATGTTGAGGAGAAAGTAAACGCGTCCATAACAAGCGATTCACCCAACGTGGGAATAGACGAGGAGGCTGTGGAATGCTCGTTCCGCTCACTAGAGTTTGTCAATGCAACTTTCATTTCGGAAGGGAGCAAGATACCTGTGCCTACAATATCATCGATCACCAGGATGGGCTTGCAATTAACAGTCGGAAAGGGAGCTATGCTTGGGAAAGAACTAGGAAACTACCTCCAAGGAAGAGTTAATGTGCCGAAGCTGATAGAAAAGTGGGATTGTTACGGCCTAGGGTACAAGCCGGACGTGAAACAAAAGAGGAAAAAGCTAGAAAAAAGGCAAGAACGAAAGAGGGTCAGACTGTCTAGAAAGGACACCTCATAGGAACGAATTGTCTTCCTGCACATCTATGAGGCTTTCATCTCGGGAGGGGTGATCAATCAGAAAACAGAGCGGGAAAAGGAGCGAGTGACGATTAGAACCAAAAGGGGCATCATGAAAGATCTAGGCATTAACGCCATATCAAATGAAGGAAAGGAAGGGAACCCATTAAGAATTGGTCTGTGTGCACTTGGAAGCACCTTGAATAATTGGACCGTGGAGGAACTCTCTGTAATTTTTAAGATTTCCTCAGAGTAATTCTCGAAAACACCTATTACTTTAGGCTCGAAAGCAATATGGATCTTTTTGTAAAAGGGCCCATGGTCATTATTCAGTTATTTTGAATGAAATGCAGTTTCCATCTTATATTTTTCTCCATAATTATTCTTTCATTTATTAATTCAGCTTAATAAACCATTCGTACATATCTAATAAGCAAGATTAATTATTTTTTAATACATACATACTCATACATATACCACATAATCATTTTTTCGTAAATTTATTTTGCTCTTTGGACCTTCCTTTCATCCCTTGACAGATCCTCGAATATCAATAATATGAGCAACCCTGACGCTAACTTATTACCTCACTTCGAGCAAGTACGTGTTTGAAAGAGCTTTAGGACCTTGAAGATAATCAAGATTGTAATCTGCCTCCGGATCTGTTAAGAATGATGAACAGGAAAAAAAATAGATTCTGCCTCATTCGAACCAAGTGGAAGTTATTAATCTGGGGCACGAAGATGAAAAGAAAGAGGTGAAAATTGGGACAAAAATCTCCGTAGAAACTAGAAGGAGTCTTATCGGGTTACTTCAAGAGTTCCAAGATATCTTCGCATGGTCTTACCAAGATATGCCCGGCTTGGGCACTGACATTGTGATGCACAAACTCCCTATAAAGGAATAAAGCAGACCCCATGCAGCAAAAACTCCGAAGGATGAGGCCGGATGTGTTGTTAAAAATAAAAGAAGAAGTCAAGAAACAATTTGACGTCGATTTTCTCTAGGTAGTTAAATACTCTGAATGGGTAGCTAATATAGTCCCCGTTCCTAAAAAAGATGGAAAGGTACGCATGTGTGTGGACTATCGAGATTTAAATAAAGCTAGCCCAAAGGATAATTTCCCCTTACCCCACAACGACACTTTAGTCGATAACATGGCAGGACATTCTTTGTTTTCCTTTATGGATGGTTTCTCTAGTATAATCAGATAAGGATGGACCCTGAGGATATGATCAAAACCACATTTGTCACGCTATGGGGAACATTTTGCTACAAGGTGATACCCTTCGGACTCAAAAATGCAGGGGCAACTTATAAAGGGTCATGTTGACCCTGTTCCATGACATGATGCATAAGGAGATTGAAGTTTACGTCGATGACATGATTACGAAATCCCAAACGGAGGAAGAACATGTAAGAATCATGAGAAAGTTATATGGAAGGCTAAGGAAATATCAATTAAAGCTAAACCCAACAAAGTGCACTTTCGGGGCCACATCAGGAAAATTATTAGGCTTTATAGTCAGCAAAAGAGGAATTGAAATTGACCCGGATAAAGTCAAAGCCATACAGGAGCTACCACCACCCAGCATGCAAAAAGAAGTCCGAGGGTTCTTAGGAAGACTAAATTACATTGCTCGATTCATTTCACAATTGATTAAGAAATGCGATCCCATCTTTCGCCTGCTTAGAAAGCGCAACCCGGGTATATGGGATGATGAATGCCACGAAACCTTTAAATGGTCAAAGATTATTTATCCAAATCTCCCATCTTGGTACTTCAAATTCCTAATAAGTTATTGATCCTGTACTTGACAGTCTTTGAAAATTCCATGGGATGCATACTAGGCCAACACGATGAATCCGAAAAGAAGGAAAGGGCGATATATTATCTCAGCAAGAAACTCACTGATTGCGAGACGCGATATTCGCCAATTAAAAAACTATGTTGTGCACTAGTCTAGACTACACTCATATTAAGACAATACATGTTATACTATAACACTTGGTTGATCTCGAAATTAGATCCTCTGAAGTACCTGATGGAGTTAGCTGTATTGAATGGGAGATTGGCTCGATGGCAAATCTTGCTCTCGGAATTTGACATAGTCTACATCAGTCAGAAAGTAATAAAAAGGAGTGCGATAGCAGACTTCCTAGCCAGTAGGGCTTTAGAGGACTATAAGCCGATAAACTTTGATTTCCCGAATGAAGATTTAATGTATATTGCGACTACTGAAAGGGCAATCACGGTAGAACGACCTTGGAGATTGAATTTTGATGGAGCTTCAAATGCCACAGGAAATGGGGTCGAGGTAGTTTTGGTATCACCAGAAGGAGATCACAACCCTTTTACCAGCAAACTTGATTTTGATTGCACAAACAACATGGCTGAATACGAAGCATGTGTCTTGGGAATCCGTGCGGCCATAGAGCGGGGAATCAAAATTTTGAAGATTTATGGAGACTCCGCACTAGTAATCTATCAACTCAAAGAAGAATGGGAAACAAGAGATTCTAAGCTAGTTGATTACCGCAGATTGGTCCTCGAGTTGATCACAGAGTTCGATGACGTCACATTCTATTATCTCCCACGAGAAGAAAACCAGATGGCCGATGCTCTTGCCACTTTAGCCTCGATGATTAAGGTGAGTAGGACAGAAGATGTAAAGTCCATTCAGATGAGTATCTATGAAGCTTCTGCTCATTGTTGTGATATTGAGGTAGAGGAAGAAGAAGAAAAGGATGATCGGCCACAGTACCAGAATATTCTTCAATTTGTGAGAGATCAAAAGTACCCCGGACTAGCCTCAGAAAATGAGAAGAGGACATTAAGAAGTCTGGCCAGTGAATATGTCCTAGACGGGGAAATCTTGTACGAGGAGAAAAGATTAAGTGTTGCTGAGATGTGTCGACACAATTGAAGCTAAAAAGATCTTAGAAGAAGTTCACGAAGGCATTTGTGGGACACACGCCAACAGTTTCACGATGACCCGACAAATAATGAGATTTGGGTATTACTGGTCTACTATGGAGGGCGATTGCATCAATTATGCCAAGAAGTACCATAAGTGCTAGATCTATGGAAACAAGATTCATGTGACTCCATCACACCTTTATGTCATGACCTCTCCCTAGCCTTTTTCTATGTGGGGCATGGATGTTATCGGGCCAATTTCTCCAAAGGCTTCCAATGGCCATGTATTCATCTTTGTGGTAATTGATTACTTCACTAAATGGGTAGAGGCAACCTCATATGCAAATGTTACCAAGTCTGCGGTTAGCAAGTTCCTAAAAAAGGAAATTATTTTTCGATACGGGATGCCTGAAAGGATCATATCCGACAATGTCCTGAATTTGAACAATAGCACGATAGCAGAAGTTTGCGAACAGTTCAAAATCAAGCATCATAATTCTTCTCCCTATCGCCCAAAAATAAATGGAGCTGTGGAGGCAGCTAATAAGAACATCAAGAAGGTTGTGGCAAAAATGACTGAGACTTACAAAGACTGGCACGAAAAACTATCATTTGCCCTCTTTGCCTACAGAACTTCAATCAGGACTTCTATTGGGGCAACACCATTCTCATTGGCATATGGTATGGAAGCAGTCTTGCCTATAGAGGTTGAAATACCTTCCCTTCGAGTCTTAATCGAGCTTCAACTAGATGAGGCTGAATGAATCCAAGCTCAATATGATCAGTTTACGACAAAAAATGTTGCGAGCTTACGACATGGCCATTCGCCATGGCCAGATGAGGCTGAATGAATTCAAGCTAGATGAGGTTAAAAGCCATTCGCCATGTTGCGAGCTTACGACAAAAATGTTCGTCCCAGGGAATTCTATGAGGGAGATCTAGTTTTGAAAAAGATACTTCCCGTACATAAAGATTTCCGTGGAAAATGGATACCCAATTGGGAAGGACCTTATGTGGTAAAGAAAGCTTTCTCAAGAGGAGCTCTCATCCTAACAGAAATGGACGGCAAGGATCTGTACAACCTCGTCAATTCAGACTCGGTGAAAAAATACTTCGCCTAAAAACAAAAGGGGAATTGAGTTGAAAACCTGCAAAAGGCGTCTTGAAAAAAAAAAGGGGGTTCAGGATGAAAACCGCAAAGGGCATCTTGGAACCAAGGAAATTTTGAGTTGAAAACCCGCAAAGGGAGGCTCAGATCCAAGAACGGGTCGACTAGATGGAGGAATGATACAACTTGAAACATCAACAAAGCACTCTAGTTCTTTTAGACATACATCTGAGCTAGGAATGATTCTCAAGCAAGTTGGCGCAGAGTAGCTCATTTTGCGATATCCGGGGCAACTAATTATCCTTTATTGTATACTTGACAATTTTTGACTAATGATTGTTTCCTTTTATCCTCTTTTTAATTGAATTTTCAAAATACGACTTTGTTTCTGAATAATTTTGTCCAAGCATTTCGCATCTAAATAACAGGTAATGAACTAATAAATCATACAAAAAGTTATGAGCATTATTCTAGAATTTTCAGAAATTACAGAAGTCCGAAACAGGATCACCAATAAGAAGACAAACTTAAAAACAAGCAGTTCAAGAACAGCCTAGAAAAAGATGGAGCAACACATCAAAGACAGAATTTGGACGGGCGACAGACTATGCCGACCTGAATAATAATAAATAAATCTAACATTCATCATACACATTCAAACAAGTTAGGAGCATTTAATTCATTCTAATCATGACTTTCTAATTTAGGCCTACATAGAGGCCCATAGAAGCATATTTCACAGGTCACATCCCCGCCACATGGTGAGATGAATCATTAAGATCACCAAGGAAAAGTTGAAAAGGTGCAGGACTCCAATACCTTACCCCGATCACGGGGCAGATTACGATTATCCACAAACGACGCGGTCATCTTCTTGATAAGATACTGAGAAGAAGACCAAATCAAATCCACGCTCGATGTGAGCAAATCTTCGAACCCCAACTTTTTGATGAGACACTAAGAAGCAGGTCGAAGCAATAAAAGGTTAGCTTCCTGATGGGATACTGAGAAGTGGACCAAATTCGTCTTCCTGATCAGATACAGAGAAGCGAATTGAAGTAAACGACACGGTCATCTTCCTGATGAGATACTAAGAAGAAGACCAAATCAAACTCTCACTCGATGTGAGTAAATCTTCGAACCCCAGCTTCCTAATGAGACACTAAGAAGCAGGTTGAAGCAATAAAATGTTAGCTTCCTGATGAGATACTGAGAAGTGGACCAAATTCGTCTTCCTGATGAGATACAGGAAAGCGAATTGAAACAAACGACGCGGTCATCTCCCTGATGAGATACTGAGAAGAAGACCAAATCAATCCCACGCTCGATGAGAGCAAATCTTCGAACCCCAGCTTCCTGATGAGACACTGACAAGCA
>CM076903.1:48858094-48875713 GCA_039519145.1 Kokia cookei
TAATACAATATTTATCTATAATATTAACTATTTCAAAAATAATATTATTTTAATAAGATTTAATATTAAATTTAAATATTTATCTTATTAAAATAATACAATATTTATCTACAATTTTAACTATTTCAAAAATAATATTATTTTAATAAGATTTAATTTTAAATTTAGTATTTATTTTTATTAAAATAATACAATATTTATCTATAGGATAAACATTAAATTTAATTTAATATTAAATTATTAAAATAATATTATTTTTGAAATAATTAATATGAAATCAAATTCTCTAATAGAATCTTAATAGGGGTGTAACTCTTCCACATCTTAACCACCGAAGATCAATAGCCGTCCGCCATCGACCACCGACCATTGAAATGTCGTCATCGCAGTCGTCGACACCATCGTATCCGATGATGCAGGTGAGACAACCTTACGGCACTCTGAGCTGGTTCGGTTATTGTCGATTTGGTTCGAGTAAGTGACGATCCGATCGATTCGGTCTAGTTACCGATTGAATCATCAGCTCGATTTCACATACCGAGCTTGGTTCGATCAGTTTTTGAGTCTTGGTCTCGATTTTGGGTTCCCGAGCCCAATTTATGATCTCAAGTCTAATTTTCAAGTTCAATTACTCATTAGATAAATTGTCTGAATTGAAAATTAATTTCCCTAAAAAACATATTATTTTTAATTAATTTGATTAATTTAATGTTACTTATCAAAATTAATTTTTCAAAAATCACTTAGATTTTCTAAATTAATTTTTCAAGAAAATTTTTTAATCAAATTCTCTAGTTGAACAATTCTTACGGTTACTTAATTTAATTCCACATTGAATAAATCAACTCAATTAAATTATTTTCAAAGTTATAAAATTTTCTTTTGATTCAATGCAGCCTGATTGATCTTTTGTTGAGCTAGCAGAGAGACCAATCAGACATATACAATTAAGCTCTTGTAATTACAATTATGTTCAGAAGCATCATTCCGATAATTCACAATTATTTAATTATGGAATCAATCCACAAGAAGTACCATGATTGAAACTTCTTATTATATACTTTTACGAAAGCAATTCGTCCAACTATTTTGTCCAATGACTTCGTCATGTATGTGACCATCATATTATATTCTTGATTCCTTTGAATTAAAATCGTTCACTCAATACAATCCTATTTTATCTCATTGTCATCATTGTTTCTTCTTAATGATTAATATGATCACTGTCAACAAATGACTGTGATAAATTGCTCGTTCGAGAACAAGCAACCCGTGACCACGTTCCATATTTATCAATCCACACAATACCAATGAGAGGATATCATTAGCTCTTTAATTAAGCTATGAATTCCATTGTTGCTAGTAAAGCCATGCCATACACAAGTCATGTACCCAACATACCATCTATGGGCTTGATCATCTTTAGAGCATAAGCCTCCACTTATATCAAAGCACATGAATTGTATACATAGTCAGTAACTAACTCAGGATTTAGGTAAATCGCACCATGAACATCATAAGTGAATTAATTGACAAACAGATGCAGAATTAATTTATTTTGGGTCCAATCCAATGTATCATTCTACCAATGAATACATCTATGTCTCTACTCGTGGAGTTAACTGCTCCGATAGCCAAGACTAGCCATCTATCCAATTAGAATTGTAGACGACATAATAATTCTTCTCAGCCTTTGCATCAAACGCTCACTTTGATTCTTTTACGGGATTAAAGACTCATTTAGATTATCTACTGAAGTAAGTTGTCTTTCTTGCAATGTAAACATTTTTACAATGCCACTTATCTTTAGTTTGAGCTTAGACAAGTAATGATCTAATATTTGTTTGTCACGATTTTGCTATGTATGCAAAATATGAAAGTAAGAAAAATACAAAAGACATAATAGTGAAATGTAAAATTAACTTTATTTATTTATTCATTGTTCAAATAAATAAAAAACAATTATATGTTTACTACCATATGGGCACATTTCCCAACATTAAAAACACTGACGTGAGTTAATCTTCTACTTATTTAATTGGATTAATTTTGATTGTTAATTTGTTTTTTTTAATTCTGTTTAATTTACGTTATTTCAATTACTTAATTTTAATTTGGTTTTTCGTACTATAGTTTTAAGTTATTACTGTTTAGCCTTGTTAATGTAGAAAATGAATTTTAATTTAATTCAATCTCCTTTAGGTACGATCCTCAAAATACTTCCTAAAGTGTTTCGTTGTAACACTTTACTATATTACAAATTGACCTGTATACTTGCGGATACCACTGTTTTATTAATTATCTTTTTGTTGTAGTAATTCTAATCCAGATGCTTGCACGTTTGGCGACGGTCAAGTTATTGACGCCGTTGTCAGGGAAGTTTCGACATTTAATTAAAATTTTATTTTTTGAAATTTAATAGGATAAGTAGGAAAATTTAAAATTATAAATACAAATTTTAATTTTACTTAATTTTATTTAATTTAATGTTAAGTCACTGATTTTATTTTAATTTCTTTAACGTTAATGCATAACTCGAAGTGAAACCATCCCAATGAGCCAAAATCTTGAATCGGAGAGAATTCTGAGACGCACCTGTCGAAACCATTTTTTGAAAAAACAAGTTTCGAAAATATTTTAAAATTGAAAATGGGAGTCGCCACCAATATTTTTAATTTAGGTGTGATTGGATCACCTAAAACTTTTGAATTTGTTTGTAAGAAACATTTGGTCTTCAAAATCCAAAAAATAAGTTCGGGAGTCGGTTACGTATAAGGAAGGATTAACACCCTTACACGCTCAAAATTAGTACCTAGTCGATTATTTAGTGTCTTAATTGTTAAAAGTCGAAAATTCAAGTAGAAATTAAAAATGTCATTCATGAATTAGACGTTAAAATGAAATATTTAATTATTTAGGTTCAAAGCAAAATCACACCTAACACATTAGGACACAATTTTTGAATCCCCTAAAACATAGAATATCGAACAATTATCGATTTTGAATAAGATACTCGATTATTTAGGTTCAAAGAAAAATCACACCCAACACGTTAGGCCACGATCTCTCAACTCCCCTTAAATAAAAGAATATTGCTTTTTAATTTGAAACGATTTACATATCTTGAAAAATGATGTACATTTTATTTTCAAAAAAATGATCTCGTAAAAGGATGGGTAAAAATGTATAATTTTTACGAATAGAATAACCATTATTAATTTTAAATAGGTCATTCGATGTTTTATGCTCAAAGGAAAATAACACCCAACATGTTAGGGGTATTACCTTCCAAATTCTCCAAAATAAAGAACTTTACCCTAAAAGAATAATTTATATATTTCAAAACACAAAATAGCTAAACCTTTTTTACGAAGAATATTGAATGAACATGCACTCCATTTTCAAATTAATGATGCAAAAATCAATAAAGCATGAAAAAAGCTATCAATTTCATAGAACATCATTCATGAAGATAAAGATAAGTAATATAATACAAATAAATATATATAGATTAAACCCTAAAATAAAATAAATGAATAAAAAATGTTTGTTATTTTTTAGAAATATTACAATTCGAAACGAATAAAAAAAAGAAATGGAAGATTTAAATTTTTTTTTTTAAATAATGGATTAGATAAAAGAGGTTTTAGTATGTAAAAATAAACAATAAAAGAATAAAGATCTTATTTTTTAAAAAAGAATAAAAGGTTTCAGTTTTAAAGAAAAAAACAATTTTTATTAAATTAAAAAGAAAAAAAAATTGAGGTTAAAAACATAAAAAGGGGAGAAAGTTGAGCTTGATTTTCGGATTTTGAAAAAATCCAAGGACCAAATGGACAATAAACCCAAGCTTGCAGACGTGTCGCTCCCGTGTACACCCAAGGTCAGAGGACCTGAGTGTAAAAAGGGGATAAATTTTAGGGTAATTTTGAAATAAACCTAAAAATATAAAAAAAAAAGGGACGAGATTGGAAATGTTGAAAAATGCGAAAGGACCGAAAAAATAAATAAACCATTTTTTAAAAAAAGGCGGATCCTTAGCAAACGTGTCGGGTCCGATGCGGGTCAACGCTAAACAACGTCGTTTTAGACTATGAACAGAAAGTCCAAAATGGCGTCGTCTGGTGTCCTTTTATAAACCAAAAAACTTAAAAACTTTCATTTTAAAACCTAATTAAAAAAAACAAAAAACAAAATACAGTTTTCAAATCCTCTCAACTCTCCATGCCTTTGATCGTCCCTCCGATCGTGAGGGTTCTCGTCAGCCATCGTGAGTTTTCAACCTCCAACGTCGACGACGGTCATGCATGGCGGTCGGAGCACTGAAAATTTATTTATTTTATCCCTTTTTATATTTTTTGTTAAAAATCTTAGATCGGGCTTTAAAATCTTATATTTGAACCGAAAAAGGGTAAACGATTTTATTTTATTTTTTTAGTTTTTTCTTTCGAAAATCCTAGATCTGGGTTTTGAAATTTAAAAAAAAAAAAGTTTGATTTCTTATTCTTTCTCTTTTTTAAAAATGTCTCACTCTTTTGTTGATATTTCTTGTTATTATATTTTTTAAAATAAACACAGATCTAAAAAAATTTAAAGCAGAAGAATGGTTTTCGAATGTGTTTTTTTTTTCTTTATTTGAAATCCTGTTTTATTTTTTATATATTTTAAAACACTTAAAGTTTAATCCTCCTTTATATTTTATTCGGTTTTGAAATAACTTCGTATTTATGTTTTCCCTTGAGATTTCCTTGACGAATATTATTTATTCGGAGGATTTTCGTTAGGAAAATGAGTCATCCTTCATCAGGGATATTTTTTACATATATATTTCGAAAGTAATAAAATGAAACCGAATATGATACCTTTGACATTCTCTGAATCTCTACTGTTTGATTCGATTGCTTTGTGCTTTTTTGTATTGATTTTTTGTGTGTAAATTTACACATTCAAAGTAATAGCTTTTATAGCTGGAAAAAATTACATTGTTTACTGTTTTTTTTGCTTTGTTTTGCTTTCTGTTGTTTCTGCCTTTTCTTTTGCAGGTAATATTTTCGTGCTGGTGGCAAAGGCATCGTCGAGGTCAATGGCGTTGAAAGGAACACCCTTTCCATTTCGGTGCAAAGGGGCGACAGAGATGGTGCTTCGGGCAGAGGAACAGCCTCGGGTGTCGAAGAGTCAAAAGCCCGAGGGTCAAAAGTCGAAGGGTCGACAGTCGAGGGTTTAGAAAACTGAAGGGCCATGTGGTTGACGTGGCGCTGACGTGTCCTGTGTTGATGTGGCAGTGACGACTGAAGATGGACTTTAGGGTGTTAATTTTTTATTAATGTTTTGGGTCAGTTAGGCTTTGTAAACTTTGGTTAAATTTGGGTTTTATATTTTTAAATGGACTTTAATATTTTAATAAATAAAATTTTTATTTTTATTTGGTTTTATTTTTGTTGGGCTTTTGGGCCGGATAAGTTGGGTTTCTATAGCTGCCCCTCTTTGCTCATTTTTGTGTAACAGGAATGAAGCAAAGACTCCAAGGTAGACCAATTTCATCTTGTCCCACTGGATTTGGTCTCTTTTGCCCTTCTTTTTCAAGTAAGCCACTCTTGGCTTCACTGATCGTTTAATTCCACTGCATTTGCTTCTCTGCGATTTTGGGAAGATTGAAATTGATTTTGTCCCATGGCAACTTAAAATTTGTTGTTATAGCTTCTCTCCATTCCACTACTACTTCAAGGAAATTGAGATTTGCTATTTGTTTTTAATCCAACTTCACTGCAACTTCAAGAAGATAGGATTTGATGTCGAAGCTTCATCTTGCTCTTACTGTAACTTCGGAGAGATAAAGACTTGTTATCGTAGTTTTAATCTGGTCACTGTAACTTCAAGGTAGAAGATTCACTGTTGCGGTTTTAATTTGTTCCTCTTCGACTTTAGGGTATAAGATTCACCGTTGCGGTCTTCAATCTTTCCCATCATGTTTCTAAGGTACTAGGTTCGCTGTTGCGGCCTCAACCTTTCCCTTCATATCTTCATGGTGCAGGATTTGTCGTTGCGGGCTCAATCCTTCCTATCATATCTTCTAAGGTATTGGGTTCACCATTTTGACCTCAACCCTTCCCATCATATCTTTTAAGGTACTGGGTTTACCGTTGCGGGTTCAACCTTTCCTTTCAAATCTCTAGGGTACTAGATTCGCCGTTGCAGCCCCAATCTTCCCCATCAACTTTCATGGTATCGGATTTGCCGTTGCGACCACAATCCTTCCTATTATATCTTCTAAGGTTCTGAGTTCGCCGTTGCAGCTTCAACCTCTCATTTCATATCTTTATGGTACCGAATTCGTCGTTGCAGCCTTAATCCTTCCCATCACATCTTCTGAGGTATCGGGTTCATCATTGCGGTCTTAATTTTCCCTCCATATCTTCGTGGTACCAGATTCGTCGTTGTGACTTCAACCCTTCCCATCATATCTTCTAAGGTACTAGGTTCGCCATTCCGGCTTCAACGTTTCCCTCCAAATCTCTAAGGTACTAGATTCGTCTTTACGACCTTAATCTTCACCATTAACTTTCATGGTACTGGATTTGCCTTTACGACCTCAATCTTTCCCATTATACCTTCTAACGTACTGGGTTCGCCGTTGTGACTTTAACCTCTCCTTTCATATCTTCATGGTATCGGATTCGCCGTTACGACTTCAATCCTTCCCATCACATCTTTTGAGGTACCGAGTTCGCCGCTGCGGCCTCAACCTTTCCTTTCATAACTTCGTGGTACCATATTCATCGTTGCAACTTCAATTTTTCCTAACATGTTTCTGAGGTACCAGGTTCGTCGTTGCAACTTCAACCTTTCCCTCTAAACTTGTAGAATATGCTTTCATGGACCTCTACACAGGCCAGATTATTAGGATGTCATGATCAGAATGAGTCAAATGCCTCTAACTAAATGAGTGTGCATGATTGATGTCAGTTTCAAAATTGATTTCTTTTTCTTTTAATTGTTCTGGGATTGTCATGGTTTGTCACTTGTTACAGTTTTATTAACAGTGTACCATCCTATATTTTCTCAAATCTGCGACGAGATCTGGCAGAGTAGTCTTAATTCGAACTACTTGTTTCAAGTTTTGTTCTTTTAACTGGTGGTCCTATTTAAAGTCCCTATATCATTTAAAAAATTTCTAGAATAACACATGTAGATCCTTGTATACCTTGTGATATTAGTCCATTATCCATTATCTTAGTATGAAAATGCTTGGGCAAGGTTGTGAAAGAATGAGATTGTATTAGAGTCAAAGCTCAAAGAATTTGAAAAAAATTGGCCAAAGAACAATTGCCAAGTAAAACAAATAATCCAAAGAAATAATATTAGATGCCTCAGATATCATAATACGAGCTTCTTTGATTTGACTTGATGAGGATCATTTTGTGCCCGATATGTGTCTGGAAAACCTAGAGTTCTTTGTCGATGCCCTAAGATGTAAAATTTCTCTATTTTTCGCGTTTGAGGAAACAATTGAAACCCATTTTTGTTTTACATTTGAGCTGCCCTTTTCGAGTTTTCAACTCAAAACCCCTTTGGTTTCAAGATGCTTTTTGCAGGTTTTCATCTCGACCTTTCCATTTTTTTTAGGTGAAATATTTCTTCACCGAGTTTGAATTATCTTGGTTGTATAGCTCTTTGCCATCCATTTCAGCCAAAATGAAATCTCCTCCAAAGAAAGCTTTCTTCACCACATATGGTCCTTCCCAATTAGGCGTCCATTTTCCTCGAGCGTATTTGTGTATGGGGAGTATTTTTTTCAGAACTAGATCTCCTTCGTGGAATACTCTAGGGCGGACCTTTTTGTTGTATGCTCACGTCATTCGTTTTTAGTACATCTGACCATGAGGGATAGCTCTTAATCTCTTTTTTTCAATCAAGTTCAACTGATCATATCTAGCTTGGATCCATTCTGTCTCATCCAAATTTAGCTTTGACAAGACTCGGAGAGAAGGAATTTCAACCTCAATAGGTGAAACAACTTCCATTCCATATACAAGTGAGAACGGTGTTGCTCTAGTAGAAGTTCTGACTAAAGTCCTATAAGCAAGAAGGGCAAATGGTAACTTCTCATGCCAATCTTTATAGGTTTCTGTCATTTTTGCAATGATCTTCTTGATGTTTTTATTTGTTGCCTCTACTACTCCATTCATTTTTAGGCGATATGGAGATGAATTATGATGTTTGATCTTGAATTGCTCACAAACCTCCGATATCGTGCTGTTATTCAAGTTCAATGCATTTCCGAGATGATCATTTTTGGCATCTCATACCAACATATGGTTTTCTTTTTTAAGAACTTGCTAACTTTCGACTTTGTGATGTTGACGTAAGAAGTAACTTCTATCCACTTGGTAAAATTATCGATGACCACAAAGATGAATCTATGTCCATTAGAAGTCTTTGACGAGATTGGTCTAATGACATCCATGCCCTACATGGAAAAAGACCATGGAGAAGTCTTGACATAAAGGTGCGACGGAGGCACATGGATTTTGTCTCCATAGATTTGACATTTATGACATCTCTTAGCATAGTTGGTGCAGTCACCCTCCATAGTGGACAAGTAGTATCCGAATCTCATGATTTGTCTAGCCAATTTGAATCCATTGGCGTGTGTTCCGTAAATGCTTTCATGGACTTCTTTTACGATTTTTCTGGCTTTGATTACATCGACACATCTCAACAACATCTGATATTTCCTTCTTTTATACAAAATCTCCCCATCTAGGACATACTAATTTGCGAGCCTTCTCAATGTCCTTTTAACATTTTCAATAGTTTGCTCGGGGTATTTATGATCTTTTACGTACTGAAGGATATCTCGGCACCAAGGATTATCATCTCTTTCTTTTTCTACTTTCTCTTCCTTGATTTCATAGCAATGGGCTGGAGCCTCGTAGATGCTCATTTGAATGAGTTTTATATCCTCTGACTTGTTTGCTTTGATCATTGAGGCCAGAGTAGCCAGAGCATCAGCCATATGATTTTCTTCTCGTGGGAGGTAATGGATTGTGAAATCATCAAAATTAACTCGAGAACCAACTTTCGGTAATCGACCAGCTTAAAATCTCTCGTTTCTCATTCTCTTTTTAGTTGATAGATCCCTAGTGTAGAATCTTCATATACCTCTAGAATCTTGATCCCTCGTTCTATAGCTGCTTGAATTCCCATAATGCATGCTTTATACTCTGTCATATTGTTTGTGAAATCAAAGTAGAGTTTACTGGTAAAGAGATAATGGTCTCCTTCTGGTGATACTAAAACTGCCCCAAGGCCATTGCCCGTGACATTTGAAGCACCATCAAAATTTAAACGCCAAGGATGCTTTGACGTGGTCCCCTCTTCAGTGGTTGCAACATACATTAAGTTCTCGTTTGGGAAGTCAAAATTTATTAGCTCATAATCCTCTAGAGCTTTATTGACTAGGAAGTCTGCTATTGCGCTCCCCTTTTCTACCTTCTGGTTTACATAGACTATGTCGAACTCTGAAAGTAGGATTCGCCACCAAGCCATTCTTTCATTCAACGCGGTCGACTCCATCATGTATTTGAAAAGATCTAATTTCGAGATTAGTCAAGTTGTGTGGTACAATATGTACTGTCTTAACCTTCGAGTAGTCCAAACTAAAGCGCAACATATTTATTCAATCGGAGAGTACCTTGTTTCACAGTCAGTGAACTTCTTGCTAAGGTAATATATTGCTCTTTCTTTCTTCCTGAACTCATCATGTTGGCCTAGTACACATCCCATGGAGTTTCCAAAAATTACTAAGTACAAGATCAATGGTTTGTTAGGATTTGGTGACATTAGGACTGGAGCATCGGATAAATAATGCTTGACCTTGTCAAAAGTTTTCTGGCATTCATCTTCCCCCACACCTGGATTGTGTTTTCTAAGAAGACGAAAGATGAGGTCACATTTCTCAGTTAACTGTGAGATGAATCCAACGATATAATTTAATCTTCACAAGAAATCTCGAACTTCTTTTTTTGTACAGGGTGGTAATAACTCTTGTATGGCTTTGACCTTGTCTAGATCGATCTCAATCCCCCTTTTGCTAACCACGAAACGTAACAATTTGCTCGAAGTAGCTCCAAAAATGCATTTGGCTGGGTTTAACTTTAGCTGAAACTTTCTTTATCTCAAGAACAACCTCCTCACGATCTTTACATGTTGTTCCCCTATTCGAGACTTTACAATCATATCATCGACATAGACCTCAATTTCCTTGTGCATCATATCATGAAACAACGTCACTATGGCTCTTTGATATGTTGCCCCCGCGTTTTTAAGTCCAAATGACATCAGAACGTCCTTTATATTGTGACGAATGTAGTTTTCTCCATATCTTTAGGGTCCATTTTTATTTGGTTATACCAAGAGAAATCGTCCATGAAAAAGAATAGTGAATGATCTGCAGTGTTATCTACCAAGGTGTCAATGTAAGGTAGTGGGAAATTTTCTTTTTGGCTAGCTTTGTTCAAGTCTCGATAGTTTACATACATACGTACTTTTCCAACCTTTTTAGGAACAGTGACTATGTTGGCCATCCATTTTGAATATTTGACTACTTGGAGGAAACCCGTGTCAAACTGCTTTTAAACCTCTTCTTTTATTTTTAACAATACATCTGGTCGCATCCTTCGAAGCTTTTGCTGGACAGGCTTGCATTCCTTCTTTATGAAGAGCTTATGAACCACAATATCGGTGTTTAACCCAGGCATATCTTGGTAAGACTGTGCGAAGACATCCTTGAATTCTCAGAGCAATTTAATAAAATCTTTTCTTGTTTCTACCGAGATACTGATTCCAATTTTTACCTCTTTCTTTTCATCTTCGTTCCTTATGCTCATGATTTCGACTAACTCTTTATGGGGCAAGATTTTTTTTCCTCTTATTCCATCATTCACAGCAAATCTAGAGACAAGTTACTGGCTTGATCATCTTCAAAGTCCTGAGGCTCTTCGGGACATATATCTTGCTTAAAATGAGGCTCAGAGTCAGTAACAACGTTGCTCATATCATTGATATCCAAAGATCTGTCAAAAGAATGAGAGAGATCCAAAGAACAAAGTAAATTTAAGAATGATTGCATAGTATAAGTATGAGTATACGTATAAAAGAATTTGAGAATGATTAATTGTATAAATTGAGTGTAGATAAATTGTCTAAATGGAATGAAGGAATAAATAAAGGGATGTTTGCCAAGTGAGATAAAAACGCATTTTCATTAAAATATTGGATAATAGTCAAATGCCTTTTACAAAGGATCCCTATCGCTCTCGAGCCTAGAGCAACAGGTGTGTGTTAAGTATTACTCTAAAGAGATCCTAAAGGCTACAGTGAGCTCCTCTTCAGTCCAATTGCCTAGAACTCTTCCTGGTGTGTATGAAAAAATTCATGATAAACTCCATCATTCGTTTTCTTCAAAGATAACATTAATGTTCATGTCTATCATGACTCTTCCAGTCTTCTTTTCTTATTCATCCTCATTCTTCCGAAAACGAAAGCCTTTGATATATGGGGAAAGATCATTGGTTCCCACTTGATCTCTTCCCCGGCCAATCGTGCTTTTCTCCTTTCTCGCTTCCTTTTTAGCTCTTTTTTCTTTTCCTTCATATCTGGCTTATACCCCAGACCAAAGCGATCCCATTTTCGTATCGATACTAGTGTATTGATTGCCCTTTGTAGATATTTCCTAAGCCATTTTCTTGGTAATACCCCTTTTTCAATTGTTAATCATAGACCCATCTTCGTAGTCAGTGACAACATTGGTTCAGGGACTTTGCTCCCTTCGGTAATGAATGTTGCGTTAACGAATTCCAATTACAGAAAGGAGCATTCCATAGCCTCTTCATCTCTCTCTACATATGAGGCATCACTTGTAACGGACCCGATGATATCCTCTTCTGCATTTATTGTAACCAATCTTCTTTCGGTTATCAACTTAAGCTTTTGGTGTAGTGAGGATGGTACTGCCTCCCGTCGAGTGAATCCAGGGTCTTCCCAACAAACAATTGTATGTGGGCTTGATGTCCATTACCAAAAAATCTACCTCGTATGTATTTGGGTCGATCTGTACTGGTATTTCAATTCTGCCCATCACCTTTTTTTCTGTCCCGTCGAAAGCGCTAACTATGTTATGACATGTTTTCATATAGGAGCTATCGACTGATAATCTCTCCAAGGTAGCCAGTGGTAAAACGTTTAAAGTTGAGCCATTATCAATGAGTACTCTGGGCAAAGTATACCCCTTGCAGTGAGTAGTAATGTGTAAGGCCTTTGTCGATCCCATTCCTCAGGATGAGATTTCGTCATCACTGAAGAAAATAAAATTGTCAGCGTTGACATTATTAATCAGGCGATCCAACTTACACACGGATATGTCATTAGCTACATATGTCTCGTTGAGTACTTTCATTAGTGCATTACAGTGGGATTCTGAACTTAGAAATAGGGCTAAGATTGATATACGTGCTGGTTGTTTGTGTAACTGCTTCACCACACTATACTCACCGTGTTTTAGGAATTTCAAGAATTCTTTTGCCTCTTTTTCTGTTATTGGCTTATTTACTGACTCGAGCCTGAAGGTTTCTTTCTCTCCTGGTTCAATCATTAAGGCCTTTCCTATAGCTGCTTCTTTCTCTTCCATTTTTAGGTAGTATAATTTCCCGATATGGGTAACAAGGCTTACATCCTCTTTGGGTCATTCCTCTTCTGGAATTATTATATTGCATCCATAATTCCAAGGGACCCTCTTGCTATCTTTATACGGGAATGCCACAGGTTTTCGTATAATGACATGAGGTGCCATTTGCTTTCTCATATCGGTGCTCTTAGGAGCAGAAATAATTATCACAAGGCGAACAGACCTGTTTGTCCATTTCTCTTCAGAGGCACAGACGTCCATCACCTCTTCTTCTTATTCAAAAAATTCCAATTCCTTATTGTCCATCAGGTTTTGTATCAAAGCCCTGAACTCTATACAATTTTGAATCGTATGCCCTTCAGCAGCATGGAACTCACAATAGTTATTGGCTCTCGTATCCTCATACCTCGTACGATTAACCCTCTACAATCATCTGATGCCAAACTCATTTTAATGATGATTTGATCTCTCCAACATTGGTCTTAGCCTTTTTTCCTTTTGCATCTGCGATCGCATTTACTCATTGATCAAGATGAGTTGGTTAAGGGTTTCCAACCACATCAGGTCTAGATGACTCATCGAATCTTATAACTTTTCTCTTAATTAGTATATCCACTACCTTTTTTAAGGCAAAATAGTTTTTGTGAAGTGTTCAACGACCCCATCATGGTACTCGCACTGAGCGTTTGCATCACACCATTTTGAGAATGCAGGTGGTACTAGATTTGTGAAATATGGAGCCACTGCATGTTGATCATATAGCTTCTGGTAAAGCTCTTTATATGTCATCGGGATGGGCGTGAACTGAATTCTTTTAGTGTTTTTCTTCGAGCTTGATTCTAACTTTAGAGGATTTTGGTAATTATTTATAGGGGCCTCGGATTGTGTCATCATGACTGGTTTTGCATAGTTTGGCCTATACATGCCTGCATTATTTATCTTAGCATCCTTTCTTCTAAGGTCGGATCTCTTTGTGCTTTCCCTAGCGTCGATCTTTCCACTCTTGATCGCACTCTCAATTATCTCTCTAGACATAACCATATTCGAAAAACTCTTTGTAGCGTTCCCTAACAAGTGGTTGAGGTAAGGTGATTTCAAAGTATGAACAAAGAGCATAGTTGTCTCTTTTTCTATTAATGACGGTTGTAACTGGGTGGCTATATCCCTCCATTGCTGGGCATATTGCCTGAAGCTCTCACTCGGCCTCTTTTCCATATTTTGCAAAGTAATTTTGTTTGGAGCTATGTCAGTGACGTGGTCATATTTTTTCATGAAGGCTTGGGCCAAGTCATTTCATGAACTAATCCTTGCACGACTTAATTGATTGTACCATTTTACTGCGGATCCTACCAAACTGTCCTGGAAACAGTGAATCAGTAATTGGTCGTGGTGGACGTATACCGTCATTTTTCGGTAAAACATGGTGATATGAGCCTCCGAGCATCTAGTCCTATTAAACTTTTCAAACTCCGGAGCTTTAAATTTTTGGGGAAGTATCAGGTCTGGGACTAGACTCAATTCCTTAGTGTCCATCTCACAACAGGTTTCAGCTCCTTCCATCTCATTGACCTTGTCTTCTAGCCACTTGTAACGTTTTTTTATCTGCTTGGAAAGCTCCAATTTTATCCTTTCTGTCTCCATGATCTCATCAAAATCAAGAACGACGGGATTCGTAACATTTTCCCCGGGTTAGATCCTGATCTAGTCGAATAATTGGCTTGGCCTAAGGTACTAACGGAATGTTGCTGTGTGATGAAAATTGGAGCTCCTCGCGAGTGTGTTTCCGATGGAATTTGATTATGTACGGGAGTAAAGCCTGAAGGGTATCTAGGGTCTTCACTCTCCTCCCTTTTCCTACTGCAAGGTTTTTTCCTTTATCCGTTTCTTGTAATAGTTGAGTCAGCCGACTGATTATATTTCCCAGAGACTTAATGATTTGGTCTCTCATATCTTGTTGGACACTTGCCAATTTGTCCTGCAGCTGTGTTTGCATTTGTTCTTGCATCTCTTTCTGTAACTGTTCCAATCTTTCTATCCTTTTATCCATTGTTTTTTATTTCGTGCGGGTGTAATAACGATGGGGGTTCTCAATGGTTTCAAGATAACTGTTTCAAATTTTAATTAATTAAAGTTGTTGTGTTAAAATGTGAAAATGCAATGCGAATGAATGCATGTATGCAATTTAAGAGAAGGCATTGATTCTAAATTCATTTCCACTAGATCAACTTTATTAAAAGACAAATTTCTTTACATAGAGTGAGTTACATAAATGGCTTTGCCCTAGTTTCCTAAAGCCTTAACTTTCCTAAGAAATCGGGCTAGTTTTTGTTCTCGTGTTAACTTTGATTCATATTGCATACTCAGTTCATCAGCTTTAACGACTAGCATTTGCACGTGATCAGCCGCTTCTCGGATTCGTGTGAGCGCTTCCCCAATAACATAATCTCTTTCTCTAACTTGCCACTGAGCCTGTTGAGTGTGCCATTCACTTGCTTGTAAATTCCTTTCAAGAATCTCAATTCGTATCTCGTTATTTTGGAATGAAGCTTCAAGCTCTTCCACTCTTTTCCTCAACTTCTTACTTTCGGCCCGACTTGCCTTAAGTTCTATGACAGAATTTCGACTGCGGTGTCTATGCAAAGATTCCTTTAGTTCATTGATTCTAGCTTCTAGCTCAATTATTTGAGCTTTCAATTCAACCTTCTCAACTTGGCTTTCCAACAATTCTCCTTTTATGGCATTTTCTCGAGCTTGACCATCTTGAAAATTCCTTTTCCATTGCTCCGCCCGATCTTCTTATTCCCGAATCTCTTGTTGCCTTTGTTCAGATGTTTTGCCAAGACCAGCATTCCTCAAGGATTTACGAAGTTTCTTGTAATGTTTCTTCAAATCTTCCAAGTCTTCTTCGGCTTTATTCTTTCATTTTCTTAACTTTTCAGCCTCTAACTTGTGAATGTCTACATCCAACCCTAACTGCATCTTATCCTCTTCTAAGACTTCTATCCTTTTCCCAAATTCTGAGCTCTTTCTTTCAAAATCTTGTTTTATAATGTCCAATTTTGATGGAACCACTTGCAAATAATCTTCTATTGGCCTGACATCATTAGGGTTTGGTACTGGAGTATTATCATTAACTCTATTGCTTCTCCACCAATCATATTTCGGTAATTCAAAATGGGCACCCCAGCATGCCATATACCAATACATATAGGACACATGTAATCAAAAAGGTTTTCTTTCATAAAAAAGAAAATCAGGTAATTCAAGATAATCATTAGGAGTTGATTATCAAGCAGATTTTCACTGTATTTGACAACATAACTAGAGAAGACAGACTCAAATTGAGCATGAATGATTCCGAACCCATTTCCTCTAATAAATTGTAAAATTGCTTTTCAATGCTAGTAGTTAATTTGATAATTAAACCCAAGTCACAACCAAATCAAGAGAAGAATACAATGCCTAATAAGTAAAATACCTTAATGGCAAGCAGCAAGGGCATCTAGCAAATTCCCATCTGAACTAATCACGAGACCATCAATATAGAGATCCCAACACACTTTTCCTTCCACAACCATCAGAGATGTGGGATCAATTCCAGCTCCTGGAATATATGGATTTAGATAATTACTTTCTCAAATTAAAGAGAAATAACAATCAAGTACAGCAGATTAACCATTTGTGAGAATGTCTACCTGCTCCACTTTTACCACCCAAGAGGCACCGTTGCAAGGCAACTGATAGCTCGGTTGACAACTCCTCACCCCCTCTACCCTGTACGAAATGAAATATGAGAATTTAACACAGAAAATGAAGTGAGTAATGGATTATGAATAACATAATGGAGGATTAAAGACAGACAAATATGGCTAAGTCATGACTACATAGTAGCCTGTACATACATAAAGACTAGAACAATGTTGGTCTTCTACATTACAGATAGCCATATTCTTTTAACCAAAGACAACAGGGAACTCACCCACACATCAAAAGTGAGATTCATATTTCACAAGTCAAACTGTCCAACAAAGAGAGAGTAGCAGTTAACATATAACCACTGCAAAAGTGCATGCAACTAGCCATTTACAACTCTTCATAAAGATCATATTCTCCAAGGAAGATGGTTAATAATTGAATACATGGATGTTTAAGCAAGCATAGTCATGAAACTAGAAATTTTTTTCACTCTTCTACCCATTATTACTGTGTAAACAAATCCACAATTATATCTTAACTAACATCAGCAAGGAAACTCTTTAAAAAAATGCATTATTAATAAGGAAATCAAATGAAGAAATATGAAAGTATTCATGTGAATTCAACCAACAGAATCAACAAAAGGAAGGATTTCGAGGGTAAAGCAAAAACCACCTCAAACATTGGTGCTGCAGTTGGACTACAATCAACATATATAGCAATCTTCCCTTTGTCAGGTTGCAATGCACTTGGTTTTCCAAGTTCAGCCTGCAAAAACATAAAGTAGCAAAATCATATTACCATACATCAAAGACAGAAGAAAACAAGGGGAAAAAATTCAGCATTTAATGAAGAAATACCTTGACACTGACAATAACATAAGCTGCACCAAGCCTAATCTTAGCCGAACCATGTGCCTGTCACAATACCCTTCAATGAAAATTCATATACAAGCAGAAATACTGTTGATGGAGTTGAAAGCAATTAGAACAAGATTCCACACCTGAGGAATAACTCCAGTTTCAACATATATGGGTCGGTAACTTAACCTTTTTCGACCATCTGAACGAAGGTCTTGAGCAATTCCACCATGTATGAAATGCTTTTCTCCAACAGAAAGTCCCACCATTGCTGTAAATCCCCAGAGCAACACAAAAATAATAAATACTTTGAACTCACTCACTGGATTTCACTTCCACAGCGAAGAATTCGATAGAAATATAATTTTCTCCTTAAGA
>CM076903.1:48875813-48890619 GCA_039519145.1 Kokia cookei
TCATTCGTTTCCATTTTTTCTTTCCTATAGAGATTTCAACTTCATTTTGAGATTCCTTCATTAAGCCAGATGAATCAGACAGTGTTTCAGAATCATTCAGCCACATGCAGTCATCAAAGCCACCCAAATCCAAATTATTTTGGCTATCAGTCCTAGCCACGACATCGTTATTCGTCCTAGTTTCTTCCCCAGCCCTACCAGATCTTCCTTCAAACCCCGAAAAATCCTCAAAATTCATTAAAAATTTAACTTCCGCCAAACTGTCTTTCATTCTATCTTCACCTACCTTACCTTTTAAAACTCTCGTTCTCTCGTCTCCTATATACGAAAAATTCGCCATAGATTTCTTTGCCATTTTTCCTAGTTGAAAAACCTCTCTTTCAATCAGCTTTGACTTTTCCTTGAGGGCAGTCGAATAAGGTAACATTTCATCCGTTAGGTTTCCCTCTTTATCTTTTAACTCCAAGCACTCTTTTACTGAATGGCCAATTCGACCACATCCAAAACAGAGTAGGCTTTTTTGAAGGAACTATTTTAGCACTTTTGACAGTCAGCTTTACTAATTCTTTTTCCAACAGTTCCACCGCCTTATTCCCCATCTTGTCGCCAAAGATCACCACTAAACTCCAACCTAGCCACAGCCGCCTCCGCTTCTGTGGAAAACTTAAAGAAAATACTCTTGACCTAAGAGAGAGTTTTTGATTTTTTATAGCGTAAAAATTTAAATTTGGATTAATTCAAAATCTTGAATTTTATGTATTTTAAATCCAAATCCAAATTCAATTTCTAGTTTCAAAACATGTTATTTATTTATAAAAGTTTAGTATATTAATATCTTATTTGTATTTATTTCCTACCATTTTTTTTAATTTTTTTGTCATATAATCCATTTTTTAATTTCTTTTATAGCATTGAGGAAAATAAATATGAAAAAAAAAATCTAAAATAATCCAAAAAAATTCTAAAATAAATTTGAAAAATTAAGGGAAAGGGAAAATTTTGAAAATTTCAAAAGTTAATTATCAAAAAGAAAAAGGGAAACAGATGGCATGCAAACAAAGGGCTACGGCGAACAACCTTTAAAATTGACTTTAAAAACAGCCTTTACGAAAGGTTTTAAAAATACCATATCTGAAAAGTAAGATGATTTTAATAAAAATATAGATTCAAAAAATGAGTTTGGGTAAAAAATAAAATTAAATTTCTAAATAGGTTAAGTTTAGAGTAGAAATTTTTTTGCCCGATTCAGCTTGAATTAACTGTTTTTTTATATATTATATTTTTAAATTTATTTTTATATAAAAATAATTTAAAAAATTAATACACATAGATCGGGTCTAATTCAAATTTAGCATTTTAATATGGGTCGAGCTTGAATAGAATTTTAGACCTATTTTTAGGTTGGATTCAAATCTAAAAAATGGACTTAAAATTTTGTAACAGCTCGATTCAATTATATCGGACCCATGATCAGGTTTAATACAAAAAAAAAAAAATCATTTCTAAAATCTTTTTCCTTTTTCCATTTTTCTAATTTATTGGGTAAATTCAGAGGAAGAGGCATTAGTTTCATTATTTAATATACTCATTCTAATCACTGTTATTCAAGTGTGATGGGTGTTTTTAAAAAAAAAAAATTAAATGATTCTTTGAATGTAGCATGGTAAAGTAAAGGAGATTTATATATCTAAGGAGAAAACATGATTGAGAAGCTAGAGCTTATGCCCAATTCAACGACAAAGGAGAAAAGGTTAAGGATGTTGGTGGTTCACACAAGTATGTGAAAGTCGTTGAGAGGTGTCTGCTCAGATATTGTCATAAAGAAAAACAAATGATAGTTAGAAAAACGTTACTTGTCCCCAGCAACGGGGCCAAAATTTGATGGGTGTCGAATCTAACAAATATAAATATTCCCACAATAATAATACAAAACAGTAGTATAAGACAGTAGAGTCGATTTTATAGGGTTTGGTTGCTGTAATATACTCTTATGTCTTTCTCTTGAACGTCGTGTCGAAGGGCATACCCACGACTCGTGACTGTCTCTTAACAAAAATAAAAATAAAAGAATGGGGGTTTAGAGATAAAATGTTAAACTAAAAATAAAATAAAAATAAAATAAATAAAGTGTAATAAATCTTGATGCAAAATAATTAATCGAGAAAAAAAATTAGAAAAACTATATTTAATAAGCTTAGCCTCAGCCTCGATTTTCTTCGAACTTGAATTGATCCTTGAAAATTAATCTTCCCTTTTTAATCGATAAGCTGGTTATAATGCTCGAGAACGTCCCAACCGCCAACTTTTCCTCTAATAGTCGGTTTCGGTACAACCTGCAAACCGACCCTTGTCGAATGTCAAATTGCGTCGCACATGCTCGCTATTTAATATTTCAACAACCTTGCGCTCTGAATAGTCCAACTCAAATTAACGGCCTCAACCGCGTGGGTCGTTTAAATATGGTCTCTACCAACCTTGACAAAATCCAATTAGCTTTTTCCCACCTAGACACGCTAATTTGTTCGCGGGAATTCGCATGCAGTACGGTCGATTCGACTTCCCAACTGTATGCCAACTTCCTCAACTCAATGCGCGCTTTTTGAATTGAAGTCAAATTAACTTTGAGGGACGAATTTGTACTATCCCATAAACCGGATTGATAGCGAGTACCGATAAAAAGGTTTTCAGCACGGTTTCATAACTCATGATTATTTCTTGACGGAGTGACAACTGGACTAAGGCTAAAAAGAAATTAGTGACACATGATTTTAATCATACTTGGCGAATGAAGGAGGTGAATTGTTTGTGATTACGAAGGATGGAAAGGGGAAGGGATTGATATAGCAATTGGACAAATTTGCAAAATAATGAAATGGAAATGGAAATGGTAGTAAGGAAACGAAATTGGAAGAGAATAATTAAATGCTCAATTGCTTCTATTAGTCACTAAAAACAAGTAACCTTATTTATACACAATTGAGTTACTAAAAATAGCTTAAGTCTTCCTAAACTAAATTACCCTATTTACTTAAAATAAATAATTTTAGTCAAAATGAAATTAGGAAAATAACAATTTTAGTAAAAACAAAATTAATAAAATAAACAATTTTGACTAAGCTTATTTGACCACTTCAACTAAGGACTCCTTTGCAATTAAGCCCTCAATGTCTCCTTAATTTGAATATAGCCCATCTCTTCACACATGTCTTCAATTTAATCCATTTTTGCTTGCTTTTTGGTAAAGAAACACCAATTTGTGTACCTAATAAGAAAATGTAGGAAATTAGAAACACTTTTTCCTCAAAATTAATCCAAAATACACAAATAGAATTATGCAAAAAATTGCAACTATTTGATAAAAAATTTTAATAAATCCAAATTTCTTTCCTTAACTAAGTGTCATGCAATAATTAGAGAAATCAAAAATAAATAATTACTTATATAAACTCAAATAATATTTTATAAATTTTCAAATACTATGAAATAAAATCAATCACTTCACAAAATTGTAAGTTAATTACACTTACTAAAGAATTATACCCAACTTTATTTAATATGTACATATTTTTTTTCGATTTTTCTTGTATTTTTATTTGAGACCTAATCAAATCTTTTTATGTGAATTGAGATGACAAGTCAAGCACCTCAACCTGGTTACTCAATTCAAAAAGTCGGTTGCTTATTTTTCAAGGTAACTCGGTTAGTGGAGTGTTACAAACTTTGGTTCGTCACTCGAATCTTTTTACGCGAATTGAGATGACAAGCCAAGCACCTCAACCCAGTTACTCAATTCGGTCACATTTTCGAGTCTTCACTCGTAACCAAGTCTAATTTATTTATTCACAATTAAATTTTATTTATTCACATGATTTGGGTACATTCTTAGGCAAGTCTAAAAAGGTCTCTAATATTGTGAAAATGTTTGACTTTTTTTCATAATATTCTCAAGTTTGTAAAATGCATGTTTGATTAAAATAAGCAACCATTTATTCATGATTTCTTAGTTATTTAAATGAACCTAGCAACAAAAGAAAGATGCATTTGCAAAACAAATTACCAAATAGAATTAACATAGAATAAACATATTGCAAGAAAGAATATAGAATGTCATGCAAATAAACTCCCCCCACTTAATTCACATTGCCCTCAATGTGCAATTTGACAGAATAGAAAAGAAAGGGCAAAGTGTACTTCCCGTGTAGCTTAATGAGGCGGAGGATGGTTTAGGTAGTTCGAGTTGGTTCTGACTGGTTCGATCTTGAGTGTATGTTTCAACACATGGCAACATTGAAATTTGACAAGGCGTGCCCACGCCACGACTGATATTGGATTTTCGTAAAATGCCACGCTGAATCCTGAAAATGACACATGAAATTGATTAAACGATAATCTTTATTCAACTGAAATTAAACTTGAAAATTAAAAATTAAAAATAAAAATGAATTTGGGTTGCCTCTTAAACAGTGCTTTTGTTTAACGTTGTTAGCTCGACGAACTTAAATGTTATCCGTTTCGCGTATTGCGGGTCAATCCTTCCATTACGTGCACTTGGAAGTTTTCGTAGAAAGGTTTCGACTTTTGCCCATTGTTCTCGAAGCCCTTCCTGAGTTCTTCTAGTTTTTTCATAGTTTCGAGGTCTAAACTCCTACATAAGACAGTTTGTAACCCATTTACTTCACAATATTCAAAATGCAATTTCGTCAGTGGTTCAACAAAATCAACATAAGAAAGATTTGACATTGTAATAGGTCGATCCATTGCTTCATAAACATTAAATTTTAAAACCTCACCATAGAATTCCACAGTGAGTGTCCCACTACGAACATCAATCTTTGTACATGTAGTGCTGAGGAACGGTCTTCCAAGTAGAATATCAGAAGAGTTTTTCGAGTTATCATCCTCCATGTTAATGATATAGTATTCTGCAAGAAAGATGAACTCATTTACGTTAATGAGAACATCTTCCAACACCGTTTTCGGATACATGCACGACCTGTTCGCCAATTGAATTATCACCCTTGTTTCTTTTAAAAGACCAGCATTTAGAGATTTAAAAATAGATAAAGGCATGACATTGATGGATGCTCCTAAATCGCACATGGCTTTCTTAATGCCAATATTATCTATTTAACAAGAAATTGAGAACATACATTAGTCCTTACACTTGGGTGGAATTTTCTTCTGTAACACAACAGAGACGTTTTCTCTCATATTCACCCACTTGTTTCCTTAAAGCTTCTTTTTCCCGATGCACAATTCTTTCAAGAATTTTACATAGCGCGAAACCTGTTTGATTGCATCGAGTAAGAGAATATTGATTTCTACCTTTCGAAACATCTCTAAAATTTCTTTCTCTCGCTCTTTTTTGCATTGGGTGAGCCTTCCTGGAAATGAGGTTGTACAACAAGTGGTTTTGGTGGTGCTGACTCTATTAGAGCTTCTGAATCCAGTTTCTGTTTCTTGCGTATAGCGTCGTGGGCACGACTCGTGCCAGTCACGGGTTCTAAGATCATACCACTCCTTAACATAATAACGCTTGCATTATGTCGAGGGTTGGGTTCCGTTTGGGACAATAGCCTTTCTTGAGACTCCAAACGGCTAACCGTGAGTGCTAGCTTGCTATCTGTTTAACTATCTATTGCAAATGCATGTTAGTCTTTTCTTAGAATTTTTCATTACTAGTGGCTAATCTTTCGACAATAGCTTCCAAGGATGTCTTAGGAGGTGGTAGCTGCTGATTCAGGGGCGATCTCTGTTGATACGGTTGATTGAATCGAGGATTCGATCCATAACTTAGATTCGAATAGTCCTTTCACCTCGCATTGTATGTGTTCGAATACGGATCGTATCGTCTTTGAGGTAGACCTAGAAAGTTTTCGAAAGCATTTGCTTGTTCTGTCGAATCCTCGTGTAAGATTGGACATGAGTCCATCGGGTGATCTGACATGATACAATTCCGCATAGCTTCGCTGGGCTTGACTTATCTACAAGCAAATTTGCACAATATTAGTGATTTTATCTATTTTATTTTCTAAAGTCAGAGTACTTAACCCATGGACTAGTCTCGTGGGTTCTATAGCCGGTCGAAATTGTTAAGAGTTCGCAGCCATCGTTGAAATAAACTCCTTAGCTCTTTGAAGGGTCATGTTAACAAGTGCTTCTCCACTAGCCGCGTCAATCATCTTCATCTCCATAGGGAGCAGTCCCTCGTATAAATACTGCAACAGTGACTGTTCAGAAAGGCCGTGTTGTGGGTAACTTACACACAACTTTTTGTACCGTTCTCAGTAATCGTAAAGCATTTCAATCTCCTTTTGTCGAATGTCTTGTCTCAGCTTGGCTGCTCGTGCTGCTGGGAAAAACCTGCCAGGAATAAACGAGACATATCAACCTATGTGTTAACAGATCTTAGTGGTAAATAAAACAACTACTCTCTAGCAGAGTTGGCTAATGAAAAAGGAAATGCACGAAGTTTAATTTGGTCTTCTGTTACTCATTGGGGTTTCATGCTCGTGCAAACCATGTGAAATTCCTTTAAGTGCTTGTGTGGATTCTCATTTTGAACCCCGTGAAAAGTGGGCAATAAATAGATTAAGCCCGACTTCAACTCGAACGGTGTTTCTCCCATTAGATAAGTTATACACAACGACTGTTGTTCGTCCAGTGCACCTGTAAGTTGACGAATAGTCTGATCTTCCATTTTCTTTGTTTCCTCGTCACCTAATATTTCTCTAGTGAAAGCTTTTTCCTCAAACTTTGTCTGTAGATGTTTACCTTGAGCTTCCTTTCTCAAACTTCGAGCTAATTTCTCTATCTCCGATACAAAGTCGTTGAGAGGTGTCTGCTCAGACCTTGTCATAAAGAAAAACAAACGATAGTTAGAAAAATGTTACTTGTCTCCGGCAACGGTGCCAAAATTTGGTGGACGTCGAATCCAACAAATATAAATATTCCTATGACAAATAATACAAAACAATAGTATAAGGTAGTAGGGTCGATTCCACAGGGACTGGTTGCTGTAATCTACTCTCGTGTCTTCCTTTTGAACGTCGTGTCGAAGGGCGTGTCCACGACTCGTGACTGTCTCCTAACAAAAATAAAAATAAAAGAGTGGGGGTTTAGAGATAAAATGTTAAACTAAAATAAAACAAAAATAAAATAAATAAAGTGTAATAAATCTTGATGCAAAATAATTAATCAAGAAAAAAAATGAGAAAAACTATATTTAATAAGCTTAGCCTCAGCCTCGATTTTCTTTGAACTTGAATCAATCCTTAAAAATTAATCTTCCCTTTTTAATCGATAAGTTGGTTATAACGCTTGAAAAAGTCCCATCCGCCAACTTTTCCTCTAATAGTCGGTTTCGATACGACCTGCAAACCGACCCTTGCCAAATGTCTAACCATGTCGCACGTGCTCGCAATTTAATATTTCAACAGCATTGCGCTCTAAAAAGCCCAACTCGAATTAACGGCCTCAACCGCGTGGGCCATTTAAATTCGATCTCTACCACCCTTGACGGAATCCAACTAGCTTTTTCCCACCTGGACATGCCAATTTGTTCGCGGGAATTCGAATGTAGTATGGTCGATTCGACTTTTCCAACTGTACGCTAACTTCCTCAACTTAACACTCGCTTTTTGAATTGAAGTCGAATTAACTTTGAGGGATGAATTTGTAGTATCCCATAAATCGGAGTGATAGCGAGTACCGATAAAAAGGTTTTCAGCATGGTTTCGTAACTTACGATTATTTTTTGACGTTGTGACAGCCGGACTAAGGCTAAAAAGAAATTAGTGACACATGATTTTAATCATGCTTGGTGGATGAAGGTGGTGAATTGTTTGTGATTATGAAGGATGGAAAGGGGAAGGGATTGATCTAGCGATTGGACAAATTTGGAAAAAAATTAAATGGAAATGGAAATGGAAATAAGGAAACTGACGAAATTGGAAGAGAATAATTAAATTCTCAATTGCTTCTATTAGTCACTAAAATCAAGTACATTTTTCAATTGAACACAAGTAACCTTATTTATACACAATTGGGTTACTAAAAATAGCTTGAGTCCTCCTAAACTAAATTACTCTATTTACTTAAAATAAATAATTTTAGTCAAAATGAAATTACGAAAATAACATATTTAGTAAAAGAAAATTAATAAAATAAACAACTTTGACTAAGCCTATTTGACCACTTCAACTAAGGACTCCTTTTCAATGTCTCCCTAATTTGAATATAGCCCATCTCATCACACATGTCTTCAGTTTAATCCACTTTTGCTTGCTTTTAGGTAAAGAAACATCAATTTATGTACCTGATAAGAAAATGTGGGAAATTAGAAGCACATTTTCCTCAAAATTAATCCAAAATACACAAATAAATTGCTCAAATAATTTACTTATCAGATGCCCATGTTGGTGTGCATAAAACAAGCCCTTCAGGCTATTTGTAGGACTTTAAACCCTTATTACCATGGTTAGGAGTCTTTCAAAGAAGAGTGGGGAAGCAAAGTTTTGGTGCCTCTTGCCATCCTTGTGACTAAGAGTGAAGGAGATCAAGAAGTTGTTTCCCCTTGTTGATGTCCTTCACACTAATATTGGCGAGAGTTTCACTTTCAATGATAATGTAACTAATATGGAACCTTAAGGATATCGTGTACTAAACTCTAAACCTTAAATCTTAGTGTATCGAGACATTTAGGGAATTACATAACTTCAAAGAGGTTATGCCCTTAAAAAGGTGAGGTGCTTGTAGACGTGCATGGCTTGAAAGCACATCAATTAGGAAAAAATTATTCTTAATAGAGTAGCTTTAAAATTCGTGGCCAACATCTACTCCTTAATGAATTTAGAATGCGGAAAATTAGTTATTGGGCTCACTTTGATAGATACCTTGAGAAATAAAAAGAAAAAAAGAATTCCTATGCCCCAAATCTCGATCCTCGCTTTGTGCCCTGATCCTTCTATGTTCACACATGTTTTTTTTCTTTTTGAAAATTTATTGCATGTCTTTTTTCGCAGGTAGCGGGTATTGTTTTTAGTATAAAAGTTCATTATTTTTATAATATGGTAAACAAAATAAAATTTATTTTAAAAATTAAAATTTTGTTACTTTTTAGTATTAAATTTGGGTTTGGTAATAGTCACTTTTGGGTTTGGATTTTTTAGCTAAAATTTTCCAAATTCGAGTTTTTTTTGGCTCGATTTTTTTGAAGTTAAGGGTTTTCGAGTTTAGACCTTTTTAGATTTAAGTCTTTTCAAGTTTGATCGAAACTGGTAAAAACATGTATGGTATTGAGATTTCAAGTTAAGTCCGGTAGGTCAACCTAAGGGATGAGAAAGCCTCAATTCGATTTGAAAAATAAAAAAATTGAATTTCAAGTTATTCGAGTCAACTCGAATAAGTGATTCGAGTTTCGAGTTTGAGTCGAGTTGAATTTTGCAATTCGAATAACTTAAATAATTTGAATAATAGATTGGTATAAATACTCTTTTGGTCCCTGTCAATTTTGAAAATGAACAAATTGGTCTCTCTCAACAAAAATTACCAAAAAATTTTCAAAATAATTATAATTATTTATCAAAATCGACTCTCATCCATGGATCTACTGGTGGGATCCAGCGTACATCACTACAATGATCTGGACCAACTTCCACCTTTGCCAAAGCATCAGTCTCCTGCACATGACCTTGAATCCAGGTGTAAATCTCGTGAACTGTCTGTTTTGAGACCACCATAGAGATTCTATAGTAATTGCTATTAACTGACCAACCTGAGAAGAAGTTGTTGGAAACATGTATTGTAGCCCTGTATGCTCATCTCCCGCAAGCGACCTGATATTCAAACCAGTCCATAGTTCAACTGCAAAAGGGCACTCAAGGACACTATGATCAACCTGATATTCAAAACCACAAGGAGGGCATCTAGCTTCATTGATTACTCTTCTACTATAGAGATTGTAAAATGTAGGCAAAATGTTATGTAAAACCGTCATAGAGCAATTTTTAACTTAAGAGGTCCCAAAATAATCGAGCAAGCTTTGTAGAATAAAGTAGTAGTAGAAATATTACCCAAACTTATTTGATTATGGTCATAGTGTAAGCCTGCAACAAGTAACACATACCTACTTTTTACTAAGTACTCATCAGAGTTGTTTCCGTTCCAAATCATAGCGTCCGACACATCATTTCAGAGCTAGTGGGATACAAAGTATTCGCTCACTTTCTTCCTCTGAGAATAGTGAATGGATTAGGTGAGCATTCCAAATTTGCCGCTCTTGAATAATTAAGGTTTTGTTTTGTATTGCTTCTAAGAAATACTTTGGGACAAAAAATACTTTTGGGAAAAAAATATTCTAAACAAGCTGGTATTTTAGAGAAAAAATGTTTCTCTCAAGCAAAAAATTGGTCCTAAAGCATTTTTTTTCAAAAATTGAAAATTTTAACTTCTTCCCAAAAACACTTTGAGAAGCATTCCTAAATTAGGTCTAAATCTTATATACAACTAACCAGGGTAACCATCAGGAGTTGAATCCTGTAGGAACCCGTACCAAAGAACCAAACGCCAAATAGATATTAAGGTACCATTTCCCACCCTCCATATAGTTCATGCAAGCAACAATGCTCTCGCACACAAAATACTTTTCCACGAGAGAGATGAATTTCTCCTCAAATTAGAATTCAAAAAAGTCAGATTTTGAGAAATATTTTACTTTTAAAAAGTTATCCACAAAAGTTGAATTAGATAGTAATTTTCATCCTTGCTTTGCAAGTAAGGCTGTGTTAAATTTGGCCATATCCCTAAAATCGATTCCACCTTTATTCTTAGATAGACATAATCTTGACCATTGGCATCAATGAATGCCACGAGATTTTTGCCACCAGTATCTACTTATAATACTTTCAACTCACGAAAAAGAAATTTCGATAACAGAAAACACAACATAACATAGGTAGATAAAGATTGAAGAACAACTTTGATAAACACCTCCTTAACACCTTCTGATAAAATCCTTAAACTCTAGCTTTCAAAATACTCCAAAATTGATCCTTCAGTTGTTGAAACACCTACCTTTTATTCCTTTCCACCATTATTGGGACCCCTTCTATAGATACGTGTTTCCTTTAGCGATCCTTTTAATCTTGCCAAATGTAATAAAGAGCAAAAACCTTCAGAGCATTTTAGAAATAAATACGAACTAAGCAGGTCTCTTTGTCATAAACCCTTTTGTGGTCGAAAAGTCTCACTAGTTTCCTTGTTTTACATAAATCAAATACAACACAGATTTGACACAATGCATAATTAAGTCAACCCATGTTCCATTTAGACTCATTCGTTGCAAAATTGCTTGTATGAAAGATCATTCCACCCAATCATAAGTGTCGAAACGTTTTTTGAAAATCGTCCCGACTTTAAATTTTTAAAATCGAAAACGGAGTTACCACCAATCATTTCATTTGGTGTGATTGGAGCACCTTAAAACTTTTTTAATTTGTAGAAAACAAATAGGTCTTCAAAATCCAGAAACCGGGTTCCGGAGTCGGTTACGTGCAAGGAAGGGTTAGCACCCTCACACGCCCAAAATTGGTATCAAATCGATTTTTAAAGGGGCTTAATTGTTGAAGACTTGAAAACCCCAGGAGAAATTAAAATACGATCCCTAAATGCATGATTGATAGGTTTAATATTATTTTCAGAAGTCGAACTTTGCGAGGAAGTCTCGTTATTTTGAAAATCGAGATAGGAAGTTGTGTCCAGTGAGTTAGGGCACGACACCTTAAATCTTCGAAACAACAAGCATTCTATATTTGAAAATTTCATATTTTATTATTTTTTAGAGAGAAAAGTATTCGAATATTTCGATTCGAAGAAAAACTGTGCCTAATAAGTTAAGGCTCGACTTTTCAAATCATGAAATAATGAACATAGTTATTTTTTTTTAAAAATCTTTAAAGCATAAATATTTATTTAAAAAACAGGATGAATGAAATGACATAATATGCAAAAATATGATAGTGAAATATGATGTGGTACAAATACGTAACAACAAATAACTCAGTGATGAAATACAACAACAATATACACATTCAATACATAAAATACATACATTAACATATTAATAAATAAATAAGTATAAAAAAAGAAAAAAAAATCAAAACAGTAACCAAATTTAAAAAAAAATAAAAGCTTAAAAATAAAATAAAAAACATATTACAAATTTAAAAAAAGGTTAAATTGAAATCAAAATAAAAAACAATGACAAAATTTGAAAATTTTAAAAGATATAAAAAACCAAATTATAATAAGTTTATTTAAAAGAGGGGTTAAATGAAAATTCTCAAATTATTTTTTATGACAGTGGTCTAAAGATTGTATTTTAAAAGAAACAAAATTAGTTTGCTAATTTAAAAAAATAATTTAAGGGTGAAATAGATTAATTTGGAATAAAGTGAAATACAAAGGGACTTAAATAGAAATTTATCCTTTTATAATCTTTAAACAGTCATCAAAACAATGACGTTTCAAAGCCAATGAAATCAGGCTTGAAACGGCGTCATATGGGCTTCAAATATGCTAAAGAGGACTGAATTTAAAGTCTTGGAAAACAAGGAGGACCGCGGAGCAAAATTTCCCATTTTTTTGGAAACTCGTGGATCCTCTTGAACAGGTCGAATTCTTTTCGGGTTGAAGCACCAAAACGGCGCCGTTTTGGTCACTGAGCTCTCACACCAAAACAACGTCGTATAGACTAAGTATTTAAAACATTTTTTTTCCAAAATCTTCATTCCTTTCATACTTTTTTCAGAAAAAGCTCTCAAACCTCCCTTTTCTCTATTTTTCTTTCTTCTTTTCTCTCCCCTCCGACCCACTACTCGACGAACGATTCGCCACTGTCCCGTCACGTCTACCCATCACTTACGTCGGCGAACCGTTGTGTATGGCGGTCAGGTTCAAAAGAATTTCTTTTTAAAAATTTTTCTCCTAAAACACTAGATCTAGGCTTAAATCTAACGAGATCAAGCCTAGATCTTTGAAGAAAAATTAAGAAAAGAAGTTTTTTTTATTTCTTTTGCTATTTTTTTATCTATTTTTGTTAATATATTTTTTAAGAGATACCCTTCTTATTGGAACCCTCTCTCAAACACTAAGGAGTTCAGAGGGAATCCGTTCAACCACAATGGCAGAGTCGAGGAGAAGAGGTACGAAACCTTAACTTTGTTCTATTTTTATTTATTATTTTGTAGTTTCGAAATAAAGAAAAATAAAAATAATAAAACATAAAAATAAATAATATAAAATAAAATAAAAACAAAAATATATATGTATATGTGTATATATATATATATATATATTAACAAAATAGCTTAAACAATTGCTTAGACTTTCTGTTTCAAAGTCTATTATGATATAAATTGATCGTAAAAAATGTACACGGAAAATTGTTTGGCTTTTATAGCCGAAATACAATCATTTGTGTTTTGTTTTCTTGCTATTTGTTTTCTTTGTCTTTGTCTCTATTTGCTTCTCTTCGGTGCAGGTCCGACGGTGGTGGTAGACGCATGGTGGTCTCAGGCGTGGGTGTCAAACGCGTGGCGGCCTCAGGAGCTGGAGCTGATGTGGCTAGTGGGAGTGGCAATAGATCCCTAATACGTTAGAGTTTCTGTTTTTGCTAACATTTTGGGCTTGTGGAAACGTTTATTTCTGGGGAAAACAAACAAGTCTCGAACAATATTTTAAAATCGAAATATGGAGTCACCACCAATCCTTTTATGTGGTGTGATTGGATCACCGCAAAGCATTTAAAATCCGCTTTGAAAAATATTTTGATCTTCGAAAATCCAAAAAACAGGTTTGAGAGTCGATTACGCGTAAGGAAGGATTAGCACCCTTACACGCCCAAAATTGGTACCACATTGATTACTTTCGGGCCTTAGTTTGTTAAAACTTTAAAATCTCGAGTAACACTTAAAATACGATCTTTGTCTTTAGAAAATTTTACATGATTTTCAAATATCCTTTTTGAGGAAAATCGTCCGTGTGTTTCGAATTTCTAGGAGAACTAGGAGTCGTGTCCAACACGTTAGGGCACTATGTTCTCAAACTTTTGAAACTGAAAGACATTTTGAAAGACTGTAGAGAGGATATTTGATTGTGTGAATTATACGAAAATCACACTCAGCACGTTAGGGCATGGTTTTCGAAGTTTTCACACGAAAGGATATTGCCTCGTTTTGTTTTAAAATCATTTGTATACATATATATATTTTTGAGAACTTGGAATCTCGTATTGAGTTTAAAATACGATCCTCAGACACATGACTTTAAAAAGATTTGAAGAAAGAATGCCTGTTTGTTTCGACTTTCACGGAGAATTGAAGTCGTGACCAACATATTAGGGCACGACGTTCTCGAAATCTCGAAATTAAAAGGCATTTGAAAAGTTTGAAAAAGGATATTCAATTCGTGTAAATTATACGAAAAATCACACCCAACACGTTAGGGCATGGTTTTTCAAGGTTTCCACACGAAAAGGACATTACCTCGGTTTTAAAGGTTTATTTGTATGTAAAAGTAGTTTCGAAAACGAACATATGAATTAAGCGTAAATGAACGATTAATAACGAAGATTAAATAACACGAAAAGAAAATAGTTAAATAGATAATTACATATATGAACATAAAAAAATAGGAGAATACGAAATATGAAAGAATAATAAT
Source organism: Kokia cookei (assembly GCA_039519145.1). Taxonomy (NCBI): domain Eukaryota; kingdom Viridiplantae; phylum Streptophyta; class Magnoliopsida; order Malvales; family Malvaceae; genus Kokia; species Kokia cookei. Next base: position 48,890,535 of record CM076903.1, read on the forward strand.
TAAAAAACTAAATATAAATATTGAAGAAAAAGAAAAACGAAACAAATAGAGTAAAAAATACGATATTTGGATGCCTAAGGGGAAA
>CM076903.1:48890719-48903620 GCA_039519145.1 Kokia cookei
TATTTAAACTATTTCAATAAATATTAAAATTATACATTAATTATGATTTAATGCGTAATTGTATATAAGAACTTCGATTTTATAAAATTTTTATACTTGAAATTTCGATTTAATGTAATTTCTGTAAATTATTAATACAATTATTTATAAGATCATTTTATGTTTATCTATTGCATACATAAATAATTATATTTATCTAGTATACAAATAAATAGATATATATTTTTCTTTAAATGTATATGATTAAATTAAAATTAAAATTAAAATTTTAAGTATACAAAATTACACATTCAATTAAAGTTCACGTATAATTTTAAAATTTACCCCTTTAATAATTCATCCAACTTTTAATTATATGGTTTTGACAACACTTTTTTAAAGGGTTCTTCTAAATATTTTTATATTAAATAAGTAATCATTTAAGACATTATTATCACATTAATAAAATTATTATTCATTTCAATATTTTTCTAAAAAAAACGCATTAAATGTATATTTTAATTGATATTATGCAAATATTATGATTATTCTTTTATGTGGTGAGGATTTGACTCCTGATGACTTCCAACTAAAAGTTGAGCATTCTACAGATGAATTTGAGTATATTTTTTACTATAATTAATGTATTTTTTATATTCGTTTTATGATTAATAAATATTAATTTTTTAAAATTTCGTGACAAGATTGGCAAGCAAAATTTATTTATTTTACCTTTAAAAATATATAAAATTATAAAATTATTAATGATAATATTGTATATTGATTCTTTAAAAATAAGAAAATTTTAATTTAATCTTTTAAAAAATTATAATATTATTAATTAATACAACAGTGAAATTATAATTTAACTCGTATTAAAATATATAACTTAATTTCACTCCAAAAAATTTTCAAACTTTGCCTTTCGTTTGTGGCTTCTCTTCCAACAAATCTCTCGTAATATTGAAGCATACCTTATTATTCTGACACTTATCAATAAAATCAAATATATTATTTTATTAATAGAATCAAAGTATATTATTAATTACATATAGCTTTAGTATTATAGATGCTTCAATTTTGATCCAAGTAAATGAGCCTCACCAATGTCATATACTCACAAATGTAAGCAATCTATTATCTATGTGATCGAGGTGCAATCCTTCTTTGCACTTCTTAATTAATGCAACTTCAATGAATTTATTTAAATAAAAATATTATTTTTTTGTGATTGAGAATAATTCACACGTAATTTTTAGGAATTAATTTTAGTTAGTTACTAAAGTTTCCTTTTCATGCATTAATTAAACTTTGCATGTAAAAAATAACAATTACATTATCATTTAACCAAAAATATGATAAATAAATATTGAGAGTAGAAAAAAAATTATAGCGAAATTTGGACATTATTAATTATTAGAGTTTTCATACTTATTCTCCATAAATACACATCACATGGCATCTTTTAAGTTTAGAGACCCAATTAAACAATGTACTTGGTGTTTATTATCTTTAAATGTAATTTATTTCATTCATGTAAGTTTTTTAACAATTTTATTATAAGTTCTGATCACATCTGCTCTTTACGATATAATGTTTAGAATTAATCATAGTCTCTCTCAACCCATAAATAGAACGATAATGCGTTTTAGCACATTTGAACACACGTCTTCTAGTGGCGAATCCAGGAGAGGCTGATAGAGGCCTCGATCTCCCTAAAATGAAATATTTTCATTCAAGCCTCTTAAAATTTTAAATTTATAATGGTAAAATTGCACTTTGGCCCCTAAAATAATAATTTTTTTGATTTAATCCTTTAAAATTATAAAGATATAGACTATTAAAAGTATAAAATTACATTTTTACTATCTTAAATATATAAACTTTAATTCCGACCCTCCCCTTAAAAATTTTCTGATTTCGCTCCTGACGTCCTCCTTAAAATGATAATTTGGAGATTTATTAAAAACAATAAATAAACAAACATGCGGCAATATCATATTTTTATTTATGAAATTATAGTTTTTTAACCTTTAATCAATGGAAATATTTTTTTATAAAGATGGGGTTAATTTCAATCAACTTCCCCAAGCTATTGCTTAAATTCTAAATGGTCCCTAAATTTCAAAATGTCATAATTAAGACCTCAAATGATCATTATTATATAAATCAAATCAAATTATTCCACTAACCTATCCATCAAATTACCTTTTTTTAATATATAAAATATGTAGGTACATATTTACGATTTGATTTATATGTTTTAAATATGCTCAACTTTCTATTTGAATTAACATTTAATGTCAAAATTAATAATTAGATTGATAGAAAAATACGATTAATATTATTTGAATTGAATCGATTTGAGAACTAATCAGAATATTAATCTGATTAAAAAGGTTAGATCGATTAACCCATGAATTGATACGATCTAATTGAATAGATAATTAAACTGATTTTATTTTTTATAATTTTTAATAATTTATTTAATTAACCCGAATTAACTGATGAAATAAATAATTAGTGATTTAATCGAATCTACTAAGTTTATTTATTAAGGTTTATAGAAATAATCATTTCATCCACGTATTAGAAACAAGAAAAAAATATTATTTATAATATATTAATTATTAAAAGAATTGCAAGAGGCTAATTACCAAAAAGAACCCCAAATGGAAAGAAAAAAAAAACTGTATTTTGGTATTTTTCACTTTTTCGCGGTATAAAAAGGGAGCAAGAAGATGCTGGGGTCGAAAGGCCAATTTGGTAACAAAAAAAAAAAAATTTCGTTAAATTTAAATTAAACCAAACGAACGAACACTGACCGGTGGGAAAAAAGTTTAGAAGCAGTGAAGAAGAAGAAAAGATCCATTCAGCGGTTGTTGCTGTCTATATCTTTCATATAATCTCTTCCTTTCCGTTACTCTTTCCCTTCTTATATACCAAATTCGTTATAACCTTCGCCACCACTCCAACCACCGCCACTTCCACCACCGTCCCCGCCACTTTCTTTTCTTTTTCTTTTTCCAAAATCGTAATCTGAGCTTATTAAGCTTACGCTTGAGATCACTCTGTTTTGAGAGAGATTATTTTTCAAAAAAAAAAAAAGGTATCTGAGGCTCTGTTTCAGTTTCTGCGTTTTTGCTTCGGATTCTTTTTATTTTTTGTTGTTGTTTACATAAATGGGAGTAACGGAGAATTGTTCGGTGAAAGTCGCCGTTCATATAAGGCCGTTAATCGGAGATGAACAAACTCAAGGTTGTAAAGAATGTGTTATTGTCACTAAAGGAAAGCCTCAGGTACTCTGTTTTTTAGCTAATATGAAGCATTGTTTTTTTTTCTTCTAGTTTTCGGCTTTTGTGATTACTTTTCTTTAATTATTACAGTTTTGTTTATTTCAACGATTTTTGTTTAGGATGCTGTTTTCTTCATATTTGCATGCAGAGCTTGAATAAAATTTCTTTAGATTTTTTTTTTTGTTTGGATACCGACGTAAGTGAAGATCGATCGATGAAATTTGTCAGATTACTAAAACATATCATGAAACTGTAGTTATTTAAGTGGAAAAGGCTTTGGTAAAGTACAGGTTTATTTTGAGTAGCATATATATTTATGTATAGTTGGCTCCACTGTATTTAATAATTTTTTTCAGCTAGAAAAACACGGCAAAAGTTAAAGGTGGTAATGCCTTAATGGATTTATGATTTATTTATTTTTTAGTTTATTACTTATTACCGGGAATGATTTTTCTTATGTCCTTAGATTTGATGAAAGATAATTGATTTTGAGAAGCAAAGAATAATTTATTATTTTTGGCTCTGTCTGTAGGTGCAAATCGGGACGCATTCCTTTACATTTGATCATGTTTATGGAAATGGTGCTTCTCCATCGAGTTCCATGTTCGAAGAATGCGTTGCTCCTCTTGTTGATGGTTTGTTCCAAGGATACAATGCTACTGTACTTGCTTATGGCCAGGTAATAATTTGTTCAATTGATATATGAGGCCTACTTTAAGTTAAATAAGCTTTTTGTATGTCTTGGTATTAATGTTCATGATTGATTTATGCAAATTTTGCAGACAGGATCTGGGAAAACATATACCATGGGGACAGCCATCAAAGATGGTTCTGAGACAGGATTGATTCCTCAGGTTATGAATGCACTGTTCAAGAAAATTGAAACACTGAAGCATCAAACAGAATTCCAGCTACATGTTTCCTTCATAGAGGTAAAATTATTTCTTACCACTTACCAGCTTGAGAATTCAATTAGAATATTTATGGAGTCACTCTAGAATATCTTTAATGAATCGAAAATATAGTTGGGCTATTGGTTTCATTTCTACATTTTACACGTAATTTCCGAGGATTAACCTAATTTGTTGATGGTTTGAATATGAAGATCCTGAAAGAAGAAGTGAGGGATTTACTGGATTCTGAACCTGTAAGCAAACCTGTAACTCCTAATGGAAATGCCGCGAAAGTTACAGTTCCAGGAAGGCCACCCATACAAATTCGTGAATCATCAAATGGAGTTATAACACTTGCTGGATCCACTGAAGTTGCAGTCAGTACACTGCAAGAAATGGCTACTTGCCTGGAACAAGGATCAATAAATAGGGCAACCGGAAGCACAAATATGAATAACCAGTCCAGGTAAAACCTCTACCTGATTTTTTCCCCATCACTCTCAAAAGGGATCTTTTATTTTTATTGATCAAAGAAGTTGTTATAAGAAACATGCTTTTTTCCCACTGTTGAGCTGTTATATATTTGTGAGGATGTTACCTAATAGTGAGTTTTATGTCACTGACAAGTTCAAAGAAACTATGGGTAGCGCTGAGGATGGTACCTTTGTGCAATTAGTACCTACACTATAATGCATAATAATTGTACTTCTTCCAAATTTCTAAGCAATCATACTAGAATAAAACCAGATTGTCGTTGCAGGCATTAATCAAATGGGCTGTACAATTTAGTTAAAATACTAAGTAACTAGTAAAGGAAGTATTGCTATCCTTACAAATTTGACATTTACAGAGTGTTCTGATCAGTAATTATAATTTCTGATTCCTGAATGTTATATGGTTCTGTGTGTGTATTTTCCTTTAGATTTCTATAACAACTTTTAGTTGCGAAAAAAAATTATCGTTCTTTTCCCAAAATTTTTGAGATAAAGTGGTTGAGTGACATACCCTAGTCACTCGAGTAGAATTATTCATTTTGTAACCTACCTGCAAATGTTCATAATATAATGACACGCGCTTCTATTCTGCATGATTTTAATAGTCGGTCCCATGCCATCTTCACAATCACGTTAGAACAAATGCACAAAATTCAATCAGTTTCTGCTATTAATGACACCTCGGATGAAGATATGGGTGAAGAGTATTTATGCGCAAAGCTCCATTTGGTGGACCTTGCTGGATCTGAACGAGCTAAAAGAACAGGTTCTGATGGTCTTCGCTTGAAAGAAGGTTTGTAAATATATTATTAACTTAAATACATGCTTCCTGTGTGTGATGCTGATTTTAAATGTTCATTTTTATTTTCATAAACAGGTATCCATATTAACAGAGGACTTCTCGCACTTGGCAATGTAATCAGTGCCCTTGGGGATGAGAAAAAGCGTAAAGAAGGTGTGCACGTTCCTTACCGAGACAGTAAACTGACTCGACTCTTGCAGGTAAGATTTATTTTGGTTGATTCATGCAGCTGTAATTTGAACGAGTGACATTTAGATAACCAAAAAGTGGCCAGATTTCAAAGTTAATTTTATGGTAATATCTACCTGTCTCAATTTTCTCTTACTTTTACGAGGACATCCCAAACTAAGAACAGTTTCCAACACAATTTAGCGTGATCGTTCTGCCATATAGAATTTAGTACATGTCAGATGCTTTTATTAACTCATATGACATTTTTCTTGGTGGACAGTGTACATCATATTGTAACATTTTTTTTGTAAAGCTTTAGAGCTATGCTGTCCAATCATCTTATTTTCTTTTTGCAACTCTATTTATTAAATTGTGGCTGAATATTTATTCCTGTGATTTTTTTTTGAGGAAATTTATTCCTGTGAGTTGATACAGAAGTATCTAGGCTTTTGGTCCATGATATTAAATTAGGAATGTTAAATGAACTATGAAAGTTATATATAACTTCTTTCTTATTTTTATTTCTTTTTCAGGATTCACTTGGTGGAAACAGCAAAACGGTTATGATAGGTAAATCCCTAAACCTAGAGCATACTATATAACCTTGCTTTTAGAAGATATTCTGTATGGATTTACATATATGAACTCATGCACACATCTGGATCATGCTATTTCTTACTTAAGATTGCCTTTTCTGCTTGCTTGTTAGGCCAATTATCATTGTTTACTATTTATCAACTTTACTACCGCTATTAAAATCTAAAATGCAATGATCATATTCATATATTTTATGGGTTATAAATCTTTTCCCTGCCATTGTGTTGATTATATACTCCTGAAAAACCTGTATGTTTCTATTCTGCTTCCTGGTTCCTTTTATCATGTTTTTTCATTCTTGATCTCTCTATTCTGTATCTTGCTTTTGGTAACATGTTAGTGATTATTCCTCAAAATCTGGATTTTGGTTGCTGATATTTTTTTATTCTCCCGCTATGTATCATTGAAAAATTTTGATTTCTTTTCCAGCTTGTATAAGTCCTGCAGACATCAATGCAGAGGAAAGTCTTAATACTCTGAAATATGCTAATCGTGCTCGCAATATCCTGAATAAGCCTGTTGTAAGTTTTCTAGGCTGTTTTCTTCTGACTATTTTTGTTGTAATTCTATCCTATGTGTGCTACTTCAGAAAATTGTTCAGGTTTTGAGTTTTGTATGTTCTGATATGAAAAGAACGATTGCCCCTTCTCCCTTTACCTTTTCATTAAAGGTTTTGGATCGTATCAATTTTGTTAGATCAAAGACGATCAGCTTAGGTAACCCAACAGGTTTGCATTTTTATTGTACAGGTGAATAGAGATTTAGTATCCAATGAAATGCAAAAAATGCGTCAGCAGCTACAGTACTTACAAGCAGAACTTTGTGCTCGAGGAGGGCCTACTTCAGACATACAGGTACTTTTGTTAAACAAAATTTTCCCTGTGAGATATTACAATGACTGCATAACATATCTCTTAAACAGACTCTCAAAGAAAGGATTACTTGGCTGGAGGCTACTAATGAGGATCTTCGTCGAGAACTTCATGAATACCGCAGCTTACGTGCTGTTGCAGAGTGTTGTGATACTGGTGCTCAAGTATGTTGATGAATATGTAGTTGCTTTCTACCCCCTTTTGTTTTTCTCATTCTTAGCAAATTGGTTAGAGTATGCTTTTAACTAGATCATATTCCTTGATACTAATTGAATATGTTAATTGGTGTTTGTTTCATACTAAACTAACATTCTTACATCAGAATTCTTGCTTGGTTGTTATATAACCATACTTTCATTCTACATCTCAGGAAAGCCGTTCATGTATTGTAAAAATTGATGGACATAAGAGGGCCATTCAAAGTATGGACTTATCTGATTATCAAATGGATGAAGTTCTTTCAGGCAGGCACTTATTCACTTATTTGGTTGAATTGCATAATGTTGGAACTAAAAGGAATTGTCCTTTATTTGGTTGAATTGCATAATGTTGGAACTAAAAGGAATTGTCCTTTCACATGAAATTTTCATTTTCAATCTCATCTTGTGTTAGTGCTGATGCAGTAGACTATATTACTCTATAACATGAAAAATTCCTCCGGATCCTATGCTTCTTCAAAAAGTACAGGTGCAATGTTACTAATGGGTAATTGCTGATTTCTGCAGATGACAATCCTGGAGAAATTGATGAAGTAGATAAAGAATTGGAGCACACACTTCGAAGAAATAACATGGATAGAGAATTGAATGAGTTGAACAAGCGCTTGGAGCAGAAAGAGGTTTCCTTTATGCTTGTTGTTTTTTCTTGCAGACATATAAAACTACCAATTAATGGACTGTAGTCTTGAAAGAGCATGTTTATTATTCCAATTGAGATTCATATTTGAAAAGGAAATAAATATTGATATCTCCTAGGTAGATTTCTTTTTTCATGCTCTAGGCTTCGTGCAATAGTTCAAAAGAGATCTTCATATTCTGTCTTTTGAATAAACTTTTAAGAAGCATTTGTCCTGCTCAAAAAGCTTTGGAAAGGCACTAGCATGAATTTCTAACTAACATTTTCCTATCTTCTAAATAGATTTACATGTTTCTGGAAGATTACTGGTAGGACCTACATTGATCTTCTAGTGAACTAATTCAGTGCATTACTTCCTGAGCAGTCTGAGATGAAACTTGTTGGAGGAACTGATACTGAAGCACTAAAGCAGCACTTTCAGAAGAAAATCATGGAACTTGAGGAGGAAAAAAGAATTGTGCAGGTAATACGACCTTCAGTTTCTGTAGTTTTATATGCCTTCTGCTCCAATGCTTAATTTTATATGACACAACCCCAGCAAGAAAGAGATCGTTTGTTAGCTGCAGTCGAGAACCGTGCTGCTAATTCTGACTCACAAATTCAAAAGGCGCAAGAGATCAATGTGCAGAAACTAAAAGCGCTCGAGGCACAGGTGACATTATGATATCCAATCAGTGTACTTCTATGAGCAAATATTGTTTTTAACTTCTAACATTTTATTTTATTACTTTTTTATTTTTTTTCCTCTTTCGAATTTCAGATTTCTGATCTCAAGAAGAAACAGGAAAACCAGGTTGAGCTCTTAAAGCAGAAACAGAGAAGTGATGAAGCAGCAAAACGGTTGCAAGCAGAAATACAGTACATTAAGGCTCAAAAAGTTCGTTTTTACCTGAGTGATATTTCTATGTGTACATCCATGCATTGTAGAATAAAATATCTTATTATTTTTTGAAACATGTCTCCTCTTATTTGCAGGTTCAATTACAGCACAAGATAAAACAAGAGGCAGAACAATTTCGACAATGGAAGGCCTATCGTGAAAAAGAGTTGTTGCAGGTGATTCACTTTTCATGAACAAAATATTCTAGTTCCAGCTTTCTCCTTTCTTTTCATGTATCTTAAATGCAGAAGGGTTCATACCTCAAAAACGGATGTTTTCATTATAAAATATGGTGAATAAAAAACTTGAGTTAGAAAGCAACTGAGCATGCATTAACTCGACTATTATTATTTATTATCTAGAGTTTATTGAAGTTTATGGTGAACAGGGTACAGTAGTATCAATTGTGCTTCCTTCCAATTCCAATATAATGTTGCACAACTGTAACAAAGTTAAAATCCTCCACTTCAAATCATTATGTTTCTCAATGTACTTTATTAGTAGGACCTTCAGTAGGGACATCTTATTAGAATCTTTCTTGTCCACAAAAGTTTCCTGCTTATCTAATCTTGCATTGTAATAGACACAAGAACTATTTTTGTTGGTAAACTTTTCCTTCCAATGCTTTCAAAACTTTGGAAGGTAACTTCTGCCAGTCATGCTTGCTTTTTATGTCCTATGTTTTATTGACATTTTACTTTTCTTCAACAGCTTAAAAAAGAGGGAAGGAGGAATCAGTATGAAAGGCGTAAGCTTGAAGCCCTGAATCAACGCCAAAAACAGGTAAAGGATCATGACAGATGTGATTAATGTTTGATGTTTTATTATTTCCTCTGTGTTTAAAAATGTTGGAATTCTGAGGTGTGATCAGTCAAGTTTCCAAGGGATTTCCCCCCCATATGTGAAACATTGTGACATTCTTTTTAGGCTACTTCACTTAGTTGTCAAGGTTTTATCTGTTCAGTGACCAACCATCAAACTTCCTATTCCAGGTTCTTCAAAGGAAAACAGAAGAGGCAGCAATGGCTACCAAAAGGCTGAAAGAGTTGTTAGAGGCACGGAAATCTTCTATACGTGACAACTCAGGTAAATTTACTTTGTCAAATTAATATATTATTAATTCTTTATGTGATATACTAATTGTTTGTTACCCCTTTCAGTTAATCACAATGGACATACACCAAATGGACAGGTAAATGATTTATGATTAAGCATTTTGTAAGGTCAATAATACCTGATGACATCTAGTAGCATGTTTATAATCCTGATTCAAAGTGACAGGAATTCTAACCATCGTTTAAAAAGATATTTTGGTTTTAAAGAGTAAATAAATTAAAATTATGCTTAGTGGTTAGTTTGTATTTTATTTTGCATCTGGTCACAAAAGGAACGGACTTTTAAAAGTTATCCTTGAGCTAGTGTTGGTTTTGAGTTACTTTAGTTTCATAGCAAATATTAACTGCTTTCCATTTCGGTTTTTGTATCTTTAGAGCAATGAAAAATCTATGCAAAAGTGGGTTGATCATGAACTAGAAGTAATGGTGAATGTACGTGAAGTTCGTTTTGCATATGAGAAACAGATCCAAGTGTAAGTATCTATCAGTTTGCTTCTCTTAAGTTCACTTATCCATTATAACCTTTCTGGCAATCTGATATTTAAATCATTATTTAGGCAAACTGCTCTGACAGAGGAGTTATCCTTATTGAAACAAGTGGATCAGTTGTCTTCAAATGGTGAAATTCCTCACAGAGTAAACAAAGGACATTCTAGGTAACTTATTCTGTATATTCTCTCAAAATATTTTCTGCAAGTATGGTGTAATCGGTAACTATGATGAGCTAATTATGGTTTCCAAAAATGTAGATTGTTATCTATGTCACCAAATGCGAGAAAGGAAAGAATAGCCTCCCTTGAGAACATGCTCAGCATGTCTTCAAATGCACTCACGGCAATGGCTTCACAACTCTCGGAGGCAGAGGAAAGGGAACGTGGGTCGGTTGGTCGTGGGCGGTGGAATCAAGTACGCTCAATAAATGATGCAAAGAACTTGCTTCAATACTTGTTTAACACTACTGCAGAATCAAGGTGCACTTTGTGAAGTCCCGAATCTTTTCCATTTCATTTTTCTGGTTGAGGTCGCTGCGAGAAACATAAAATTGTGTTATATATTTTAAAGGTCATGAAGATTATGTCGAGTTTGAATGTTAATTTCCGCGGTAAACTGTATGAACAGGTGCCACTTGCGGGAGAAAGATTTGGAAATTAAGGACCTCAAACAGCAATTAAAGGATCTCACGGCTCTATTATGGCAAAGTGAGGCACAGAAAAAAGAGCTTGTGAAGGAGCAAATGATGAGGGAGCAAGCTGTTGCTATTGCCTTAGCTACTTCAGCTTCGGTGAGATTATCATCTCTGTTCACCCGTTTTTTTTATGTTTAATGCATTTTTATATTCTATTCCCATTTTTTAATAAATGGATTTCCATAGGGGAACTCTCGCAGTTCGTCTAAACACTTTGCCGATGATTTGAGTGGTCCGCTTTCACCCGTGTCACTCCCAGCCCCTAAGCAACTAAAGTTTACACCTGGGTTTGTTAATGTATCTGTTAGAGACTCAGCAGCATTTCTAGATCAAACACGAAAGGTAAATTATCTGTGCTCGGTTCAGTCTCGAGATTATTGTCTTTCTGCTTGATCACGAAATTAAAAATATTATCCATACAGATGGTACCAGTTGGAAATTTATCAATGATGAAATTGACAACCAAGGGACAAACCGGAAAACTCTGGAGGTGGAAGAGAAGTCATCACCAATGGCTACTTCAATTTAGATGGAAATGGCAGAAACCATGGAAACTATCAGAATGGATCAAACACAGCGACGAAACGATCATGAGATCAAAGCCTCGTGCACTTGCTCTAACTGACCGGATATAATAAAAGCTTACATTCACCACCTTCTTCATCATGTAGAAAGACATCTTGACTGGCATAATGGATCTCCACAGCTTACCAAGAAAATAAACCCAGGTAATCCCCTTTTGTTGTTTACTTCTCTGTTCACACAATAATAAACATCGAAAATTTCAGGATTTCGTATATAATTCATTGATCTTCCATCAATGCAGGCATGTTGTAAATAGGGAAGAGGTTGGTCTTCCTGGATGTGTCTAAACAATGAAGCTTATGCAAACCGTAGTGTGGTGGTAAAGGACTTTTGTGATTTCATTCATATATTTTTCCTTTGTTTGTAGTTTTCTCCTGCTTTATTTGTTTATTCTTTATTATGAAAAATGGAATGTCGTTTTGTACGATTGATCGAATTTTTATTTTTTCTTTTTCTGTGTATAGTAGTGACAGCATTTTTATTATGTGCTAAGTGTTGAAAGGTTTATATAAGTTTTAACACTTTGACATGTACAATTATTTGTGTGTAATTAGTATTCATTTTTCTGTGTTTAGTTGTTTTTCAAATGTGGTGTAATTGTGTTGTATCCGAGTGGTTATTAGACCAAAGAACCAGATTGTTGCTGATTTCAGTAAATTCTGGACACCTTATTAATGACATCTTTTTTTAGCATATAATCTTATTACCATTTAATTTATTTATTTGCAACTAAATTGCTCACTTACGATAAAGTAATTAATGTGATTAAAGCTATAATACAAGTCCAATCAAATTCTTAATAAAGATTTTAAATTGATTAGAAATTGAAATGAAGTTAAAGTCATTGATTTGTTTATCATATTGTTTATTAATAAATTATTAAATCTTTAAAAATAGCAAATGTCTTTTATCCATTCTATCCATTTTTATCTATTGGTTAATTAAGTTCTTTTATATTACTTTATCTTTTATTTATTTTGTTTGTTTATTTTGCAAAAGAAAAATATAACAATTACCATGCAGTAAAATTATTTTTTGAGACATGTTTACTAGAATTTACATAAAAATTATTTTTTTAAAAATTACATCAAATGACAACAAATCATTAAAAGAATGACACTAAAATTATGTAAAATTCCAATCCAAAACAATATACAATGAACTAGTAGAGACACA
>CM076903.1:48903720-48925857 GCA_039519145.1 Kokia cookei
GTATTGCTATCAATTGTACAGTTATCTTTTCCATGATTCCATCTAAGATCCAGGATTATTAACAATTAAAATTATGGAATTCTTAGATTCTTACATATAATCCATCAATCTTAACTATACAAGTAATCCGTCAATTTTGCCAATAAAGAATTAAACATGCAGTAGTTACGTAGTATATTTTTTTTAGTATATGACAGTGTGAAAACATGTGGATGGCAAAGATATAACAGAATTACGGACATAAACTATATCTATTAGCTCATTTGCTTTCATTTGCTTTCCCCCATTGGAAAGAAATGGAAGAGCCAAAGTGCACATGGAAAAAAGTAATAGTAATACGTACACATGCATCCATCCAATCTTTAATATGTTAGCCTCTCATTTGTACCAATATGAAACCATAACTATAATTATAGAGGTTCCTTTGTCAAGGATACTCCAAAAAATTCTGATCAGGTGATTTAGGATTTTATAGAGTAAATAAGGAAAAAAAAAATTAAGGCAACCGGTAAATTTGAGTGACTGAAACTCACTCCCATGGAACATCACCGACAAGCATCCAGTCACCATCTTTATCTTTGTATGTTACCACATATTCTGATCCATGCAAAAGATCCTTCAACTTGCTCTCGCTCAAGCTTTCCCTTCCCGGCAGTACCATGAGACCTACATTGACCTAAAATCATAACGAAAATGCGGTAACCAGATCTATGCCAGACATTTTTTGTATCGAAAACAGTTCAAATTGATATTGCCACAGGGCTAGGAAAGCAGCAACAGCTTACCAAGGGTAAAAACAGCTGAACATCTTCTCAAGAGCAGAAGACAGTTCCTAATATGTAGAATAAGTTCTCAAATCTACCTTCCTCAGATAAGGAGCTCCGTCCATACTAACCTTGACAAAAAAAGCACCAGGACCGGGCTTTCCATCAACTTCATCATTGTTCTTTGAAGAAGCGGCCAGCGTTTTAGTCCTAAATGGGCTCATTGGTGGCCAACCAACAACCTGTGCCCTGTCAAGGATGGCAAATCATACCAACAATCAAATAAAAAAGGTAAGTACAAAATATAATGTCCTTTTCTTAAAAGCTCCTTTCTCTAAAAAAGCATATTTACTTGGCAGCAGGTGCACCGGTGGTGTTGTTAGAAATGACAGTTTGCTTGAGACTGGTTCCATTAGTGGCATGAGGTCGCTCTTGTAACACATTTGCAAGCTCATCTTGCTTTACAGATGTTTGAACTCCAGGAGACCTTGTTGACAAAATCACATTAACCCCTGAATTACCAGGATATTTTCCATGTCCCACAGATTGTGGAGATTCAGAATCAGAACCAGCTTCATGAAACATCCAACTTTTCTCAGTGTACACATAGCCTTTCACCTTGGAGAATCCATCCATGGTATCAGAAAAACCTCTTTTGTTTCCAGTAACAACATTTTTCTGAGATGATGAGCAGATTCCATCTTTGGAATGAAGCAGAGAAAATAGTGGCTTCTCGTCAAGTTTTCCCAAGTTCAACAAGCAAAGCTCTGTTCTCTCTCAGGGGATTGTGATCCAGGAAGACCAAGCCTAAGCTCCGTAGCCTTCAAATTCAGATTACTCGAGACACCGGAGCTGTCAACTGAAGAACAATCTGATAATCCAAGATAATTACGCTCCTTTATCCCCATGCCATTCTCGGAGATACATTCAACAGAGGGAGAAGAAATACTACTCTGCACTTCCTCCTCCACGCCAAGCAGCGGTGGAGACATCAGAAACCAAAACTTCTCAAAACAGCCTCTTTTACTACATAGAAAAAGAAAAACAAATCAAAATTTTCAGCTAACTTAAAGAAAAACACTATTTAAGCCAAATCATTTAAGAAAGGAAAAACAAAATATTCAACACCACTAAAAATACAACAGACAGATCCTGGTGAAAAGCCACTTCAACCTTTTTTTCTTAAGAAACTCCAGCTACCATGGTTAATTTGTGTCATTTTTATGGCTTCCATTCTAAAGGTTAAATTACTGAAAGTTTTCAGCTCAAACAATGGTGTAAAGCCCTAGCTAATCTGCATTCAACCAGTCTTACTTCACAAAATATAAATCGCATGCTAATAAAAGAATATAAAAAAATCCTTAACATATGGAGAATAATCTCTACTCCGTGATTTAACAAGAAAAAATAACATAAAAAAATCTGAGTCCAATTTAGAAATAATGCTACGAAAAACCAACTACTATTAGTATTGTTTTTCCAATAGGTTGCTGCTGATGAGAAATAATAGAAATAAAAACACAAATTCTGTTTAGATCATGAAAAAGGGAAAATAAAGTTCACTGAAGCCTTACTGTTCTATGCATTAAAATCCTTTTCAAGTTCACTGAAGCCTTACTGTTCTATGCATTAAAATCCTTTTTAAGTTCACTGAAGCCTTACTGTTCTATGCATTAAAATCCTTTTTAAGATAGTTGAGTTTTCCATTTTTCCTGAACAATAAGCAGAACAAAAAAGAAAAATAAACCAAACAAAAAAAAAAACAAAAAAAAAAAACGGAAGGTACTAATATTTCTCCATCCATTTTCTTTCGTGGCAACCAAACAGAACAAACTGAATTAAAAATATATATATAACTGGAGATCTTACAGTTGAAATGAAGCGGAACTGCAAAACAGAAACAAAAAAAAAAAAAGGAAAAATGCAAATCTAAACAAAAATTTCACAAAAGAAAAAAAGAAACTCACCGGAGAAAAGTTTAGTGAAGGGAACAAAGAGAAGAAGACCGATTACTGCTTTCAAAAATGGCAGGCGAAAAATGCACGAACTGCAGAGAAAATGAATAAATAAATAAAGTTTTAAGGCCCTTCCATCAAGCAGAAAGTAACAAAAGTCGAGGAACTTGAAAAAATAAAAAATGGAGGGGCAAAAGCGAAAATAGACATAAAAAAGTGGCGTAATTTTTATGATCCCATTTGAAAAATTGTGGACCAGGTCGTTATTTTATGCTGGGCCGATCAAGAAGTTGGTGTGAGGGGAATCTTGATCTAACGGTTGAGATTGGTTTCGCTATGGAGGTTCTAAACCGATAGATTTTGTAAAAAAAATATTTGTTATTATTAGTTAATTTCTGCTGTTAGTCATTGTATTATGCGTAAGTTATGGATTTAGTCCTTTTATTTTTTTCAATTTTAAAATTTTAGTCATACTAAAAAAATAACTAGTGAATTCATTAAGTTTTGTTGTTTTCAAAATCTTATAAAGAAAACATTTTATTATATGCGTAATATCATGTCAATTTGTTATTTTTACTTATTATTAAAAAAATATATATAGTTAATGGATTTATTTGAAATTTCAATATTTAAAGATTCGAGAATGTTGATTAAATCTATAACTTTACTCCTAGTATAAAACTAATAGTAATA
Source organism: Kokia cookei (assembly GCA_039519145.1). Classification (NCBI taxonomy): domain Eukaryota; kingdom Viridiplantae; phylum Streptophyta; class Magnoliopsida; order Malvales; family Malvaceae; genus Kokia; species Kokia cookei. Next base: position 48,907,133 of record CM076903.1, read on the forward strand.
ATTAACCGAACATATTTGATTGTTACCATTTAAGTTATAATTGAAATTTTAAAATTTGAAAATACATGAATTAAATTTAATAAATTCAAAAAATATAATAATTAAAAATAGTATCAAATTAAAGTATAGAGTTTGAATAAAAGAGTAATAACACAATTTATCTACTACTATTATTAAAATCTATAATTTCAATAGATAATTGTATATATTATAGTAAATACATATTTTTAGTTATTTAAATCTAATTTCAAAAATTAATGATAATATATAATTTGATTTATCTCTGATTAAACAATTGATATTTGGAAGGATGAGATTGAATAAATAAAAAACTAGAAGGTATTCAAATATTAAAATTTTAAGCTCTTAAAAGAAAAGTAACAATCATTGGCCAAAAATAGAAGAAAATAAAGTGACAATCATTAACCTAAATATTTGTTTATTTTTTGTAAGACTATAATCATAAACAATACTTTTTATTGATTTTAAATTTATTAGTATTAAGTAAATTACAGTAGGATGTTTTAATTTCACAATTTTAAGAAAGTATGAGAGATATTATCATATAATCATACTAGTATATTAAAAAAAAAAGTTCACAAGTTTAAGATACAGTCACATGTAGGGACGAGTTCAGTTTGACTCGATCAAGTTTTTTTTTTTTAATTTTTTGAATTATTTATGGTAACACGGTTTGGTTTAATTCTTTATTTTTCCTGTTTACTTTCGGTTTTTAGTTTTATTTTGACAAAATTAACTTTATGCTATGATTTTATATAATGTTTTAAAAAAATTCATAAATATTTATAAAAATATATTTTTTTAATCAAATAAAAAATAACCCGTAACTATAATATAGAATTTTTTGAAAAATAATTATATTTATTTGCATAATAAAAATTAAAATTAATTATAAATAAAATAAAACATATAATTGATTTAGTTCAAATAACTACCGTTTTCAACTTTTATTCTATAAGCAATTCAAATATTTCAATTTAAATTCGCTCGGCACTAAGCCACGTGTACAATTTAAAGAAAATTTAAATATAAAAATGGTTAATTATTATTTCAGTTTGGTTCAGTTGAATTTTTTAAATGTTTATGATACATAAATTTGATTCTGAATTTTTCTATATTAATTTTGTGTTTCAAATTTTTTGAACTTATTTATTTCAAACGAGATTTATTTTGTGAATTTTTGGAATTATTTGGTAAAATTTAAAATTTTCGTCAATACAAATATAATACATATATAAGTACAATATATGTACAAATATACAAAAGTGAATTTAGGGGATTGGTAGGAGCCAACCCTACCCCCTATATTTTGTAATTTCATTTAAACCCCTTTGAGTTTTTAAAATATTTATTTCGATATTATAAGTAGTGTATAAAAATAGGATAAATTTAATTTTTTAGTATTTATTAAATTTGATTTCTTTTATAGAATTTATGATTTTATGATAAATTTAGTAACATATTTAGTTCAATATGGTAAGCTAATACAAAGTAGTGTCTAAATATTAATTTGGTAAAAATAAAGTTAAAAATTTGTAATATCTAAGTATAAATAGTATCTAAATATTATTTTGGTAAAAAAAAAAATCGAACATTTAGCTTATTTTGCTTTTTTCTTAAATTTTGGAGATCAAGATTATCTCAAATTTAAAAATACTTTATTGCAAGTATGCTCGACCATGAACATGTTTGTTTTAGATAAATATCCATCCACTCTCATCAACGGTCCAAACTTTGTAACTACAAATATATGTTTGACCAAATACAATGTAAAATCCAACGAACATAACAGAATTCATGATAATTGATCAGACGTTGGGGTTATAACCCGAATCTTCAAAGTTTAAAACCTTAATTTAACTAATTATCTCGTTAGATTATCAAAATATCTCGATTTAAATCAATTTTCAATTTCCTAAAATGATGGGACAAAATTCAAAAAGAAAACAGGGAAAGGAGACGTGGTGATTGGGGAACAAGAAAGCGGCATTTTTTGACATTTGAAGATTTATTTTTATATCTCAGCTTTGCATTTTCATGCAGAAAAGGGGGGTTATTCATTGTTGCTTTGCTCTCTCGTCTCTCGAATCATTAGGGCCAGGGTTACTGCTTGAGCACGCCTTGCCTTGGGGGTTGCACTCGGGGTTCATCAACCAGCTCTGCTATGCCAGGGCTCACCTCAAACCATCATTCGTCACCCTCACATCACCTCACGTCATTCTTTGTATTTGGTATTTAACCCTTCTTTTCTTAAATATTAGGGTTAATATATCATTCCCTACTTGAATTTAATTTTATATGATCCAATAAATGTTTATCACACGTGTTATAAGAAAATATGTATTTAATCGAGATAAAAAAAAACTCAAGTATCATATCAATTCAAACATTAAAATCAAATTCAATTATTTAAATAAAAAGATAATATGCACTCAAACCCACGTTTTTTTACATTTATAATAATATTCATACCAATTAAATTAAGATCCAATCATGAGATGATATCGTTTCTGTTATCATATTTCAAAAGACATGAATTTAAATTTTAAATGCAAATTAAATATTAAAAAAAATCGTAAGGTTGGGTTAGGATTGGTCCACACATCTCTTCGTCACACTCGCATCACCTCACGTCATACAAATTGTATTTGGTATTCGGCCTTTTTTCTTAAACTAGTAATGGATTTTATATTGGAATAAACGTTTAATTATGTCACAGTCTGTCAACTTTTTGGATATTTGAAATTTAGTCCTTTTGTTTTTAATTTCAGAAATCTCGTTCATTTATTTATTTGATTTAAAAAGTAATCTCTATTGGATAATGTTATTTATAAATTTATAAAAATAAAAATACATGATATTTTAATATTAAATTTTTTTATAATACTTAGTATCAATTGAAATTTAATTTTTAAATCAGAAAGAGGACTTAATTCTTAAGATAAAAAGCAAAGAGATTAGAGGCATAATTAGGCCGAATAAACTTACATAATATATAATATTAATATATAAACATAATTATTTGTAATCAACTTTCTAAGCAAATTATGCTTCTTGGGCGGTTTTGAAATATATACGCATGATAATATTTATATTTTTTTTTAGTTAAATTTGATTGTTTACATTTCAAAAAGAATTAAATTGCACTTTATTAACGAGAGATATCGAGTAAAATAAAAATTTTTAATGATGTTGGCGTGTCAACCTTCATGACAATCCATGTATACTTCATGTTGATATGACATTATTTTTTTATATATATCATGTCAATAAAATATCTAAAAATTACAAAAAAATATTCAAATAATAACAAAATATAAAAAGTTCATAAAAATTAAAAAAAATACATAAAATAAACATGAATTACCATGTAAATTACCATGCTTAAATTTTTTAACGTTTTAATTAATATTTCCTTTAAAAAAACTCAATAATAATCAAATTCAAGACTGAAGTTTGCAAAAGTTGCTTTTAATAATAAAAACTCCAAAGTCACTGCAATATACCTAAGACATAAATGAACTGAGATTATTTGCAGACAATAAGTTTCTTTATTAATTATTACATACACCACATAGATTTTACAAAGGCAATGAATGAGCATAAACATGTCAATGTAGCCAATTAATTCATACAGACAAACAAATCAACTAGTCCATAAATAAAAGATATTTATTTTGTAAAAAGAAAAATATTAATTTTTCAACTGAATCGAAACCTAATTGAGGAGTAAGATTTATAATGTATTTAGGTTTAACTCAAGTATGTGAGATACATTTATATTCAGGGATTATGATTATGGCTTACGAGTAGAGTCGGTTTATATTTAGTTTTAATTCAACTATGGAATATACATTTATTTATTTACATACTTGTTTTTAGAGATGGGTAATGGAGCGAAATAGGTATAGACGTGATCAAATTTATTACGGCCCCACCGCTGTTTTGTTCTACTTCATCACTTCGCTTTATTATTGGCATCTAATATTAAAAATCAAAATTAATTTTATGGATGTTGAATGCATCTATCTCCACTCCATACAGTTCTGCTACAATTTATTTTTCATTGATTTTTTTCAACATATTTTTACATTTATACCCTTTTGATAGTTACAAACATAAGTAACATAAGATTTTATATAATGGGGTGGGACGGAATAAACAATTACAATAATCGTTATATACTTATAATCCAAAAAAAAAAACCCATTTCGCTCTTCACTTAAAAAACCTCGTTTTATTCAATTAGAAGCGATTTAAAATCCATTGAACGATTGAAGTTTTACTACCCCTACTTACTCTCTTTTCGTAATTATTTGAACCAAGTTAAATTTTATTTAATTTATAATTAGCTTTTAATTTTTATAATATAAAAACATTTTATATTAAATTAGTGACATTCACTTAAAAATTAATTAAAAATGATGGACCAAATCGAAAAATCCCCATGCATGAACAGTTATGGCCCACTGAAAAAAATATGGAATGGAACATAAATAGCCCATTCTTATTGGGCATGACAAGGACACACGTGTGCAATGCTGCACGTGCGAAGCCCGATTCAATACGTTAACTAAATGACCTAAATTTGAACAGCGGAAGGCATTTTCCCTCTCGAAAGAACCCCCCAGAATGTGAGCTGAATTATAAAAGGAGAAAAAAAAGCCGACCAAGTGTTTGCAAAAATGCTTACGAGAAACTCCGTTTCTGAAGCCCCACAACCAACCTCACTCCGCAGGTCCGCAAGGCTTCTTAATAAGAAAACTCCCATAAAACCAATAGATTTGGATACCCCAAAGTCGAAATCAAAGGAAACCCTCGCTCGCTCCACGGTTAAAGTTTCCAGGAAACTGATAACGTCAAGTAATGGTTCAACAGATTGCGCGAATTTGAAGTCTGGGTTGCGAAGATCTCCAAGGTTGAGCAGTGCATCGAGTGCGCTTTCGAAAAGTTGTGTGAATTCCACGTCCGGGTTGCGAAAATCTTCGAGATTGAACAATGGGTCTTTGTCTAACGAGCCAGAGGAGACCGAAATTTTCGAGACGAAGAAGGATGCGTCTAGGAAAAAGAAGGGTGTAAAGGATGGACTGTTGGATGAAGAGAAAAAGGAAACTAATGTTGGGTTGAAAGCGGTTTCGGTGGAAGGGAGAGAAAGTGAAAGAAATGAAGATTTTTCGGTTAGGAGAAAGAGGAAACCACTTGTGGAAGCTAATGGAAATGTTGAAGGGTGGAGTAGGGAGCAAGAATCTATTTTGCAAAAAGCTTATTTTTCGGCAAAGCCAACGCCTAACTTCTGGAAGAAGGTTTCAAAGCTGGTATTTTCCCCCATTCCTTGATATCTGGATTTTCTTGGTTTTTTTTTTTTTTAATAAAAAATCACATGATGTTGTAGATTGATGGGCATAGCCTTTGAAGGTAAGGATTATTGGTTTACTGGTCTTAAGTAAAATTCATCTCAACTATATATATATATATATATATCAACTAACTTTGGCTTTAATCCTAATGGATGATGTAATGTTCCCATTTGAGGTCATATTGCCACATTTTATTTATCTTGAAGCTAGGGGTGTAAATGAGATACCGGTGTTTGCAAGCTACTCGAGTTCGAGCTTGATTATATCTCGAGCCAAGCTCGAGCTGAGTATTGAGCTTTGAATTTCTAGTTCAGCTCGAGCTTGGCAGTAGTTGGGCTTTGCTTGGCTCGGTTACACCCCTACTTTAAGCTAATCCATGAACTATGATGTCATTTTCTAAAATATACTAGGGTGAAGTTTGGACCTATATTACTTGGACTCGGGTGTGTGTGTTGAATACGCATATGTATGCGACACAGGTATGGCTTGTTTTTCTAAGTTTTTCCATGTATATGAAGGATCCTTGAGGGCATATCCCTATATCCATGTATTGGACACGAGTGTCGGGTAAGGTGCTTTATGAAAAATGAAGTGTCCAACCAACATAGGTTTGGACTTTCAAGTTGCTTATATGTTGTGTTTGTTTCCTAGATGTCTAATTGTGTGTAATTATTCATGAAAATGCATATTGTTATGAACATAGGATGCATATGATCTCTTACACTATCTTAGTCACTTAATGTTTTGTTTATGATGGAATCATGCATGCTTCTTGTCTAGTTCTACAAAAGGAGCCCTGAATTAGGGTTATTTGTGTAAGATCCTTCCCAAAGCTGGTTGATTATAGAATGGATTAAATGTCAGATATGAACTATTCATAAAATCACTAAGTAGTATCTTCATTTGTAAATCTACTATTGTCCAAAGACTCGCTGCTATGATGTGTTTTGGTGTCAAATAGTCTTGCATTAGATATTATGCTGTAAGTATTAACTTATCTACTTCATATGCTGATGTGTTTTACCTAGAATGTAATTTTTTTCCCAGTATTATTGACTCGGGACTTGATTACCTTTCAAAAATCTATTGCAGGTGCCAGGAAAATCTGCACAGGAATGCTTTGATAAAATCCACTCTGACCATTTAACTCCAATTCAGCCTCAGCCTCGATCGAGGTCAAAAAGAAAAAACTTATCACCTGTTGAACATTTGTCATTCTCTGCAAGCAAATTGCTTAAACCTGTTGCGCCTGCAAGTAAAGGGTCAAGGTCTAGTAAACATAAAAGCCATATTGTACAGAAAAGAACAGTGAGACATTTGTTGCGGAAGCAATGTTATGTAGACCAAGGTGAGGACGCAAGGAGTCCTACTCCCCATTTTGAGCTGGAACACAACTGCATCAATGAGGTGATGGTGAGTCAAAGTGTGACAATTTCCCACTTCTGGAAAAGTTATTGGAAATAGGACTCTCAAAGCAAGTGTTCGAATTCTGGGTAATGAACAGGTCCAAACTTGGCAACCCTCTGAGAGCCCTATCAGTCCCCCAGTGCTGAAACAGATTAAAAACAGAGCCTTACATGAGAAGTACATCGACCAACTACATTGCAGGGAAGCTAAGAGAAAAGCAGCAGCAGGGAAACAAGTTCTTGGAAAGGAGAATCGGGGATCTCAACTTCATGGAATCGATAAGGTTCGAGCAGCGAAAAACACATTGGTTTCCGACACTAAATACGTCATTAACCAGCTGCAAAATCTGCAGAACTCTTCTGTCGATAACTCTTTGGATTTGGATAACGATGATGATGACGTAGGCAGTAGCAACGATGAAGGTGATCTTCAGCTTTAACAAATTCTTTTTCAATGTATTGGTATCTGCCATAACTAGCATGCTAATTAGAGCTGTTGACTTGTGACCTAGTCGTTTTAGCCTAAACCAAAGCGTTGGAAATTCTATGCTGTAAATTTGACCCATATAATAATTTCATTTTTAGTTTATTAGCTGCTATTGACTATTTGGAAGGGTTTATGGTAAGTGTTAAAGTTCTAGTGGTTGGTGGTAAAAGTATTGTGAAGGTCTTTACAAGTGAGTGCGATTTGCCCCCTTTATTAAAAAAGAGAGCAAATTAGTCCACTTAAAAACTCTGTTCATTTTTACTGTTAAAAACAAGTTTTTGTGCATCAAAATGAAGTATACATTGTATTTTATAAGTAACTGGTTGATTATTTTATTAGTCACACTAGTTTTTAACAGAAAAAATAATAGATTTTTTAATAGAAGGATCAATTTGTTTTTTGATCTATTGTATAAGGATTAATTTGTTCAAATTTTAAATAGAAAGAACAAATACAATTCAAATATTAATACAAGGGTATTCATGGTATCTTCAAATGTTACAACAAAAAGCTTATATTTTATGCATTGAGGAAATAGTCATTATTAGTAATATTGAGAAGACAGTGTCCTTTGGGAGAATGGTCTAAACAAAAATTAAAGTATACATAAATTTTCTATTTTTTAGAGATGGGGAATATGATCTTTCACATATATAAAAGAACTTTAAAAATTTGAGCATATTTATTTCAAACAAATACCCATAATTCACGTTTACTTTAGGATTCAAATATTGGAGATGACATTGTTGAGAGAGATAATCATGAACTTAAAAAAATTAATCTTTATGAATCAGTGTCTAGATGATGTTTTGATTGTACCAAAAATATGCTGTTGAAATGTATATATTTGCTGGTCCTAGTAAACTGTTGCTTTTATTAGTGTGGTTTGTTTTATGCAATTAACAATTGCATATCATATGCTTTTTCCATGATTTAAATAACAAGAAGTCACTATCTCTTACCAATCTAGATTTTAATTATTGGTTGGTTATGTCTGCTACAGCAATATGAAAATGAATAATTAGGGCAAAAAAAAAAAAACAATTAATAGACCACTAATTTCTGCACACTTTTTCCTCTAAAATACATTCTTGTTCCAATAAAAACATGAACAAAATTCCCTTTTTTTTTCAACCATCTAATAGTGTACAAGAAGAGAAAAATCATAGTTATATCATAACATGCTCCATTTGTGAGATTTTTGATTTGATGAATGAATAGAGCTTTATTGATGGGAACTTGATGTTGTTGCAGATCCTCACTTGTAATGTTCTAAAGACATGTTCCTCCATAGCCTGCATTTCTGAATAATGCTTGCTTTATGTCTTCAGTACTCATCAATGTCCTCTGTTCTGCAACCTAAATAATCATTACAAGACACACTCATTTGAAGTTCAAGGACTTGCACAAACAACATGAATTCTTAAACCATACCTCTGAACAAGAAGCTTGCATTGAGAAATCATTGAAGCAACTTATAACACATTCTTGAATCTCAAGGCCTAGTGCTTCCAATGTGTTCACAGTAGATAATAGTAGTCCTGTTTTGGTTGCACACTGGATATCGATTCGAGTATCTGTCTCTCTCCTCTCTACATCAAACTGTGATGAAAAAGGAAAGCTCAAAGCTTAAAGGATTAATAGGCTAGAACCTGAAACACAAGCAGCAGCTGAAGCACAAATCTGGTTTACCTTGGGGGAATTCCTTACCAACATTTCATTTGGTTTTAACTCTTTCTTGTTGTTCATTAGGCTTAAATGATTTGAACCCAGTTTTGTTTTATCTTCCTTGAGATTATTGACCTTTTCTAAAAGCTCTTTCATGTAATCTATGGTATCTCCAAGTATAGATGTTCTATCCATCTGCATGTATCATTGAACTGCTTAGAAAATGAAACTTTTTTTGAACAAACTAGAGAAAAAAGTAAAACCAAGGGGTAAGTAACCTTGCTGATCTTGGGGACTATTGATCTGAGCATTGAAAGCCTGTCATTTAATCTCTTCCTCCTCCTCCTTTCAGCCATTAGATTCTTTGAAGGTTGACCTTCTAATCTCTTGGCTTTAGTCTTTTTCTCTACAAACAAGCCCATGTTGAAACCTTGAATGTTGTTGCTAGTTTGCTCCATTTCAACTTTGCAACTATGCTTCATTTCTTCCAAGCTGTGCTGCTGCTGCTGATGGTGGTCAGTGGTTAGAAGGCCAAGCTGATCTTCATCATCAACCATTGATGGGTAATCTTCATGAGCAGGTGGGAAAGGTGAAGTTGAAGCATCCATCTCTGGTACTGAAAACCCATCACCAAAAGGGTAAGGTTGGTCACTAAAAGGACATTCAAAGCTTGGGTTTTCAATTTCATCAGTTGTTGTTGTTGAGAACCCTAAGAAGGCAAGATTTGGTGGTGTAGCATCAAAAGATTCAAAGTTCCATCCATTAGGGAAGAACTCGGTCACCCCATTTGAAAAAGTTGTCCAACTGTCCCTTCTTGGAGCAGCAGCCATTAACTCCTCAAAGAAACCATGCTGTGAGAGCTCCATTTTTTCTCTATCTTTCTCTCTCACTCTCACACACACACACTATCTGTTTTAAAAAATGTATCAATGAACTAATCCAAGAAAACCATGAAAACATGAAGCTGCAACAAGTTATATATATAAAAATACAAGCAAAAAAAAAGGCTTTAAGAAAGATTAATAATGGGGAATCTGCTAGTTTTCACTCTCAAGGTGAATTCATGTCTTTTTCACCAGAATTTTTAATCAGACAAACCTTAAATATTTAATTATTCCCCAAGCTCCCCCTCTGAAGTGCTTTGACCCACAAATCTGTCTTAACTGAAAAAACAAATTAAGAAAAAGGGTAAACTACACCCACTGCTACTAAACTATTAGTAATTTTACATTTTGGTCACTCAATTTCAAAAAAGTTACAAAATGATCACTGAATTATTCAAAAGTTTTCATTTAAGTCTTTGGTTGTTAAAATCGCTATTGTATGACCTTCTCTATTCGCACCACTTGCACCAATCAAAGTTCTCCTTCCCTTTTTCTTCTACAATTCAACTTATTTTTTCATGAAACAACTTTGAACGTCAAGAATCTACGAATCAAAATCCAAGTAGCTTTCTTCTAACACTGATCATCAAATCAACTTGGATCTAAGGTATCCACTTTATCATTCATCAAATCTCGCTTGGAGCTCACTATCCAGACTTTTTAAAAAAAAATAAACTTAACAATCTAATAACTTGAATGAAAACTTTCGAATAGTTCACCAAGCGTTTTATAAGTTTTTGAAGTTAAGTGACTAAAATACAAATTTATTAATAATTTAGTGACCTTGGGTGCAGTTTATCCAAAAAAATAACTTTAGCTTAGCATCAGCCTCACCTAGTATACTATAGTTAGTACCTATTATCACCCTTAATAATGCAACCCTTTTATCTATCCTTTATATTTTGGGGTTTAATTATGATGATGCAGGAGAAGTACTGTTTATTGACCATCATACCCATTAGAGCTGCCTACAAATATAGTTAAAACCCTAATAAATTTTTAAAATTTATTATTTTATATGATCTAAAAATAAATTTAAATTGTATTTAAATGGTCAAATGATGGTTTTGGTCCTTCTACTATACCCAAATCTGAGATTCAGTCTTTATATTTTGATTTGGCATAATCTGATCGTTTATTTATAATTTATAGTAGGGGAGTGTACTTGGTAGATCTTTTTATTATAGAGATATGATCAAATTCATCTCTTTAAATAAATGGTATAATGAAAAAGAATCAAATAATATTTAATTTCAATACTATTTAAATTTTCATTACTTAATTTTTCAATACTTACTTTTCAACCCTTAATTTTTCAATTTATCAAATGGCACTTTAGTACCATCAAATTCAATCAAAATTTTATATAAATAATTGTTGATACAATGCATAACAAGGGAGGAAGACAAGGAGGAAAGTATGATGGTGCAATGGAGGTTGGTTCACCTGAAGAGATCGAGAGTCAAAACAAGAACAAGAGGGCAGATTGATTGAGGAGGTATTTGCTTAGAGTAACTTTAGGTCATTGGAAATCGATCATTTCTTCATTGTTGATCAGGGTATTTATAGAAGAGATTCTTTTGTCTATTAATGTGACGTGACAGATTGTTATGAAACAGATTATCCTTATAATGTGTGAAAAATATATTTTATGAGGACCATTCCATTATTCAACTTAATTAGTACAAGACTATTACACTCAATTAAACTTTACAAAAGTTCAAGAACGTGTTCACACTTAAAAAGCGAATTGTTTGGCATCATGAGGAATACAAAGGGAGATGGCTTCTGATTGCAATGGTTGAAAGCGTGGAAGGTCAATACCTTCCGTTTCAATGAGAGTGGTCGAGAGAAGAACTTTCTCAGACGAGATCAATAGGGGGTCAATGTTACTTGTACTGCTAACACATATCTCAAGGGTGAAGGAATATAATAAAAATAAAAAAATTAATTATACCAAATTAAAATTTATAAATTAAAATTTAAAATAAAAATTCAACTTATTTAAATATTTGTAAAAAAAAATCTATTTTATGTATTAAATAATAACTCGAAACTCAAAAATTTTATCGATATCCTATTCCTCAATACTGCCCCTAAATTTAGGCTTAGATGTGCATTTGGTTTTGCTTCTTCTTCAATCCCCCCGCCCCTAATGGCTAAGGCTAGCCTAAATTTGTCTTTATCTTGACTTAATAATTAAATTAATGTTTAATTTTGTTTCTTTTTGGTCACTTGACATTATCCAAATTACATTTCCCCCCTCTAATTGAAATTTTTTTTTTTTAAATGTGAAGAATTTATTTAGGTTTATTTTAATGCACAGTCGCCCATTATAAATAAATAAAATATAATTCCAATTGCTTGAGAAAGGCATTTCTTGCCCTTTTCAAAGTTGGAATCTTAAAATCATAAAGAACGAATAAAATAATAAAATTAATACTTAATAATATTTAACAAAATAATTATAGATGTTTATATTTTAAGTTAATTGCATCAGATATCTTTAAATTATGATAATCATTTTAAATTAATATTAAAATTTGAAACGTTCTAATTTTTGATGATATATTAATTAAATTTTTTCGTTATTAAAATTGTTAATTTAAAATAACGAAAAAATTCTAAACAAATAGAACGTAGCTGTGTAACTTTAAAAAAAAAGAAAAAAAAAAGAAGGAGTTGTATGGTATTTTATTTTTTGCTTTTTTTATACAATGTTTATAGTTACCATAATCTCTTTCTCACAATTAAATAAAAGGATAAATACGTTTTAGCATGTTTGAATTTATATCCTCCTATTCTGACAACAATATCTATAATAATTAAGTTAAGATTCAATCAATTATTTTTTACTTTAATTATAAACATAATACATAAAAATAAATATATTGAATTTTAAATATAACTATAACATGCACATTAAATATTTATCATATTTATTATATCTGCGAACCATATTATATTAAATTATGTTATTAAACGTTATTAGATTCAAGTGGATGTAAATCAAATATTTTATAAAGCAAACTCAAAAAAATAAAAAATTTATAATTTAATCATTTAAAAAGATAAATTTTACATTAATACAATAATAAAAGGGTAAACTACAAAAATAGTCACTTTTGTTTGTCTTAGGTTACATTTTAGTCACTTATGTTTGAAATGTTACGTTTTAGTCACTTATGTTATTATTTTGTTACAAAATGATCACTTACCGTTAAGTTCTGTTATCTCTCTAATGGTTATACTATGTGATAGTCCAACTAGATTTTAAGTGCTAACTTGAATTTTCAAATGGGATGAGAATGGATCTTTAATTAAATAAATTTAATTAATTAAAAATTTTAAACCCTAAACCTTAACTAAAAAAACTAGTTACCATTTTTTTTAGCAGGATTTCAAGATTCAAGAATTGAATCCATGAGTCGTATCCTAATGAAACAAAGTAGTCAAAATAATTATTAAAGGAATTTCAAAAAGGGTCAAGTCGCTTTATTAGAGAGGACTTGAAATTTATCAACTTGAAAACATAAGTTTCTTTGGGTGAATGGGTTTTAAAGATTCAAGCTTTAAGACAGATTTGTAATTAAAGACGTTGGAATCATAAGGGAAGAAGATGAAGATGAAGATGAGATATGTGTAAAAATGGATTTAAGGTTTTTCAGCTAAGGTTTAGGTTTAAAAATTTTAATTAATTAAATTTATTTAATTTAAAATCAATTATCATTCCATTTGAAAATTCAAGTTGGCACTTAAAATCTAGTTGGACTGCCACGTAGGATTACTTAACAGCAGAGTGATCACTTTGTAGCAAAATAATAACATAAGTAACGAAAATGTAACATTTTAAACATAAGTAACTAAAATGTAACTTAAAGCAAACAAAAGTTAATTTTTTTTTTGTAGTTTAGCCATAATAAAATTACATTTTTAACTTTCACTATCATTCAAATTCAGTCCCTAAAAGAATCTAACTTCACCCTTATCCTTACACCAACCATTCTTAGTTGATATCATCACATCAAATCACCCATAAAGCTATTTGATAGCCTACTAATTAGAAGTATGACATGCTAAAATGTTTGTACGAAATTTCTAATTTTTTTTTTAAATAATCTCATTATAAATTATGATCATATCTGTTTATTTTATATAATGCTTAGAATTATTCATAGTCCCTCATCAATTTGTAAATAGGAAAATAATGTGCTTCAACGTACTTAAACACGTCTTTTTGCATTGACAACATTGCCCATGCCAATCGAACTAAGACTCGATCTATGAAGTAGCATTTTTGTATTTTAAAAAAATGTATAATAGTGTCTACTCATACTTTTAATTAAATACTGTAGCGTGAGATAAAAAATAAACTAAACGCAGACCTAAATACAATTACATTCGTAATTACAAATAATAGATATTCAAATAAATATAATTAAAATTAACTATTGTAAAATATAATAGACCAATAATCTAAATATCTTTAAACCTAAATCAAAATAAAATTAGACATGATTCTAAAAAACCTAACGTAGCTGAATAAATTTAAAATTTCATGTAAATAGTTATACAAAATAAGATGATTTATTACATTTTGTATCAAATTATTGTGAAAAAAAGTATATTTTGAACATTAGATAAAAAATCATAAAAAAAATGGGACACATTTGTCGAGGAGAGTAAAAAGGGGACAAAATGAGGGAGGGCAAGACCATGTGAATCTCCTAAGCTTAAAACAAGTGGCGATTTGTTTCCACTAATCAAGTATTAATTAAGCTTAAGCAACATTGATTTATATTTTTCCATATGCGCCAAAATCTTAACCTATCACCATTTTAGCTTTATTCATTTTCTTTTTATTTTAATAATACCATTGTATTTTAATTCGCTTTCAACTCGTGTGTTGCTCTGATGATCAGGTTGTTCATTGTTTGAAGTGTGAGTTGAGTTCGAATCGTGATAGTCGCGTTGCTGTTAGAACTTTACTCTTTTCTTGTAATAAAATAAATTACTCTCAACTTAATTGCATCGAATTCTTCAAACTATAGTTCAGATTTTAAATTAATTTCTAAATTTTAGAACAGTCTAACTAAATTATCGAAGTATTAGTATCATCTCCTGCATGTCTTCTATCCACTTAGTCATCAACTTGAGCATTAAATTTCAACTCAAATTTAACGTACTTAAAATATGTGAATTAAATTATACACAGATATGTATTTAATACAAAAATATTCTTACTATATATATTGTTTCTTTTAATACGTCATATTCAAATTGCTCAAAATGCCCCTACTTTAAAATTACTTCACATTTAATTTCTAAATTGATAAATCAAAATTATATTGATTTAGTATACATTTAATCAATTTTTAATTTTGTGTTGGATTGTATTGTAAACGAATTAAACGTGTTGTGTGAAAAAAGGAAAAAAAAAAAGAAATCCTGAGGCTGGCGGTGGCAGCCCACAATATATATACCATTTTCCTTCTTCAAAATAGCGCTTTTCACAATCCACAGTGGAGGGGTGCCAAATTTAATTACTTTTACATATTTTTATGATTTTTAATAGATTAAATTTGAATTTAGTACTAAGACTATAGTTATTGCGTATGCACGTATCGAAAATATTATTTTTCTTTTAATTAAGGTATTTTTTTTTATGTTGGTTTTATAGTTAAAAAATTAATTTTTTTCCAGATTTGTGATTGTTTCTCTCAACGATATCGTTTTTAAATTTTTATTTTTATTTTGAAAATACAACGTGTGTTACCATTGCAATCAGCACTTGTTAGTATAAAAAAAGATGAAGTTATGGAGCTAAGAATTTTGTATAAGGAGAAAATGAGATAAAATTTTAAAATTTTAAAAGGGTTAAAATTAAACTTTTTTTTTTTTGAAAAGTCTTTAATTGAATAATTCGTTTTTAGAAGGGGCTAAAAATATAAATATTCTATTTATCCAAAGGATTCTAAGGCTTAAATTGAATAAAAACTATTTGGAAGGGATATAAAGTGAAAATTTCCCCTTCTCCTAACTTCTTCCATTATGATAAATTCAAGCACAAATTACATTTAAGGTCACTGAACTATTAATAAATTTATGTTTTGATCATTCAACTCCAAAAAGTTATAAAATTGTCATTAAACTATTCGAAAAATTTCATTTAAGTCACCGAGCTATTAAAGTCACCGCTATATGGCCTTCTTCGTTCTCACCTCCGGAACCAATTGAAAAAGGTAAACTTCCCCTCCTCTTCTATAATTTAGTTTTTTTTCATTAAACAACTTTGAATGTTAGGAATTTGTGAATAAAAATTTAAATAGCTTTATTCTTTGATATTTGACATTGATTATCAAATCAATTTGGATCTGAGATATGTTTTTCTACTTATTGATAGGTGTTGTTCCACAATATCAATTGTCACTCGAAGCTCGTTGACCGGACTTTTTTTAAAAAAAAGAACTTAACAATCTAGTGACTTAAATGTAAACATTCGAATAATTCTATGACTATTTTGTAACTTTTTAAATTTGAGTGATCAAAATGTAAACTTCCAAATAATTTAATAACATTGAGTGTAATTTTTCTTAAATTAAATTGTAAACTATAATCTAAATCAAACATTACAATGCAAGTTAAAATTAAAAATTGAGATATATTCGATTTTGAGCTAGAATAAATTAAAATAGGGCCCCATATATTGCAAACCATAATAAAATTTCGTGAACACTTCCACGTAATAAGATTTAAACTTCAAATCTCAAAGTTTTTAAAAACTCAACTCTGTCATTAAATCATTTTTTCTTTTTGAAAATTTTAATTTGTTAAAAACTTTATTAATATTATTTATGTGAATAAAATATAAAAAGCGATAATTAAATTAAAATATTTATTGTACAAAGGGGCATAAACATATATAAAATGGATTAAAATTTACATTAATATAGATATATTATTTTTATTTTTTTATATATTGACACACGTTTTATTACTTACGTCTGCAGTGTCTGTTTTGTTTGCTTTTGTTTGGCTACTTTGACTGGGTCCCAAGTCTTCTATAATGGACCATGGGTTCATCACTTATTGTTTTTGGTTGTCCTTTGTTTCATACTATAATTTTGACCATTTTAATTAAAAATTAAAAAAATAAAAATTTTATAATATTATTATACGACAATACATATAAAAATATAATTATATTACTGATTGAATATTAACTCGATTGATATTGGTATTGTTGTCAATACAAGGTGATATGTGTTCGAGTGCGTTGAAATGTATTATCTTCCTATTTATGAATTGAAAAGAGATTATGAATAATTTTAAAGATTGAATAAAAAATACCTGAAATGATGGAATTTTTTTATTGTAATTTTATTTTATTTTAAATTTTGAACATAAAATATGAATCATTGTACAACCAATTCCTTCATTATTGAATTGTATTATTCCTTTGTATGATTAATATCCTGAAATGGTATGATGTATGTTTTAGGTTTATTATTTAAACGGGAACATATCAATTTTAAATTAAAATTTTACGTATGTATTTCGGTGAATTTATAAAATAAGAGCATTTTAAGATGTCTAAACTGATAGAAGTTGTGATTGTTGAAGAACGAATGCATGAAGTTAGAGTTGTTGAAAAGCAAACTCACGGTAGGGCTCAAACTCAAAACTTTTAGCATATAGACAATCTCGATGGAATCATGATATCACTTTAGTTTTTTTTTTTTTGATGTGCCTCAAATATGCTAATAGTATGATTATCTAATTCGAATTTGATTGATCGATTGGATTGGATTAAGAAATTGACTTAAAGAGAGATATTATATTAATTGACCCGTGAATCGATACTAATCGATCGAATCAAATAAATTTATAAATTGATTAGATTGATGAACCGATAAATTAACCGGTACAAAATTGCAGACTTAAAGGTACATTAACAGTATAAGTATGATGGTATTGGGAAATGAGTTAGATTATGTTTTTGATCATAGAACAAGTTAGATATATATTGTTGGCATTGGACAATCAGATAGACAAAGATTATGTTTTATATAACAAGACAAGAGAAAAGTTGATTGTCTGCTTCTTGATCGTTTGTAGGTGTTAAAGACAATTTGCTTACTTTTTTTTTTTTTTTTTTTTTCCAATTAAGAAATGTAATTTTAATTATTATCACTCATTTTTTTTTTTACTTCAGATTTGTTATACCATAATTTTTTATTACATAATTATTGAACTAGTTTTTTTTATTTCAAAAGGATGCACCGGTGAATTTAAAGAAATTTTTTTAATAAATTTAACGATTAGAATTGAATTTTGAAATAAATAAATTAAATTTCAAATGTACAAAGAACACAACTATTTAAAATATATTTTAAGTTTTCAATATAGATTGAATTTGTTCAAGGGGTGAGATTATTTATCCAACTCGAGTTTTGAAAATGCGATATGTAATTTGAATTGAATCGATTGAATTTCTATTTTAATCATTTAAACTTAATTATAAAATAATAATTTATTTTTTTTTATAAATAGTGATATGGATTGATGGGTAAGTTTGGATAAGTTAAGATTCGACATGAATCACATTTAAGTTTAAAAACAAAAGATGACATGCAAATTTAAATATTAGATTTAATTTTTTAAAAAATTCATATCAGATTTCCATTTTAACAAGAGTGACCTAAATTCTCGAATTATGTAATGTAAGTGTATAAATTGCGAACATTTTTTTTTTGAATGCTTAAAATGAAAATTTTTAATGTTTAGGTAACCATTTATATAATTTATCCTATAAAAAAATCTCATCAAAATAAGCAAAAAAAAATTCTCTCTTCACGGCAAAAAATCATAAGAATAACTAAAACTTAACAATTGCAATTAA
>CM076903.1:48931594-48958239 GCA_039519145.1 Kokia cookei
ATTTTTATAAAGATGTTTGGATTAAGATTTGTTATAATTGTTGTGGATGTTGATGATTTAAATATCATTGAGACTCCTGAAGAGAATTTAGTGATAATGAAGTGCTTAAAGAAAGAATTTGAAATGAAAGGCCTTGAAAAGACAAGATTTTGTCTAGGGTTAGGATTACAAATTAAGCACTTAAAAAATGGAATCCTTATGCATCAAAGAACATATATAGAAATAGTGCTAAGAAGATTTACATGCATACCGCACATCCGTTGAGCACCCCAATGGTTGTTAGGTCACTTGAAGTAAATAAAGACCATTTTCTGTCCTCGAAAAAATGATGAAGATTTTCTTGGTCCTGAAGTACCATATTTAAGTGCTATTGGTGCATTAATGTATCTTACTAGTCATACACGACCTGACATTGGAATGAGGTTTTTCGTTATCTTCAAGGTACAAGAGATATGAGTTTATTTTTCCCTAACCTACCCGAAACAGAATTAGTTAGTTTTGCAGTTGCAGAGTACTTATCTGATCCTCACAATGCTCGATCACAAACTGGTTATGTTTTCACATATGGTGGTCCTGCAATTTCTTGGCGCTCTATGAACAAACAGTTACTGCTACATTTGAGAAATTAATTTTCAATATTGGATTTCATTGTTTCAAAGATCTTAAGTGATGCTTATATGAAGGGGAGTAAATTCACACTATATATATAGTTGTGATATATTATATATCAAAGGATTATGTACTCTTCTTTCCTTCACTAGGTTTTTGTCTCACAGGATTTTTCCTAATAAGGTTTTTAATGAGACATATCATTTATACAATGAACATCCAAGGAGGAGTGTTATGAATATTATTAAATGGATGTTCAACCTTTTATCTCCATTGACCTTTAACCTTCCATCTTTTTTAACTTTTCATATTCTTATAACTATTTTTTCCTATTTATGTATTAAAATATGAAGAGTTGAATCTCCCTATATACATAGAGGAGTATGCTACTTGTAAATTAGAGGAAGATATAGAATGCAATACAAATTCTCATATTCTCATATTCATCATTTATCTATTATTTTTGTTTATAACAAAAAGGAAATACTATATCTTCAACTTTTATGTAATAAAAAGAGAGAGTAAATTCTACCAAGATAATTTTGTAAAATATGCTTTTAGATAATTTTACATTCTATCAATCAAACAACAAAATTTTACAGTTTACTCAAATAAACCAGACAACATAATGTGTTAAATTATCTTACATTCCATGATCCGTATATATATTGTTTTTGAGTGCAAACATTGTTAATTTGTGTTCATAATTATGAACATTCATGAAAGGTTTTAGGCTAATTGCGCTTTTAATAGTATTAGAGGTGGAAGCCTTCAAATTAATTTGAGGCTTACATTCACATGGTTCCAACCCCTAAAATAGGACCTCACTATTGTCGACTCCTACATCGGTTTCAACCCCGCAAATTGAGCCTCCCTTCACCACCCACAGGTCCCCCATGGAGGCAACCACCGCCAACCCAAAAACAAACCATTATATCACAATAAGAAAAATACATCATTTTTTATTTTTAAAATATTTTTATGAAATTTTAATAATTCTTTTTTTTTTTAATTAATTTCAATTATTTATTGATATCACATAATGCATGTTATGGCATTTGTTAAAAGTTTATTTGATGCAAATTGAAAGATTGAGGAGTTTTCTTTTAACAGGATTTGATTGGTTTTTTTTTTTTTTTTTTAAAGTTAAATGTAATTTTCTGTCCTAAATTTTACAAGTAAACTTTTATCATTATCAGAAAATTAAAAAAAATAATTTAAAATTCAAGTTTAGTGATTAAAATAGATTTAATTATTAAATTTAAGTATTAAAAAAATACATGCGCCAGCTAAATTTAATTATAAATTTACGGACCAAAAATTAACCCTCTTTTTTAAAAAATACAAGAATTTTTTTTATTTTTTTAATAAAAAAAGAAGTATTACAAAAAAATTAAAAATTAAAATGAAATTAAAAGATAAACTACAGTCTTCTTCTTTATCAAAAATCAACTTAATAATTTAATCAACTTTAATGTTGTTTTTTCTAGAAACATAATTTATGGATTAATTTATCTTCTTTCATAAAAGTTGATTAATTTAATTAATCTATTGGTGTGAAAGGGTGACTTTTGAATGATTCCACAATGTGAAATTAATGCAATATGTCATGTGTTGGCATAAAAGTCATGTATTTGAATTTGAAAAAATATATATTTTATGAAGGTAATTAAAAAAAGTTTATTTAATAATTTCGTGTATTAATCTGGTGATTAATGATGTTCATTATCTCAAGTGTAACTTGAATTTTAATTATATTAATCGTTGTTTGTAATTTATAATAAAAAAAAAATTAACTTAACTTTTCTTTTGACAAATTATATACAGTTGTGAAGTTTGTTGTTAGATGTCAACTTTTAGTAAAACTTTGGAGAGGTGGATGTTATGATGACATAAAATATATAAAATTACGTGTTTGAATTTATGAAAATATTTTTTTTTATTTTTATTATATTATTAAATTAATGTTAAAAATAATTATAATTTAATTTATAGTTATTAATTAAAAAAGTTGCATTAATTCTAAATATAAAATTTAGAATTTTTATAATTATAACTATAATTATCATTTATAAATTATTAGTTAAAAAATTGACAAAAAAGTTGCTGTTAATTTTTTAAAATTTATGTTAATTTGTTGATATAAAATAGAATTATTATTTGAATAAAACTCTAAGCATATTAATTATCACTTAATTAATATTAGAGCTATATAACAATTAAATTTTAAGCTTAGCTTTATAAATAACATTCAATAATTACGCATATTCAATCAAATAAGATCTAAAAAAAATTACCATTGAAAAAATAGAGAAGTAAAGTCACAATTCTTTGAAGATATAATATCAAATCATATTCGAACAACAATGACATCGGAGAGTGATAGAAGATTATGGTAATTGATGATGAGGTAATATAATATTAAGATATTATTTTATGTTGTTTTTGCATATATTTAAAATATTTTGTTAAATTCAGGTTCATTACAAGTCATTTTTTAGTTACATAACTGCCAAGTGAGTATTTTTTATTTAAAAATGTGACATCAACAAAATTGACAACAAAATTTAACAATGTTAACAATTGGACTTGATTTTCAAATCTGAAAAAGTAGATGGATTAAATTCTTGAAAATAAAAATACAGAGACTAAATTGCAATTTTGTGAAGAGTACATAGACTTATGATATATTTTAACCTTTATACTACAAAATATTTATTATTAAAATAAAATTGAAATATTAAATAATTTTTAAAATAATTAATTATATTAATAATTTATTATATGACTAAATATAAATAGTTAAATATGTATGTTTAATAATATTGAAAAATATAATATTTTTGTTATGAATATTATTAAATGGATGTTCAACTTTTCATCTCCCTTGACCTTTAACTTTCTATTTTCTTTAACTTTTCATATTCAAGAGTTGAATCTCCCTATATATATAGAGGAGTATGGTACTTGTAAATTAGAGGAAGATATAGAATGCAATACAAATTCTCATATTCTCATATCCATCCTTTATCTATTATTTTTGTTTATAATACGTTATCAGCATGAGCTTACTTGATAGTATTCAATATTTTGTTTGAGAACAAGTAATCTAGACGTACAACGTCCTTGTTAAAGCAACAAGGTTAATGTATGTGAATTTTTCTATGTGTTTGAAAGATTTTGAGATTTTAATATTCTTAATGAAAAAAAATTAAAATGATGCTTATTTTTTCCCCGTATTTAAATATGAATTTATGTTTTATATATTTCATGATATGCTTGTTTATGATGTAAGACTTTAAATAAGATTAAAGTATCAACAACTTGAATATTTTTTCATTTTTTAAAAAAAATTATTTTATTTGGTGACCTTTTACCAAATGTACTACGTTTCCTATTAGATTATTATTTATGACACTGGAGACTCATGTTTAATATTTGGATATGTCATATACAGAAAAAGTGCTAAGAAGATTTTACATGTATACCGCACATCCGTTGAGCACCCCAATGGTTGTTAGGTCACTTGAAGTAAATAAAGACCATTTTCTGTCCTCGAAAAAATGATGAAGATTTTCTTGGTCCCAAAGTACCATATTTAAGTGCTATTGGTGAATTGATGTATCTTGCTAGTCATACACGACCTGACGTTGGAATGAGGTTTTTTGTTATCTTCAAGGTACAAGAGATATGAGTTTATTTTTCCCTAACCTACCCAAAACAGAATTAGTTAGTTTTGCAATTGCAGAGTACTTATCTTATCCTCACAATGCTCTATCACAAACTGGTTATGTTTTCACATATGGTGGTCCTGCAATTTCTTGGCGCTCTATGAACAAACAATTTCTGCTACATTTGAGAAATTAATTTTCAATATTGGATTTTATTGTTTCAAAGATCTTAAGTGATGCTTATATGAGGGAGAGTAAATTCACACTATATATATAGTTGTGATATTATTATATATCAAAGGATTATGTACTCTTCTTTCCTTCACTAGGTTTTTGTCTCACAGGATTTTCCTAATAAGGTTTTTAATGAGGCATATCCTTTATACAATGAACATCCAA
Source organism: Kokia cookei (assembly GCA_039519145.1). NCBI lineage: Eukaryota > Viridiplantae > Streptophyta > Magnoliopsida > Malvales > Malvaceae > Kokia > Kokia cookei. Next base: position 48,936,274 of record CM076903.1, read on the forward strand.
GGAGGAGTGTTATGAATATTATTAAATGGATGTTCAACCTTTCATCTCCATTGATCTTTAACCTTCCATCTTTTTTAACCTTTCATATTCTTATAACTATTTTTTCCTATTTATGTATTAAAATATGAAGAGTTGAATCTCCCTATATACATAGAGGAGTATGCTACTTGTAAATTAGAGAAAGATATAGAATGCAATACAAATTCTCATATTCTCATATCCATCCTTTATCTATTCTTACGGTGTTAAATTTTTGCTGATGTGATAGCATTGACCATTCACACCTTGCCACGTGTCACTTTCTATTTGGCCTAAAAAACTATTCTCCTTTAATTATTTTCCATTTCATTTTATATTTTTAAAAATTCTTTCATTTATTTTTTCATTATTTTGTTCCTTTGAAATTTCTTTTTTCCATCCTCTTCTTTTACCTTTTGGCTACGGTAATTTTTTTCATTTCTTTTTCCTTTGAAGTTTGATGTTTAATGTTTCAAGTAAGGAACTGAATGATCTATGGTTACTGATCTATTTCCCGTCTGATTTTGATTTCGTTTTTGTTCCATATTTTCATGGATTCGAATACAAATTGAAATCCAAACTTAGAACACCATTAGAAAAAAAAAATGAGACTTAGAGCAGCCATCAATCCATTAAAAAAACCAAAAACTTAACATTACAAATAAAACCCTAAAAATTAACATATCAAACATCCAAACTTAGAACATCCATTAGAAAAAAAATCCAGACTTAGAACACCCATCAATCCATTAAAAAAACAAAAACATAACATCACAAATAAAACTCTAAAAATTAACATATCAAACAAAACACATCAATCCATAATAACACAAAATCAAACAAAAAAAGAAAATGATGAGAAGCAAATTAAAATCAAGACTCATTTCGAGCTTTTGAGCTCTTGAAATTAAGAAGCAAGGGCAAAAACTTAATATTGTTGTGTTGGAATTGACTGAACAAATGGAGTTGCTCTGTCACTCTAGAGAACTAATTGAAGAGGGGGTTTGTTTTACTAAACCTAAAACCATTTTTTACAAAGCAGTGATAGTGAAGCGGCCATAGTGAAGAGCAGGGAAGAGCAAAGACAGTGAATGGCTTTGAGAAGAAAAATAAAGTAGAAAGAAGAGGAGAAGAAGCAAGAGAAAGAAATGAAAGGTGGACCGTTTGGTGCTTCTCTAATCGATGACAACATCAGAGTGGAAGTAATGTGACCGGTGGTGGTGCATGCTAGTGGCGACTAGGGTTGGGAAAGAGAGGTGGAGAGAAAAGAAAAGAAAAAGTAAATGTAAATGGGAGAAAATAAAAGGGAAGGGAAAAAAGGGAAAGAAAATAATAAAAGTGAAGGAAAAATGGGGAAAAAAGGAAATGACATCATCATGATGTCATTAGGCTACATGTCACAATCATACTCTGTCATCTGTCACAAACTTAATGCTGTTAGATTTAAGTATCAATTTAGTTGACGGAAAAAAAAGTTTAGGTATCAATCTGGGACAAAAAAACTTTTAAATACTAATTTGGAATAAGTAGACAAGTTCAGGTACTAATTTTATTTTTAACCCCTGAGCAAATTAACTTTTGCTCTCCTTATATATATATATTATAGAATATATCTCAACTCGGCCCGAAATCCAATCCATTCTGGTGATTTGGAATCTGACCTGATTAGGGAAAGACAACACCACCTTGCAACTCTTTGCTAACTCGCCTCCTCATTAGCTCATCGCTTTACTATCTCGCGGAATCTCAGCAAGGATAACTCTAAGATAGATGTTTAGCCTAAAGGGGTAACATGTCGTTATGCATGACATCTAGTTACCCCTAGCATGTCACATCAAGGAATACCTTATAAATATGAAGGATAACTTCCATGAGAAGGGATCGAAAACCATTAACAATTTGGTGCGGTGAGCATAAATTGAACCCACCAAAATAATCATTACTTTCCTCTATCAACGACTAAAAATCCCACAGGGACTCATCCTTATCAACCATTGAAAACCCACGGGGGCTCATCCTCATCCACCCCCTAAGGTTGACCTCCCACCCTCACAATTTTGAAATAAACAAAAACCAAAATAAAACCCTCATCCATGTGCTGTGGAGTCAAATATGCAGTGGTAAATGGCAACACTTGAGTTATTTCTTCAAAATAGAGGTTGGTACTTGGTAGTTAATAATTTTGTAAATCAATCATGTCGATTTTCTTTTTAAGTTGGGTTTGTTTAGAAATGTTGATACTTTCATTGATTGTTTTTTGGGTTTTTTCATTGCCTCAACTACATATGTTTAATTGGTCCCTCGGTTAGCTCATTGAAATAAAAAATGAATTGCGTGTTTGGAATAGAAATGAACAAAATGAATAGAAAAAGAGAAATGGGAAACATTCAAGAATAATTATAGTTTTCTCTGAAATGGAGAAATGAAATCATTTGGAAATTAATGTAGATTTCTAAAAATGAAAATGTAAATGGAAATTTGCAACCCTATATGGATTACTTAAAAATTAATCGAAAGAACGAGTTTATATTTTTGGATTATTTTGAAGCCCGAAAATGAAAATATACTATTTGGTCATAGTGAAAATGTTGAGTTGTGAAATATTGAACATATTTTCTCGAAGTTTTACTAGGGGTAAAATCATCAAAATTTTACTAGGGTAAAATCGTCAAAATTGTTTTATATAAATATTAAAGTTTATTTTGGGAAATAGAAAAATTGAATCGGGTTGGATCACATTACAGAGTACTGGGTCAAAAAGGCCTAAGAAATATTCGTAATTGGACCCGATGTGAGACGCCCAAAACCTCTCATGTAACATGAAGGGGGCGGCGACCCTAGTAGGAATACTAGGGTGTGCCCTCCACCTTTCACCTACTCTAAGTAGGAAGTTTTTTTTATTATTATTTGAAATAAACCACGACAACTCAACAAGGGTTCTATATTCTCTTCTTATAAATATATGGCATCGGTAGAACTATTGAGATACTTTTTTGAGAGATTGTTATTCTACCAAAAAATAGAGAGAATTAATTCTCAACTACTAAATATATATTTCTAGAATAACAATTCTACTGATTTTTATAAAGAAGAGAGAATTTTCGGTTTCACCCCAAAAGGAGAATAAACTTTTTCTAATTCTGTGTTTCAATTCAATTGGTTTGAACCAACACTTGAAATAGTTTGTGGTACGGGAATAGCAAAGAATATCGGTTGGTTGAAAGTCAAAAAACATCAAGGATCCGTTTATCCGAAAAAACAAATACGATTTCAGTCCAAGGTTTATTACTATAAATATCACAAACTAGGTTAATTTTCAAAATTTTAATTTTTTACTGTGCAAGAAAACCTTTTTCAAACCGGATTTTTCCCAACATTAATTGTCTTGAGTGCTTTTGTATGTAGTTAATATGATTGTATATCTATTATAGCCCTCTCAAAAATCGATTGTTTATATGTTTAAACTGATTGTTATAGTAAAATACAGCTTCTTCTATTTTTGAATCGATTGTTGTGTTGCACATATAACTTTAACTTAATTCCTCAAGATAAACATCCTGATTCAGTAATATTATTATTATAAGTGAAAAATTATTACAATAAAAAAAATAGAAAAATATTTTTCTAAACAAAAAAAGAAACCATCTAAAAATTAAATCGACCAAAATGATACTTTTGTCAAAACAAGCACTCCTTTTCATGTAAAGCAAACATTAGAATTTTGGGTAAAACCAATCACTTTAACTAATTTTCCCCCCGCTAGGATGATTGTTTTTTTTTTCAAATAGACATTCGTTTCTTTGAAAAAGAAAAATTCGACACTCTATACACTTCTACTTCAAAAATTTATTCTCTCTAACGACACACGAATTAGATGAAATAGTAAAGATTTCTTCTTCTTTAATTGATGATCCAAGGTATAAAATAATTTTAAAATTCGTGATATAATAATGTTATAAGCTGAACTTTAGTTTTCAAATAAGATAAGTAGGGTGATTAAATTGAATTAAATTTTAAAAGTTGAAAAGGCACAACGACTCAGAAAATGCTAGGAAAAACTACAACTATTTTCTTTGACTACCAGGTGAATATCATGTCTTAAAGATCCCTCCATTTTCTGGGTTCTGCACAAAGAAACGAAGAAAGAAGAGATACAAAAAAAAAACGAAGGAACAATGATGATTAATGTTCATTATTAATAATATAATTATTATGGGTTCAGCTTCTCTCCATTAAAGGAAGTTTCACTTTCCACCAATGGATTATGGAGAATTTTCCATTTACAGCAGAAGAGAGAAAAATTAAAAGGTTCCAATTACGATATAATCATTCCCGCACGCCCCTCCTTTTTGGTGTTTGTCACCTTTTGCCCCCATCCCACGTGAACCCACCCTCCCCTCTTCTTCTTCTTCTCCATATTCCCTTCTTTTCTTTTCTGCATTATTGACTTCCATCACAGGCTGAAGGTCATGGTATTGGGTACTAGTTTTAACTTCTTACATAATTCCCATCTTACAAAAATCTTGGAGCTTCATTTTAGTTCCATTGTTCAGGAGAATACCAATGAAGACTCGGAGCTTGTTCATCTGAAAAGAAATTACAAGCTTCATCCGCAGTGAAGAAATTATGTTCTTCCATCTTCACGTACTGGTGGGGTTGATAGCTTGTTTTTGTGAAATTGAAACAATCCATGGAGGATGTTGGTGAAGAAGAAGATGATATCAAAAGGTGGTGTTGGCTGTCTAACTCTAACACCCCAGATGATGAAATAGCCGCGTTGTTAGGGCTATTGTCCTTGTTGGTGTTGGTGTTGATGATGATGTCTTCATTTAAGATAGCACTGGAATCACTGTCCGATGATCCATCTTTCATGTCTGGAAAAAGGGTTGCACCAACAACAAGTGATCCATAGTTGAGATCTGCAGCTGGTTCACTTTGTTCAAGTGTTTTGTTATCAGTGTTTTCAGATACGATCACTTCTTCTTTCACTGAAACATTGCTCTCTGTCTCAGTGCTTTCACCACTTTGCTTTGCCTGCAATTCTCTTATCTGCAACAAATCATTCCATGTTCAAACGAGATGTAGGAAAATCGAACACTTTGGTTATTAATTATTAACTATTAATTACTACCTCTTTCAGAAGAGCTTCATTGTCATGTTGTAGGGCTTCATAATTGGCCTTAAGAGTTTCGTAACTGGTTTTAAGAAGGCCATAATCCCTTTCCAATTGCTTGGTCTTCCACCTAGCACGTCGGTTTTGGAACCAGACAGCAACTTGCCTTGGTTGCAAACCAAGCTCTTGAGCTAACTTCACTTTCCTTTCAGGTTCAAGCTTGTTTTCAACCTCGAAATTCTTTTCCAAGGCCTTAACTTGATCTACACTTAATCTTCTCTTCTTCTCAGCAACATGACCTGATTCTTCTAAACACCCTTCTTCATCTAGTCCATCTAACATCGACTGAAACTCCCTGCTGTAAACATGGTTGTTCCTAGGACTATGTTCATCTGCACCAAAACACAACTCATTCATACGAGTAAATCCAAGAGAAAAAACATAAAGTTTCAAAATTGGGATTTGTATTAGACCTGTTGTGGGACAGATAGACATCAAAGCACCCAAAGAATCTGAGCTGCCAAGTGATCTCTTCATGGTTGAATCAACCTTTAGATAAATTTCAAACAGATTAAAGAAAAAAAAAAGCCTTAATTGTTTTAGGACAGATGTTTTGTTTTTATACAAGATTTAAGAGATGCAAGATGGTTGTAGTATCACTTGTAAAAAGAGTAACACCCTTGTCTAAAACAAGACCAACTTGTACAAGGTTGTAGAAATTTACAACTGCACAACAACAACCATTGCCCTCTCTCACTTCCCCCACCATTATATTTTTTCTCTTTCTTCAACACAGTTTCTTCACTTTTCTCAGTTCCCATCCAAAAACAAAACACAAAACCCAACAAGACAAAGCTTTCAAGAAAACCCAAAAAACATGTAATATGAACAACTCCCCACAATATGTTTTGTTTTTTCTTTTTCTTTTTTTTTACATCATATTACATCATCTCAAAATTAGAATACAGTTTGAGAGTGCTGGAATAGAGAAAGTATCCGAGTATTGAGAAAGGAGAAGAACCCAGCAGGATTCATAATCAGTTCCTATCACTTTAAATAAAACAAAAGAGGGGTCACATTGGGGTTAGAATTTGACTGGGGTTAGGTACCCACAACACAACACAATGGTTGGCCAAAATGCAAATTAACATAAAATTCATTCCAAATGCAATTTTGTTCTTGTCTACCGGTTATTTCCACACCCGGTTTTTCGACCGTTTATTTATTTTGGTGGGTAAAAAGAAAAAAAAAAACAACTACGAAATTGGAAAGCGGTGGTACGGCTCGGCTCATATTACGGCTTGGCGCTATTTTTTTTTTTTTAGCTTAAAAGATTTGGTTGGTGTCACCGTATCATGGCCCTCCCTACTCGGGTCGGTGCGATTAATCGCCGATCCTTTCAATAATTTCTTTTTACCATCTTTTTTTTCATAAATAAATGATTATTTCTCACTTATCATAAAGATATTTCATAAATAAAATTTTAATTTCATGGAAAACTTGTGTAACATTTTTTTTATTTATTTTCAAATTAGACATTTTATGTAATATTTTATTAATGGTAAGGACCATACATTGAATTCAAATCTATCTTAAATTAACATTTTTTTAGTCCAATTATGAATTCCACTCTTTTATTTTACAAATATTGTGAAATTATATATTTACTCTAATTTATTAGAAAATTTTCTTATATGTATATTGAGAAGTAAATGAGTAAATATGTGCACTTGAAATGTTTTTTTTTTTTTTGCTAATTTATTGCATATAATTTGTTAAAGGACTGATTTTAATTAATGATGAAGTTTAATAGTGTTATTTAATTTGACTAATTTTTCAATTTTTATAAAATAAAAAAATCAAATTATAATAAATTAAAATTGAAAGACTAACTCTTCGAATATATAAAAAGATAGACTTCATAATTTTATATATACTGGAATGAAGAATATTTAAGCCAAAAGATAACTACGGCACAATTATAAATATCAACAATTTCTAGAGGACAAAGAAAGAAAAATTACATAAAAACACCACACAAGGGCGTAGCCAGAATTTTTTTGGGATGGGGACTAAGTTTCAAGTTTTTTTTAGACTTAAATTGTTATTTCACTTATTTTATCGGCTATAATTTTATTTTTTTTTAAAAAATTAAAAAACATCATTTTATAAAATTCATAGGGCCAAACATGCAAGGGAACCAAGGCATTTGTTAACCTCCGGCAATGCCCCTAACACTACAACAGGTATTTACAATAAAATTGTTGATACAAGAGAGAGTAAGTGATAAGAACGGAGACTTGTTGAGTAAGGTAGTCGGATTAAAAAGAGAGGAGGATATGAGGATGCTAGAAATAAGTTGGGTGATAGGAGCAACAACTTGCTTAGTCTTTTATATATATATATATATATATATATAGTCTCTTATCCCAAAGTGTCATGTGTCGAGTTGTTATTGTTGGATTAGAGGTAAATAATTTTGTGTCATAGGTCTAGGAAGAGTGGGATTACGATGTGTCTTGAATTACCTTAGATGGAATGTGGTACTTGAGACCTGATGTAGTGATTATTGAATAAATCCATTTATCAAGCAAGTTGTAAATCCAAAGGTTCGTATGAAAGGTTTGTTTATTCTGCTTGTAAACTTAACCACTTGAGCTATTGTATCTAAGTGTAAGATAAAAAAAAAAAATTAAATGATATATAATATTTTCTAATTTATTTGGATGACTTTTTAAGACATAACCAAACATTTGAAATTACATTTTCGATATCATTTGCACAATTCAACACTTTATTATATACATTTTGTTGCATATATCTTTGTTGAAATGTCATCTTCATTTGATACAAAATAAATTAAAGTTTATAGATTATTTTTTTCTATTGCAACTATTTTTAATTTCTAAATTGATTTTCCATAATATAATACATAATTTACAAGCAATATATATATTCATTCTTATTCTTGGAAGCAAATAGCCAATATGTTTGTGCAACGTGTTTCTTGCCCATTGGCCATGAAGTCATCAATCTTACAGCTTAACTGCAAGCGGGAGATTCTCCAGAAGATTTGGGTCTCATTTTTTTTCTTAATTAATTCATTTCAAATGTATGTCTTTGAAAATTTATATAACATTTATATTTTTATATTTAGATAAATTTTCACATATTAATATTTTATCTTATCAAGATTTTAAAAGATTTATGCTTCCATACCATGTTTACAATATTTTTTTAGAAAAAATGGAGTTGAATTATAAAATTATGGGACATCAAAATGCAATTTTTATCACACAAATTTTTTTCTATTATTTCAATAGTTTTTTTTTTTTTTTATAATTAAAATTTTTTTTATGGTCATTTTATGATATATGATCATTAATTCTTTTAAAGTTCATGATTATTTTTTATCAATAATATCATTTATAAAATTTAAATTTAAATTCTCTTTTTAAAAAATATACGTTATTATTGCACACAACTCACTGATATTTAATATTTTTATCCTAATCACCAGCTCTTTACATCTTATTTTTCATTTTTTGGGCTCAAGTTTTGAAACCTTAATTATCAAATTTCTTTTAAGAAAGTAATGAAACTGTTTTTTTCCCCTCAAATTTATCACATTGGCCATTTTATTATGCTCCCAAACTCTAACCGACAATATGGCAAATCAATATTTTCAGCATTAAATTAAATACCCCACAAGAATTACTAGCTATATTGTTTTAATGTCTGATTTTACAAATTCATATTTAGAAATTGTAGTTATTTTTTTTTATAATGTCATTTTTAAAATTTAAATCCATATTCTCTCTTTAAAGGTGAATTTGGATAGACGGTGCAATTTGGTGCGTTTAGCTTATTTTTTATCTTACGCTATCATATTTAATATCACTGTTATCGTAATTTTTAAACTAACCGTAAATAAATACATTATCCATTCAAACCCATTTTAAAAATGTAATATGCCTTACCACCCATCGTTTATTGATAAAATTACTAGTTATATTTGTTTTGTCATGACTCGAATTAGCCATTTGTCATAAAAGTTTAAGTTAGAATTGTTAATTTTAGATGCCCATAGATCTTTCAAGGTTTTACTCTTATTAGATGCACTTTCAAAGATTTAAACTCAGCATACAAATGAGTGCAATCTGCTGAATTAATACTTGTTTATTATTATTATTATAATTCATAAACATTAATTCTTTCAAAAGTTGATCCCTATAGATGGAGCAAAAGAAGAATTACAGCAATGAACACACGAAAACTCAGATTTGTTTCACGATAGGGCCACTAAAAAGAATCAAAATCACGAGACTGCACTCACTGAGTTAAAGTGAAGCCAAAAGCTAGGCCCTGATTCATAATAAAAAGCTGACGAGACTTGCAGAATTATTGGATATTTTATCATTTATCATCAATTTCAGAGCATAATATCTGGAAAAACAAAAACCCTTTTCTTCATTGGTGAAATCAGCAATAAGATCTCAATTCACATACAGGGTCTGAACTGAATCAAAGCAGAAAAATTAAAAAGGGGATATGTTTTGAATCCAATTGATCCATTTGCTAGACTCCTTTGTGGTGGAGATGAATTGATGAGTTATTGTCACTGAAAGGCACTTGTTCTGTCAATTTTTTCACTATGCATATCAGCTTTCCCACCCCCTAAAATAAATTTATTGAAAAAACCATGATGGTCATCTATGAAAAACCATGAAAATGAAAAGTGGGGACGAAGGCATTATTTCTTTGATGACAACAACACGTGTGAGTTGGGTTTTTATATTTTCTTGGGTGCTCAAGGAAACCCACGCAAAGAAGAAATAATGATGAGTTGTGTGCATGTGAGAGCTACAAAAAAAAAAAGTTGGAATTTTTGGTGTGAAAAAGCCAAAAAATTCCCTGTTTCCAGGGAAACAAAAGCATATCAGAAAAAAAAGGCTGTCTGCTATGATGCTATAAGATGGTTCTTCGTCATCTATACAACCCCTCTCTGTTTTCAAAGATTTAATCAAAGTGTTGAAGGAAACCTTGATGAAGAAAATAATGAGAAATCCTCTGTCAAACAAGAAATGATATGTTTTTGACACTTCTTTTTCTATATATTTAGATGCCAATCTGGGGAAAGATTAAGGTATTGGGCACATTGATTGGTGTGGGTGACTGGTGTAAAAATAATAATAAAATTCAGAGAATTTTGTTGGGATTCATACACTCATCATTGATGCATGGACATTATGACAACAAGGAGCTGTTGTTGAAAAGCTTCTTGATTTGGGTAATGAGGACTCCTTTGAAGAAAGTTACAAAAAGGGGGGAGGAAAAAGATGACTGGTGATGTTGATTAAATTTTCCCCTTTAAGAGAATATGGTACCTGTGCAAGTGACCATAACTTGCAGTCTAGTCATACGAGTCATTTGAGCTATCAGTGCATATCCAAAACAGGAACACATGCGAATGGGGGCATCTACTTGCTCATGTTTTGGCCCAACCTTATCTCCCTAAACAGCTCAACCTTATAAGCATATGGAACAACGTGAATGTGGAACTGTTTTAGAACTGAAGATCCTACAATGATCTCCCCTTTTTTTCAATTAATTTTGAAACCTGTAAAAAGGGTTCATGTTTGTTTGGGAAACAGGATGTTGAAGATTTATAACAGCAGATACAATGAATTAGCGTTTTCTCCTACTGGGCATGGTGACACCTTTTTGGTTTGCCCTTGCAAACTTGATCACTTTGATCTAGACCAAAAAGTCGCTCGGCCAAAGGTTCACTTGCTTAGGGAACTTACTGTCACATTCTCTGAGTCCCATCACATGCATCTCAAAGACTTTATGATTTACTGCCTATAGCAAAGTCAGTCTCTTATCGCATCCTAACCGAGCACCTCGTTTGACTCTATAAACAACTCTTTGTTGAGATCCACAATCAGCTCACCACTAAAACCATTGTTCACACAAGGCTCTCCTCATCACCAAAAGAAGGGGAGTCTTGTTTTCCTACTTCAACCACTAGAATATCCTTAGGGCATAATAGACTACTTACGACTTAATCAATCACATTCTAAGAGGATATGGTCACATCCTATCATATACTAACCAACCACCTCATTTGACTCCACCACCTCTTCTGTATAGTAAAACAACTATTCATTGAGACCCACGACCAGCTCACCACTAAAACCACCACCTATACAAGGCCCCCTCACGACCAAACCTTGCAACAACGTAGTCATGAACAAAAAACTAAGAGAATTAACCCAAAACTCAAATGCGACCATGCCCACATGGCCTTTTGTGATAGATAACCAAGTTGAATAAGATGTTCTAAAAGTGACGGGAAAGAGGCACTTGAAATTTTGGGGTTTTTTTTTTTTCTTTGCATACTTTAGAGAGTAGTGGGAAAGAGAGAGGTCTTTTTGTCTTTGGATAGCTACCTATAAAGTCCAAAGGGGCTATATGAACAACTGTATACAGAATCTAACAGGGGGAAAATTGTAAAAATAAAAGGAAAAGGAATATGGGGGGCCAAAGATGGAAGAAAAGGTTGAACGGGTGGATGAGCTTTTAAGAAATTAAGAGGGTAGAGTACCCTTAATGGTAGGCAGCTTTTCCTCTTTTGCTTTCTTTTATGTTCTGTGGGTGCCCTCTAAAAGCTAACTTTATAGAAGTTTGGGAAAGTGAATTTCTACTTACTTAAGTGGAACAGGTTAATTTTGAAATTCAAATATCAATTTCTATAATTTTTTTTCTTGTGTGATTATATTTTTCCCGGTATTAGAAGGAACGAGAGTGTGTTATATTAGTTTAGAAAAGAAGATCGTGAACCCAAAAAAAATTAGCGTTTTGAACTCCATGAACATTCAATTAGTATAACATGAAGTGTAACACTTAACACAGCAAGTGACTTTTTAACCCTCAACAATCGTATAAAAATATCTAACTACACTTTCCTTCACATCCATCTTCTTTTTCATTTTACCGTTATTTCATTGAAATCTTTTTTTGCTCTTCATGATTATTATTCTTCCTCTCGCTAATTTTAGAATCGAAGAGTGCCCGAACGTACAAACTCCAATGTTTCTATGGGTCACCCTCCATTTTGCAAGATATCTTTACCTCTCAAACTCGAGCACAATATCCAAGTACTACTACTCTGAAATGATAAAATGAATCCACTTTTGTAGCTAAATTTAGATTTTAAATATTTGATGACAGACAATGAATCCCATGCACTGATTGATCTTGAGATCATGTTTGATTACTTCCAAAAGTCCAATGACATCATAGGATTTCACAAACAATTTGATTCGCAGAAAAAAAAAAGTGCTTGTTTTAATGGAGTCCCATGTTCGGTTTAAGATTAGGGTTTTTTGTGATCAAAAGGTCGAGGTTTTTGACCTTTCAACTGTTTTTTTAATCCATATATTATATCTTATTCTCAATCGATAACTTATGTTGGCTTCGATATTCGATACACATACATTGATTTTTATGATCCGGTAAATATATGGAAAAATAGTTAATATACTTATACAAGAATACATATCTATATTGAGGAAGGATGAAATAAAAGCTTTGAGCATGCAACTGCTCAGCTATTGAGATTGGTTTTTAGGAAGTTAGGGTCAGAGGAGAAAAAGTTGCTTATACACACTCAGAGTGCCTCACATATTAGCAATGAAGCAAATTGAGGCAGCTCCCATCTTGAATAAGGCCAATGCCCAACATTGACAACAGCCCAAAAATAAATAAAAAGAATTACTAGATTGCATAAAAAAAAAATTGAATAAATTGGTCTTCCTCGAAAGAATTAGAGTAATTTAATCTATGTCAATTTTAAAATTGAGTAATTAAAGATAATTAATCAAAGCGTTGACATTTTTCTGTCAATTGTACATTATTTTTATATGTAGTATAATCACAAATTTAGCTCTTGATGTTTATATTTTTTGTAAACGTTGCAAGTTAAATTTGTTAAACAATAACCAAGTTGACATAATGTATAAATGTTACGGGCTAAATTTATTAAATCAAGATCAAATTGATAAAATGTGTAAACTTTGAAAGCTACATTTGACATTATACCAAAAAATATATATGTACAATTGACAAAAAATATTAACGTTGTGATTAATTATCTTTAGTTACGTACTTTCGAAATTTACAGAAGTTAAATTACTTTGATTTTTTTAGAGGGAGAAATTTATTCAATGTCGAATTAAGAATGACCAAAAAAGTCTTTTTCGTTAAATTATTAGTAATGTTTTTCACCAACTATAAAAAATTAAAATAAAATAAAAGGCTAGCCATTGGCTAACTCTTTGGGCTTATTCAGACAGAATTGTCTTTCATTGTAGGCTCCCAAGCTGCCCAATACATTTAGGATTGGTCCTCTCACATAATCATTAATGGCCGACAAAATCCAATAATAAAAATAAGTTTAAAATTAACCAAATTAATCCAAAATGAGCCACATAATCCTACCCCAAAACATATTATTAATTTGTTGTCAATGTAAGTTCGAGTGCGCTGAAATACATTATCTTCCTATTTACGAGTTAAAAAAGGACTATGGGTAATTCTAAGTATTATGTAAAAAGAAAATATGATCAGAATTTATAATGAGATTATTTCAAAAAAAGTAATTGGGAGAGGAAAATAAGGTTGCTTTGATTGAATGCAAACTTTTATGCCTACAACATAATGATTTATTTTTACACATGTTTTAGTATATGAGTTAGTAATAAGTTAATTCAATTGATAATACTTAATCACTCTCAACTTACTTTTAATAAAAATTTTAGCTTATTTTGAGGAGATTTTAATTTTTTACAAAAATTATTACTCATCATTTTTCTAATTTCAAGTTTAAACCCATACTAATTATTTTTTTTATTTTATGCCTAACTATTGTAATACATATGTAATAAATATATATTTTTTTTCGTATTATTACACCAATAACCAAGCAACGACTTTTTTGTGTGCATAGAATGAAATTTTCTTGCAATAAATAATCCCAAAGTTTCGAAAATAAAAATTACCTAAAAATAAAGTTTAAAAAAAATTAAAATTAATGAAAATTTCAAAAAAAATAGAAAATTCTAAAAAAAATTGGTAGCTTCTTAAAAAGAAACTCTTCCACAATTCTGAAATACATCTTCACATTTTTGGCCGCGCTATTGAGTGCCAGCCAATTTTGAAAAATTGAGCCATAGGTTTCAATTTTTTTTTATTTAGATTTTTTTTAAGTTTCAATAAATAAAAATAATAATATATTTTAATATTTTCGAATTCACGTATTTTTATTTTATCAATAATACTTATGTCACCGTTTCAAATTTTAATTGTGCATTATATGGTTACTTTGTGCTAGCAGCAATTCGTATTAAAAGGCAAAATTAGAGTTAAGAGAGGATTGAAAATTGAGTGAGAATTTAGAGTAAATTGAAAAAGTAAGAAATTAGGGGTTTAAATAGGAAAAAAATAGCTCAAGGGAAGCAGTTGGATTCCAACTATTGGGGAGTAGCCGTTAGAGAAAACGTGTCTAGCTGGATACGTTTTTTTTCTTTTTCTCCAAAAATCGATCTAATCCAATAAATTTTGAAAAAAAACAGTCTAATTAGATAATTTTCCATAATTTTCGATATTTTTAGTAATTGAACCACAAATCGATACACATCAATTTAATCAAGTATTGATCAAAACATATCAATAAATACATATCCTGAGATGCGAGAATGATTTTTGTTCTTTGCATTTTTCCATCTCTATTTTTTTAATTTTGAAAGATGTTTCACATCATTTTATATTGTTGTATTTGGTGCTGCTACTAAGAGATCTTGGTGTTCATGTTACATGGAAGATAAAATGTGTGTGACTCAGGTCTTTATCTTTTCACCAACGCGTTTACAAGTGTGGGTCCAATTTTCACCCCCTACCTATACAGGCCATGTAAAAAAATCTCGCATCTCTCAAGTATAGTTTTATTAAAAATGATGGAGGAGTGGATAGATTGTAAATATACGTCTCCAAAATTTGATCTTCCGACTAATTATAAGAAAACATACAAAATCTTAAATTTTAATATAACAACAAAATAATTAAATTATATTATATTAAATATAATAAAAAAATTATTATCATTTTCAATTGAACGGTCGAAATATGTTTGTCATTCAAATGAATTAGAGAATTTGTCATTACTAATTTCAATAAATACGAAAAAATCGTAATACAAAATTAATTAAAAAAACCTTAATACAATTTTTATAAAAAGTTAAAGTTGAGAGAGGAATGAAAATTGAGTAAGAATTAAGAGAGCAACAAAAAGAGCAATGTTCAAAGCTTAAAGATAAATCAAAACAACTTAAAGCTTAATTCTTTCATACTTTTTCTTGTAAACATTTGTGAGCTTTCATCGTATTCATTTAGCTCAAGTGTTTTTCATTGTATTTGTGCTTAATTGGTAAATATTCTAATCTTGTAATGATTGTTTTTTTGTTTGTTTGTTTGTTTCTTTTTGAGAGAAAGGTTTATACTTAAGGTTTGGTTAGAAACTTGCAGGGAGTTCTATCTTAAGATTTTAGGATATAAATCTTAAGAGAAATTGTAAGGTTAAACCTTGTCCTCAAAGGTTATACACATCTAGTAGATCTGGGAAAATCCCGTTAGAGAAAACGCGTTTAGCTCTCTCTCCAAAATCAATCTAATCCAATAAATTTTGGAAAAAAAATGGCCAAATCCGATAATTTTCTATAATTTTTTTTTTATATTTTTGAGTAATTCACCCACAGATCGGTACACATCGATATAAACCGAAATTGATCAAAACATATCAATAAATACATATCTCGAGATATAAGAATGATTTTTGTTCTCTGCATTTTCCCATTATTTTTTATTGTGAAAGATGTTTCTCATCATTTCATCGCTTCAAACATACCTGGAAGAACCAGCGTAGGGGAAAACTAAGATGTCGCCGCAAGTAAAAATCATAGATTGCACCTAGAGATGTGGTGACTACCTATAGATGCCTGAGGAACACACTAGATCTGCATGAGTGCACAGTTGCAATTAACCAACTTGTACAGCTGCCAAAATACTTAGATTTGAGAAGGAAGGATATCTGAAATTCCCAAAGCTTATAAATAGGAGGGAAAAGAAGAAGGTAATCATCAACTGATGAAGAATTAAATTCTAAAATATTTTTCAAATCTCTAAACAAGCTGCCATGGAAGCTTAAGTTTCGGAGGAAGGTGATCTGACGAGCAAGGAGCAAGACTTCTGACGAGAGGTGCCTATCTGAGGCTCAAAAGGAGCTGTCACGGAATAGTTCTAGTAAACTAGGAATAGGATGCTTCGACTTTTTCTTTGATACCTGATACGAGACGCAATGCCCAAATTCAAGCTTATGAATGTGATGGGATCAAAGTTTCTCAAGGCCAATAACGAGGTCGAAGGCCAAGCAAATTCGAGCAAGATTGAACAGGACGATCCAAGCTTCGTTACCAAGGCCCTAAATGCGCACACGACCAAAAAAGAAAATCAAGGAACCGAATCTTGGTCCAATTTTGTCATTTCAAACAATTTCAAGAATCAAAAAAATCAGGATTTCAAATCTCGGAAATCTTGGTCTAAGAAACCAAAGCTACCAATTTTCAAGTTGGGGAAATCAGTAGGCTTGTGATGACTTTTTGGTTGGGATCTAGGAATTTATAAGTTGAGATGTCTGCATGGATTTCGAAGATCTATCTCTTTTCTTCGAAACGCACTTTGGATCACTCGATTTCAAGTTTGGGATCTAAAGTTATGATCTTTTTAATTAAGACTGCGTACGTAGAATTTCTGGACGTGATTATGACAGGAATTACAAGTTTCAGGCTTTTAGTTCGAGTTTAAATCATATTGGGTTTAGGTTTTAGGTTTAATTTTTATTATATATGAGCCCAATATTATATTATCAACTCTTATTATTTTATTGTTATTTTGTTATTCCGAATTTTTAAATAATTATTAAGTAGTTTAAGTTTTTAGGAGTTTTATATCAACAAGAAAGTTTCTTGTTTAGATTAGTTAGAGTTCTAGTTTAATTAAGAAATTTATTTAGATTTATTTAGCTTGCCTACATATATGCGTTGGAATTGTAAACAAAACATTTGGTTTTGATTATTTTGAGTTAATAATAATTCTCTTTTTGAGTTTTTCTTTAAGAATTGCTCTTGAGTTTTTTTTAGAAGTTGTTTTAACAATCTTTCAGGTTGTGCGAATCATCTTCAAGCTTTTTCTTTCCAATATCTCTTTCTTGGAGGGGAAATTAGAGCCATTGAAGGGAGTTGTGGATTCTTATTGTTTCCAAGGCTTCTTAGGACGTTATCTTCTCTTTTCTATCTTTAATTTATCGTTCTAGTTTGATCTAGTTTATTTCTTCCTGTTTAGGGTTACTGATTTAGTTGATTTTCGTTCTTGGTTGAAATTGCTTCAAGAGAGACGTTCTCCTACCTTGATCCATCAAGAAACACATCAAAAATTAGGAGATCCAATATTTTCTTGCTGTTTCAATCATTCTTGCCTAAACAATTTGCTTTTATCTTTTAAAATCTCTTGTAATGAATCTGTTTGTGTTTTTATTTTCTGGATCTAGTTGAACATTTTCTTGAGGTCCAAGGACGATTTCTTTCATCCAAGAAACCTTAATTTCATTCTCTATTGGATCCGTTACCAACCATTCATCTTTCTTTCATTTTAATTTCGTTTGATTATTCTTCTTGTCAATTAATCTGTCTTTCTCTGTTTTCTGTTCAGATTACATTTTTCTAGAGCTTTAGGGTAGATCCGCTACTTGACAACTTTACAAACCTCTTCCATATTCGTTTCGTATCATTTGGTATCAGATTTTGGGCATTTTGGGTGTTCTTCGTTGCTTTCTACACTGATTTCCATTACTAATAGCCAATTAGCAGTTTTTACCCAGTAAATTTTTAAGAAAAAAATAATTTTGAGTGGGTAAAAGTTTTTCAATTGATCTGAAATTTTATATACTGATTCTTGGCACCATATTACAGTAAAAAAAATATTTCCCACAAAAAAGTGATAAAAAAAGTAGAGAAAAAAGAAAAATACGAGAAAAAGAAAAACATAAAAAAAATATTTCGTGGGTTGAATTTTGTGCCGAAAAATTTCAAATCAAGAGCACATTATTTGTAGAGGATCCAATTTAAATTTTGTGATATTTAGACATCGGGAACACCTCGAACGAAGTTTGTCAAGTTGCTTCACAGTTTTTGTGTTTTCGGGTTTCTGCAATTTTATTGATTCTTAGTTTAGGTTTTCATTTGTTTTTGCTTTTTATTGTTTCTTTACACATTCTAACACTTTTTTATTTCTTGTGTTAGTAGGTTAACGAACGTTGCACCTTCCTTCCTCTGTGCAACACAATTCTTTGGTGTCTAGCTAATTTTGAACTCATAGTGCTATTAGGATTACTTTGTTAGTTTGATTCCAATACATTCTAATTGATTGACATAAATACTTCTAAAGGACTCACAAGATTAATTCTTACCTCATTGAGAATTTAAATATTCTTTTTTAGTGTATAACGATGAGGTTTGTTTATTTTTTTTTCCAGATTTGTCACAATGTCTCATAGTAGAAAAGGGAGTGATGACCAGAGTGACAAACCGCTAGTTAACATCGAAAATCTTGCTAGTGTCGCAACAAAGTTAGATCTCCATGCCATCACTGATAAGTTCAAAACTATGTTCAATCAGTTGAACAAGACCTTAAATCAGTTGCGAACTAAACAAAGGACTCAATGTTGGGGTGCTAATGATGATGATGGGTTTGAACAACCTCGCGCTCGTAGATATCGAGCTAGACGTGTACGTCGTGTGGACGAAGATCCTTTGGTTCCCAATGAGTAGCAGACAGCCTTCGTTAGCAAAGCCAAAGTTCACAATTCCTTAATTCCGTGGAAAGAATGATCCCGAAGCATACTGTGAGTGGGAATAAGCAAGCTCATTACTATAAATGCCCTAAAGATGAGAAAGTTTCATTGGCGACCCTTGAGTTTTCAGACTATGCGTTGAGTTGGTGGACTCAACTTGGTATAAGTCACCAACGAAACTACGAGAGAGAAATTACCACATGAGATGAGTTGAAAAAAGTTATGCGAAAACGCTTTATCCCAACACATTATTATAGGGAGGTGAAAACCAGACTTCGACGATTTGGTCAAGGAAGTAGATCAATTGATGAGTACTTCACGAAGAGATGGCCAAAAGAAATGAGGATCCAAGTGATCTCTCACATTTTGAGCAATGTTATTGGTGTAGTTCAAAAGATCATGAGAGTTTTCGATGTCCAATCCAATATCCAACTAGAGAAGAAAGTAAGTATGACTTTGTGCCTTTTGTTGACTCTTACTCTAGTTAAAAAAAGATTTGTTGATGGCAAACTTGTGAACCGAAAAAGGATGATAATGAGAAATTTTCCCTTGAATCTATAGATGAAGTAGAAATGTCATGTTTCCCTACCGAGATGCCTTGTATTGAATTGAATATTCAAAATACTTGTGAGGTGGATATGGGAAGTGAGGAAAAAATATGTGAAAAGGCTGAGAGAAAAGAGACCTTGAGTGATAAAAGTCTACGTGATGGTCCAAATTTGGTGAGTGAAAATGCATATGAGGTAAAATTGGAGAGTTCTCAAGAGCAAAAAGAAAATGAAAAACAAGAAGATACCCATAAAAAAGCGAGGAATAGTTATGTTTTAACTAATCATAACTCGAATTTGTTTAGTGGTGTTTCCTTGTTACAGGATTTTAAAGATCCATTGGCGGACTTCCAATTACAATACTCTACCATCAGTGGACACTTTTACTTGTGGGAGAGAGCTAAAGATTCAAGGACAAATCTTCTTAAGGAAGTGGGGAATGATACGAGTCGCAAGGCCCAAATTCAAGCTTATGAATGTGATGGGATCAAAGTTTCTCAAGGCCCAATAACGAGGTCGAAGGCTAAGCAAATTTGAGCAAGATTGAACTGGACCATCCAAGACTTCGTTACCAAGGCCCTAAATGCGCACACGATCGAAAAAAATCAAGGTTCACTTTCTTGTTTTCAAGAAAATCAAGAAACCAAATCTTGGACAAATTTTTGTCATTCCAAACAATTTCAAGAATCAAGAAAATCAAGATTTCAAATGTTGGAAATCTTGGTCCAAGAAATTGAAGCTACCAATTTTCAAGTTGGGGAAATCATTAGGCTTGCGACGACTTTTTGGTTGGGATCCAGGAATCTATGGGTTGAGATGTCTACATGGATTTCGAAGATCTGTCTCTTTTCTTCGAAACGCACTTTGAATCACTCTATTTCAATTTCGAGAGCTCAAGTTATGATCATTTTAATAAAGACTGTGCAAGCAGAATTTCTGGACGTGATTATGATAGGAATTACGAGTTTTGGGCTTTTAATTCGAGTTTAAATCATATTGGGTTCGGGTTTTAGGTTTAATTTTTATTATATATGAGCCCAATATTGTATTATCAGATCTTATTATTTTATTTTTTATTTTTATTCCAAATTTTTAAATAATTATGAAGTAGTTTAAGTTTTTAGGAGTTTTATGTCAATAAAAAAGTTTATTGTTTACATTAGTTGAGTTCTAGTTTAATTAAGAATTTTATTTAGATTTATTTAGCTTGCCTATATGTAGGCGTTGGAATTGTAAACAAAACACTTGATTTTGATTATTTTGAGTTAATAATAATTCTCTTCTAGTTTTTCTTCAAGAATTGCTTTTGAGTTTTTATAGGAGTTGTTTTAACAATCTTTTAGGTTGTGGGAATCATCTTCAAGCTTTTTCTTGCCAAGATCTCTTTTTTGGAGGGGAAATTAGAGCCATTGAAGGGAGTTGTGGATTATTATTGTTTCCAATGCTTCTTTGGACGTTATCTTCTCTTTTCTATCTTTAATTTATCGTTCTAGTTTGATCTAGTTTATTTCTTGCTGTTTAGTGTTACTGATTTAGTTGATTTTTGTTCTTGATCGAAACTGCTTCAAGAGGGACGTTCTCATACCTTGATCCATCAAGAAACTCATAAAAAATTAGGAGATCTAATTTTTTCTTGCTATTTCAATCATTCTTGACTAAACAGTTTGCTTTTATCTTTTAAATCACTTCTAACGAATCTGTTTGTGTTTTTATTTTCTAAGATCTGGTTGGGACATTTTCATGAGGTCCAAGGACGGTTTCTTTCATCCAATAAACCCTAATTTCGTTCTCTATTGGATATGTTACCAGCCATTCATCTTTCTTTCATTTTAATTTCGTTTGATTATTCTTCTTGTCAATTAATCTTTCTTTTTTTGTTTTCGTTTCAGATTACATTTGTCTAGAGCTTTAGAGTAGATCCGCGACTTGATAACTTTACGATCCTCTTCCGCATTCGTTTTGTATAATTTCGTTTCGTATGGAAGTACCATTTGAAGTTAGATCTAATTTGATTTTTACTCTATTCTCTTTATCTATTTATCCTTGGATTTAATCATTTTGACCACGGAAGTGTGATTGCAGTCACAGTCACTGGAAGGTGCGGTGACAAGTTAAATCAACAAGCAAGACAACAGAAGTTGCTTGAGGTTAAGAAGGAATTATGGCACTTGTTCTTAAGTGCAAGATATTACCAGCACTGGAAGGTGTGGTAGTTACTAGCATTGGGTCTTTGTTAAAAAGAGAAAGTGATAGCAGTAAGATTTCATTAAAGTATAATTGCGATGACAATTCATCTATTTGTTACCTTGCAGTCACATTTAGCA
>CM076903.1:48964439-48979439 GCA_039519145.1 Kokia cookei
AAAAGAATCATATTGAAAACGTTCCTAACCCAACCCCTTCCTTCGTAGAGCTGTGTATTGTAAGTGATCCGAACCTGCCCGGAGCGAGCCTCCCATAGAGGCAAGTGAAGTTGGTGAGCCGTATGATGGGCAACTATCTCCTGCGGTTCGGAGAGGACTCAGCTGTTAGTTAGTACCCCCTTGGTTTCGGGGTGGACCCTTTCACTCTATTTTATTATATACGCTTAGCGAAAAGAATGTTTTTTGATACACCTAGGACATGGATTCTATATGAACCAATGGATCGTAACAAGTCGTTACTACTAGCAATGACTTCCTCTTTCATTACTTCATCCTTTCTATATCCCTCTCCTTTGTTCTCAGTTACTCATCAAATGGCACTCAGTTCATATCTTTAAGTTCGATCATTGACAAGGTTCAAAGAAAGGGTGGCCCATTGATAAAGAATCGATTACAAACCAATAGGGAGGAATTTTTCAAGTAGAAGAAGGAAGGGATTACTGTAAGATGGAATGCTTGCTTGCTGTAAGGGAATAGAAAGCTTGGTAGTTCCTGCTTAGCAGGTGGAGTCGCCCTTCGCCACCAGATGAATAATTAGCAGGAGATGGGGTCTCGATAAGAGGTTTCGAAAGGGATTAGTTCATTCGCAGGAATGGTCTCGGAGATGGCTTATCTTCCCTCGGATGGAGCTTCTTACCTGTAGTTGGAGATGCAATATATGGGGTTCCGAGCTAAGAGGTTCCATGGATCCATTAGTTGGTTCCGGTTCCTCGCTAGGGGAGAGATCAGCATCGATAGGACATGGAGATGTGGGCTCAGGAAGGAGCAGAATAGGAGTTGGAGTCTCTCCTTAATCGGGGGAGACCCAGAGTCAGAGGTGAGAGTGGATTCCTTTCGAGTTTTTCTTGAACCAGTAAATGGGATCTCATTTCGAGTCGAAGAAGAGGTAAACAGCTCTGCCCAAGTGGCAACGAATGCCGATAAGCAAGTAGACAAGTTGATTGATTGGATTGGAGGTTCAAAAGAAGAATGTAAGAAAGAGGGATAAGACCGAGGCCTCGGACTCTCTAGGCTCCTCTGGTCTCTATCGACCGAGTGAACATGCCCACTACCTTCTACCCCGTTGTCCCTTCTTTCATAGAAAGGGGTTCAAGACTACTAAGCAGATGGTCCGATCCGAAATGCTAAAATAGATCCTTGCTAAGCTTCTTTCCCAGGTAGTTGCCGGTCGGCGGCCTTGTCAACTGAATTCCCCACTCCATCCTGTGCTACATCGAATCAAAAGATTAATCCAGTTGGGAATTTCCACAACAGGATCTTTATCTCACTAACAAAATCTGAGGCTGATACCTGAGAAGTGGAGTTCCCCTATTTCATGCCTAGAAGGCCCTATCTATGCTACTAAAGCTGGTAAGGGAAATGAATGAAATAAGCTTCTTCAATTCGCATGTGGTAAGCCAAACCATTTTCTCTTCTTTTTTTTTTGCATCTAGAATGCTTTAAGCGGTATTTCAACAACGAAAATCATGGTACCAAAGATGGTGCGCCTTCAGAGGTGGAGCCAATTAGCCGCTTTCCTTGTTGCCATGTACCTGGTATCCAGGGATGGGACCTTCCGCCCAATTCTTTTCTTGCCTCGGACGGGAGTCGTCATCATTGATGGTCTTTCTTGAGGAATGGTTCCCCCAGGTGGTTCATCAATCCTCCTTCAAGCTAGGGGATGGCTGGTTGGGAAGGTCTCTTTGGGGCGAAATGGGCCAATCAGAATAACGTCCTTTGAGAGTTCGAGATGTAGGAGCGAGTCTTCGACTTTCGGTTCTGAGGATCTAATTTCCTGATGCCGTTGGGTACGGGTTTGGGTACCAGTGACTCAAGTCTTTCGCGAATAGATTATTGAAGAACTTTTCCTAACTGAGACCAATCTTTGTTCTCACCTATCTATGAACGAGGAGAATCTACGAGGATACGCGGGCAACCCACGTATGAGAGATCTGGTCCTTTCGGCTCTAATTCTTTCTCAAATCAAGCGGACTGGGATGGGAATGGATCAGTGGGTAGGAGCCCTTAATAGAGTTACGATGAAATAGCCTGTTTTAGGGCATAAACCTTATTTATGGAAGGGAAGACTTTAGAAAAAATAAATAATACATTTGACTCAACCCCGTGTTTTTAGGTTAGGACGAGCCTTGAAAAAGCCTATTTTTGATTAGTTTCTCCGGTATAGGAGAATTAAAAACTTTCTAATTGTGGCTTGTCTATTAGTGGAAATGGGCCGATGAGCTTTAGCCCCTGGGCGGGATCAAACAATTCTCTTTTCGAAGCCGTCCATTAACTAAAAAAGGCTTGCGGGCTTTCACCGGTAGGGAAGGTTCAAATTCGAAGAGATATGCCAATATAGCTTCAGTGGATCTAGTGGGAATGAGATTCTATGCCCAAGTCAGTCTCTTAAGAGTCAAGCTTGCCTAACCGCAGAAGTAGGACCGAGGACCAAGAGCTCGGGAAATCAAGATCGGGCATCCAGCTTTGCCGTAAGAACACTGACTTCGAACAAAGAAAGACCGGGTGGTCTGGCTCCAGGTGTGCCCCTGAGAGAGTATCCCCTTGGAAGGGCTTACACATATAGGGGGTAGAAAGCTTACTTTAATTCATCATGGAATAGGAGCAAAAGAAAAAAGGTGAACTAGAGTTTAATAGAAAGACTACTTCTTGATGATTGAATCAGTTTATTTTCTTTTCTCATAAGGAAAAGAGATGTTCGGCAAGGAAACTGGCAGTGTTTCCAAGATAGATAGTTGTTGCCACGGATCATAGTGCATTGGCTCAGAGGTGGGGCCCCAGTGCAGCTCTCAAAGGTGAAGATCTTTTGTCAAGGGCTCAAGCGCAAAGAATTCTCCTCCTGCTTCTTCTTTTTAGGCGAGATAGAATGGATGAATCTTCCTTCGCCCGAATAGAGGGTTACTTCCCTTGTTAGGTTCAAGTACGTTATATGCTTTCCTAGGTGCTTAAGTCAATGAGTGGATCTGGGAGACTAAGGCGGGTCAGCTCAGTTAGATGCTGTGGACGAAAGGCTTTCACTGGCCTATCGGCGGCTCGGGGAAGAAGAGGTCTTGCAGCAGCAGTAACATATGTAGGAGGTTTGGAAGAAAGTATGAACGGGGCTTGCCCCCCTATTGGGGAACCTTCTAATCCCGATTCTGCCTTTGGAGCTATAGCTATATGAAAATGTCATTTTCTTTTTTCGTTTTCTTACTGATTTCGGCTCGCTACCTATAGAGCCCACTTGATAGAGCAGCATCGTTACCAGATCGTTTTATATAAGGGGAATTGGCTTGAAGATAAAGAAAGGCTGCCGGCTCGTAAACTCGCTCCTAGGTATCTATAAAAGGGCAATGAAGAAGAGAAAGAATCTTAAGCCGGACATAGCGATTGGCGAACCACAACTCGTGCTTAAAGCTTCTCCCTTTTCCCCTTGCACTGGACGCGTGTGCTGGGTAGCGGAGACCTTCTTCCCTCCCTCTCCCTTCTTATTCTGCCTTACCTTTCTTTCTTCTTGTCTTCTTTTTTTTTCGATCCGGGGGAAGTTAATGTGGGTTACTCTATGAATGCAAAAGAATAAGTGGTCTTCTAATACTAATATAAGAATGCTTTTTGAATCTCTTTTTCTGTGCTTTTTAGTGAGGGAGCGAAGCCGTGGGTCTCACCTGTAATCCCGGAATGGAATAGCCGTACGAGGGAATGTGAGGTCTCAGAGTCGGTGTCTAAGTTCTCTACCTCTACATAAATTACATCTTTCCTATATGAAGACAGAGTACCAATCAAAGGAGTACTCATTCTCTCAAACTAGAAAGCTCTTTTTAGATATAAAAATTTATCATATTTCCAAGTAGTACTCATACGCCTGGTTAACAATAAAAATCTACGTCACATGCTAGATGCAGTACAGTTTCGTACAAGCCAAGCACAGACCTCACCCACTACTACCGGCTTTCGCTGGCCTGGGAGAGCGAGTCATTAAGCTAAGGCTAAGATGTCCCGGTACTCTGGAAATCTGACTTCTGCTCAAAGGAATGAGTGGGCGTAGGAGTCAAGGGAATGAACACAACACATACTGGGTCTCCAGGTGAATAAACCCAAGGTCTAAACCTGTGTTGTAGCGGAAAAGAAAAGGGAAGACAGATACAGATCCCAAAAGCTCATAAGAAGTCCCAAGGTTAGGTACGCCTACTGCTTAGCTTTGGAGTGAATGCGTAGCTCTGAGCTCATGGTCTTTCTTTGCTTTCGGAGGTAGGAAATAGAATAAAAGTCCAAAAGCTTGAGGCAGCTGTGTCTGTGTAGTGACTCCGTACCCAGTGTGGGTTGGTTGACTCCTGCTTCCCACGGGCTAACTAGATAACATGAAATGACTATACTATATAATAGAAATAGGCACCAGGTCTCGTCTATAAAGACAAGGTAATGCTCTACCGAGGACGAAGCTAGAGTGCTTTCGTGTAAGTATGTGAAACAGAGCCAGTAGAAGAGAACTCGGATTCCCGGCGTGAAAGCTCATACCTCATAAATTACATATATGAAGACAGAGCCAACTAGTACCATTCCGGCTTGCAAAGTATAGGCTACACAAGCAAAGGGTATCTGAGCAAGTGAGTCTCTGCTTGCTTTCTTGAAATCTCCTTCTTTTATAATATAAATTATATAATGAAGAGAGAGCCTATTTTATTGCCTAGTCCAATCCCTAGAAAGTAGTATTACCACAGCTACACAGGAACAAAAATGAATCTACGTATTTTTTTTTTTTTTCACATGCTATTTGCTTAACACGTACAAATCGAAGTCAAAGACTAAGACTTGACTTCGTCTCTTCTTGCACTACCAGTGTGTACAGACAGAGCCAAGACCATGGTTTTATCTGAGTCAGTATCCACCACAATCAGTCTTGCTTCTTGTCTTGGGATGAGTGAATTCACTTAATAGAAGGTAATGCGTTCGAATGCAGACATGGTGTCTTTTCTTTCGGTCAGCGGGACATAGACCCTGAGTCCTAAATAACAGTTCAAGTTCCCAGGAGTGGTTCTCCATAAGGAGGAATGACGCCAAAAGCGAATGCATTAATCCGTTTCAGGGGTTAGGTAGGATGAGTCCAAGTACTCTAGTGCGAACACCGAGCCAAGGCAGGGGTACTCACACGAGGTGTCTGTTAAGGGAATCAAAGAATCTAGAAGCTCTGTTCCCAGTGCGAATGCATTATGCCCGGTTGACTCAGTTAAACCAGCTAACAACACTCTGAACTCCGAGTGGCATAGGCGCGGGAAGACCGGTAAAAAGGTCTCGTAAAGGTTTTCCTTGGGCAGCTAAAAACCATTGATCCGCTGGGAGTCACACCAAGAATTTTGTTACCTTAGCTTTGCTTTAGTGTCTATGGGTGCGTATATGCCCTAGACCGTTTCGTTTATACCGGCTTCTTGGGTAAGATAGAAGAGAAAGATCTCATTATGTGCCATGGCACTACCAACTCAGAGCGTGTGCCCTTAGTTCTAGTTCTATCTCGTATGAGAAAGACCGGGTGCGAAATAAGTGGTATTGGAGTCGGAGTCCCATAACATCGTTAACCCGATTCACTTGATGTACAAGTACAACCGCCATGAGATCCACTCGGCTCATTGGCTCTGAGACCACGGAAAAAGCTAAGAAATAGCAAAGAGTGCGTTATGACCCGATCTGTCCTAAATCCTAAAGTAAAGAGAAATAAATTCCCTTTCAACGTCCAGTTGTTCACCTCATTACAGGACTATGTGTTTCCCCTCCTAAGCCTAAGGTATGTGAAACTAACTAGCATGGTTTCGCTAGGAGATCTTTCCTTTATCTTTCTTGATACGAAAGAAAGACCCCGTTAGCCTTAACCCTTCTTTGGTTGTGATCGTCACCTCGTAACCAAAACCAAAGAAGCTAACTGCTTTCCCGGCGCACTTCCCTTCACTCGTATTTTACTTTCTTCGCTCCTCTCACATTCGTTCGAGCTGCTTCGCTCCTTCTTGTACGCTAGCACTAGCACTTGAGGGAGGTGGTTCGGCTACCTTTTTCATCGTGTTTGCGGATAGAACATCAAATACACAATTTCGTTATCTCTTTGTACTATGCCATTTATGAGGCTTGGGAAAAAACCGGAAATCCTACCTTCCGGCATTACGATAAAGTGTTGACGGAGCAGAGTGAAAGGCACTACATCGAGAGAGAGGGCAGGGGAAAGACCCGGACATTGAGAAGCAAACAACGAGATTATATTGTTCTAAAACAGGTACTGATAACAAAGTACAAGCCCTAGCTTTTAAGCCGAAGAAAGAAGCAATCATACTCCTTAAACAGAAAGATATTGCACTTCAAAATCGTTACTAGAAGCACTACAAGCGCACTTCCTATCTAAACAAACCAAAGCAGAAAAAGCACCTCCCTCCCGGATAAAGAGCAAGTGTGCGAGAGAATAGAACTGAGCATCAAGGCTGCAAGACAGAAGGAAGGTTCCTGCGTGCAGGAAAGCTTTTTCACCGTCCATTGGGTATTTGTCTTTATCTCGCTCTCCCAACTAACTCAGACTTATGATAGGCGGGCTCAATTCCAGATATTGACCTCTGGGGATCCTTCTCTTTGAATTCCCGGTCTTCCGTTTTCTTCCTTGGTTCCACCCTTCCATTCATGAAGCAGATCGCCGGGAAGGCTTTTTCTCAAGCATAAAACGAGAGACCCGATCACATTGATCGACAAACAAAACTCCCGATAGAAGCCTATGTCTTTCGGAAAAACAAATGCCATGAAGGACTTAGGAAAGATCGGAAAAACAAATGCCATGAAGGACTTAGGAAAGATTTTCTTGGTATTCACGCTCATCGGACTGAAGTTGGTCCTCATTTATCTCAGCAGAAGTCTTTCATGATCTTTTCATAAAGTTGAATCTAGCCAATGCAAACTCAACTCAGTTAGTACTCCTATATCAATCGTTGTCGCTGCCTTCTCAAGATGACGGGTAACCCCTTTCTTTAGGAGGATCCATCTCTTTATCGCAGCATGGTAGGAGCCTTGCATTATTTAAGCATGACAGGGCCGGACATTGCCTTTGCCGTAAGCATTTGAAGCCAATTCCTCAATTGCCGCCCAGTACATCGTAAAGTGGATCGATCGATATCTTAAGGGAACTTCTCATTATGTCTTTTACCTCTTCTTCTGAGCTAGAGTTACATGCTTATGCTGATTGGGGTCCTTGTCTTGATAGTCGACGTTCTCTTTCTGGGTATGCTCTCCTTTTTCTTGCCTAATCTCCTTTCCTAAAACTCTGCGCTTCTCTTTTGAATCTTCTCACCCCGCCTAGCTACTTTTTTATAACTACCGCAGCTGCAACGGACAGGATGGGAATGGGTTGGAAAGAAGAAAAGAGCGCTGTTTCCGCTCACTGACTTCAGGACAGCAGCTCCGTAACTTCCATTGCTTTCCCCGGGTGTAATGGGGCGTTGAGGGGCCCGCACCCCCGAGCAGGAAAGATATCCGGTAAAGCCAGCTACACTACAGAGCAGATATCCTACTCGTTCTTGCTTTACGTGCCTGAACGAACAGAACGCACAATGCCTCTTATTTATACGAAACCACTGAGAGAACCAAACCAAATCAACGAGACCTGAATGACGCAAGGCTTAGCTAAGCCCTACCTCGGGAGACCCGGAGACTAGCCGCTACACTAATCCCACAGTCCGATATCCATCTTCAGCTTCGGAGGTGAATGTTCATATAAATAAGAGATGCCTAAAAGTAGCATGACTCAAGGAGCCTATTTAAAGCTAAGTAAACCTTTAGTTGCTTTCATAGAAGAAGCTTTCTATGGGAAGAACGAGAGGGCTACTGATCACTATCCGAATCTGCTACTGAAGAATAAAACCTCTTCACGATTGATCCTGGGTTAGAGTTAGTTAGACTCTAGGATAAATCGAGTTTCCTTCTCTATCCGTACACGGAGTCTGGTTAGGACTCAATGTCAAGAATGACATAAATTCCACCAAGCGCAAACCGGTCTTACACAGATCTAGTAATTCATACATGATGATGGAATGAATAGCAAGGTTAATACGAAGTATTACAGAAAAAATATCTGTATTATATAATAAAAGGGGTAACAACAAAAGATTAGGTAACAAGAGTAGAGGCAATGTCAATTAATTGATATTAATATTAATAGGGGTATTTTTCTTTATTTAGGAGTTGGTATTAGTCGGATAATCTGGGGTTATTTCACTCCGCAAAGAAACAAGGGTGCTATTTGAAAGCCTTATTCAAAAAAAAGTAGAAATATTAATGATACCCCTATAGTAAAGACTAGTTTCCGCCCCATGGGTCCTGAAAACAGACTTTTTGAGATTCAATGTCTTTCTTCACACCCGGCTATCTCCGAGAAAAGCATACGTTTTTCTACCTCATTCACTTCCAGGAAAGAAGAGCTAACCGTCCTTTCCTTCTTCTTGCTTAGAGCTGAAAACCGTCAATATGAATTGGGAGAAAGGCGAGAGAACTCTTCTTTTTTGTTACTAGCACCCGTAAAAGGCCTACTTAGCTTAGAGGAATGGGTAGCGTCTTTACCTTCTTTCATGATGTAGTTGCTTATCCTTTAGGGAAGCATTTCACTCCTAGATTAAAGAGATGTGGAACTCTTTGACAGCAGGAACTTGAGACTCGGCTTAGTGTGTTACGTGATAAGGCCTCTCTTTAAGCATCAAAACAAGAGTTACAGGAGGCGAAGTAGGAGAGAGTGGCTCGTCCATCTTTTCGTCTTTTAGACAAGTCTAGTAGGGAGGGAATCTTTCCTTACTTCTTCCCCTAGTGAGTTAAGTGCGTAAACAGCAACTTAAACAGCTTTTCCGTGCCGGTCAGCTAGGAATGAAAGCGACGTACTCTTATATGTTTAAAATCCTTCTTAGGGATGGCATGTGTAACCCGTTATAAGAGTAAGGGTCGTAGCGAGAGAGAGAGATAGATAAACTAGCCATTGGGATTAGTGTACAGACAATACTTATTGAGATTCGTAATTAGCTGCAAAAAAAGATTTCGACAGAGAAGTGAACGACTCCGATCTGCAGATGTTTGAGGGAAGAAGACGGTGCTAGCGAAGTTAATTAACTAAAAGGCATCGGTTGACTCTATTTCTAAGAGCGGAGCAGGGTAAGTCTGCTTTGCTCCATCTTCTATTGCTCTAAGACCCGGGAGCCAATTGAATGATTCTTCTTTTTCTTTTGTTCACAGCTAAGAGTGCGGATTCGTTCAAGGCGCTAGGCCCCTCTTAACAGTCAGTCCCTTTACGCTATTTGCTTTGTCCCATTCTATGCATCTGATCTTTCCTCTAAAATGTATGTCCGTGGTTCTGGTCTATATTCACTTTTGGCATGCCTGCTCTTCCTATCTCAAGGTCCAAGACTGTTTTAAATAGCATCTCCTCGAACTATAACTAGGAAATGGGGATATGCCCGCTATTACTAATTCCTAGGGCATTTAATAAGCTAATACCATTTTAGGCAATTAAGGATTTCGTGCCCCAAGGTATAATAGCTGTGTCAAATCTAGAAAG
This sequence comes from Kokia cookei, assembly GCA_039519145.1. Taxonomy (NCBI): domain Eukaryota; kingdom Viridiplantae; phylum Streptophyta; class Magnoliopsida; order Malvales; family Malvaceae; genus Kokia; species Kokia cookei. The sequence goes on from CM076903.1 coordinate 48,974,035, forward strand.
GAGCCCCAAGCAGCTTGCCTTGCCTATTCTTCTATCTCAAATAGGGATCAGAAGTCCCATGCTAGCATTGCCCTTAATCCCTCAAAGCTTGTAACGGCTTATCCGGCTATTGATTCATAGCCATATGTGGAATCAGTCCCTTTCTATTCCAAAAGAGGAGATTCGTTCACAGCCAGAACAGCCAAAGATGGCATTGAAGATTCTAAACCTTGGCTTACTTTACTGAAAGCTGGGGATTGCATACTCGCTTTGCCTCACTGTGCTTTGAATAGCCCTACTTTCGTACGGGAATTGGAGCATCACTTAGAATCCCTCAATCCAGACTTCCTTCAAACAAGCGTCCTTCTCGAAGAGCAGATGTGGCATTTCTTCTATTATACGATACCGTGGAAATGGGAAAGAAGTGCCTTCCTCCCCTTACTCGTCCATTAAGCCTTAGGTCAATAAGTCCCGTCCCTTTCCTTCCCAACGGTCTCAGGCCAAAGGCACATTCAAGGAAGCAAGCCAGTTCGGAAAGACCATTCCTTGAGTTTTATCTAGCTTTGATAGCTGACTGTAACAGCAACAGACAAATACGTAAATAAAGAGAAGTTCTCACTCGTAGTTATTAGTAATGGTGGATCGCTCCGCTCCAGTACTTGTCGACCGAATCGGTACGTTAAGCCCCAAGCGCCTATGGGAATGACGAAGTAAAGACTGGCACTTGAAATAATAAATTTTCAAGACTGTGGCTTTTCGCAATAGCGGTTTCTTTCTAAAAGTTCCTCTTGTTGTGGTCTTTTCCTTTATTCCGCCATTTGTTTATTGGAGTTGGGGTTTCACCCCCCCGCAATTCCGCACCTCTCTTGTGCCCTATCTCCTTCCCCTTTCGGTATGTAGCCCCACAAAGGGGTCGATAACTCAAGAGCGAGTATAGTGAGTATGTCTTATCCTTTTAATGAGGATTTCTGTTGGTTTCAACTGAAATTTCAAAAGTCTGGTATTGTGCTTCCGGGATCGTAAACCCGAGCCTCCCCTTCTTCTAAAGCTTGTTTTCCTGCGTCTCTTACGATGGCTTGCTTGCTAACGAAACGAGCAGAGGCATTGGGAGTGCTAGGCCCGCCCCTACGATAACTATTAAGGGGTTCCCCTTTCTTTCAAGCCAAACCTGCTAAGCGGATAGATATTCAAAAAAGAATGATTGAAGCAACTGTTGGAGTTCTGTTCTTAATGCTATAGTTCTGTAGTTGCGGGGGCAGGATTTGAACCTGCATTCTTCACAGATCATGAACCTGACGAGTTAACCATTACTCTACCCCGCTTCTTCCCCTTATCCTTCATCGTCGTTAGTCCTTGTAAATCGATGACTTTCTTCTCTTATGATAATACCTTACCACTTTAGGGTCTACCGGAATTGAATAAGACTGGTAGGAAGACTTCCAGTGGGCTTGGAATGATTACTTGAGCCGGTAAGCAGTATCAACCACACTTCCATTCACTCACGGAACAATAAAAGACTTGACAAAGACTTGACATCGCTCCTCACTCAACGAAGACGGAAAAGGGTCGGCTAGTGTCCCTAATCGAATGAGTGGCTACACGCTCTAACGGCTGGGATAAACCCATATCTTTCAATCTCGTATCTGACGGAAGTGGCTGAACTCGTTCTTTGGTTTGGGACTTTTTTTTGCTCTTCGGATGCCTTCCCTTTCGCCTACGTACGGGTGAGAGAAGCAATCCTTGTACTTGACCCCTTCTCCCCCAGTCTGGTCCCCTTCTTTGTATCGGTGCTTGTTGCGGAGTTGAGGTCAAAAGGAGCTTTGGGAAAGTCCCCAACTGGTCTTGACCGACCAACTGTCGAAATGCCCTTGCTTGGGTCAGCTCTTCGGGAGTCAAGTCTTTTGAAAAGCTTTTCTTTCTTAGATATCAACCAGGGGAATGGAAGTCTTGCCTTGTCCTTCGCTGCGGTTTGAGTTGAAGTTGAATAAGGATTGGAGTTGGATTCCCTTGGTAGGAGTCTGTGGAAGCCATTGAGCAAGGGAGTTTTCAATCCAGATAGCAAGTAAAATCTAGTGAGCAAGCTTGTGAGTCTGTGATAAAGGCAGTTTGTTTGAAAGCCTTTAAACAAAAGCAAGACATTTCGTGGGAGTTTCCTTCTCTTAGGTGCGGAAGTACTATTTCTAATGCAGGATAAGGAGAGTCAGTATCAAGAAGTACCTCTCCCTCTCTAAATGGAGTGACTCCGTTCCTTTCTTTCCAATCAATCCAAGAGCAAGCTAGCCAGTTAAGTTAGATGAGTAATGCCCTCCTAAGCCCACTTTTGGCCCAGCTTTTTACTTCCAGCGAGCCGTCCCTTCGATGCTGTTGTAGTGGAAGTAGGAATAGTCCCTTGAAGTTCCTTTCCAAGTGTGTATGTAAGGGCAAAAAAAAGCGTATTCCACCTAGCTGACTTCTTTTCCTCTTAGGCCGCCTAGACCATCCAGGGCCAGATTTACTTTTTTTTATAGTTGCATGCAGGCCAGTTTCCTTCGCTGCGGTTGGAGTTAAAGTCCTTAGGCAAACAAGTTCTCTCTTTATGGCAAATCCTTTTTCTTTTTTCTGGGTTTACGTCGAGAGAACGGATAGTTCCTAATGTATGTTAAGAGGGTACGAGAAATGCTCCACTGGCAAGGTCCTTTCAAGCAGGTAAGGAGAATCTTTCTAGAGGTAAGGAAAATAGACATACTGATACAGCTGCGGGGACAGGGATAGCTTTTCCATCAGTCCCTTGGGCAAGGAAGTAGGCTAGGCAATCGAGTGAAAAAACAAGTGATCCATTTGAGTTACATTTCATTTCCAGTTGGATGTGGGTGTGGGTGAGAGTGTCCTTAATCGAGTATGAGTCCCCGGGTATGCTTTTCCAAGTCCAAGTGTTCGAAGGAGAGCCAGGCGAGCTCCCTTTAAGAAAAAGCCCTTTCCTGTTACCGTAGATTCCAGGTAGTTTCTTGAGGATCTTGAGGACGTGAGCAAGACAGAGTCTTTTTCTAGTTTATTGTGAAAAAAAAAAAGTAAGACTTTCCAGCTTTTAAGAGAAGCAAGCTTATGTTATGGAAGACTAACTTAACCTTAAGTGCGCATACGGCAATAAGAAGAGAACTATTAAATGGGAAAGTTGCTTCCTGAAGGCTCTTTTCTCTTCTTAATAGATATGAGATAGATGCCGAGAATCGTCTGTTTTCTCTTGAGAGAATAATCCGTCAACAGTGACGTCTAGCGGCTTAGTCGCCCTCTCTCTAGCCTAGCAAGCTCGGACTGCGGGCACTTAGCTAACTCCTTCTTCATTAGCCTAACCGAATTCGGTGTCAAATTCGTTAAGCCGCTGGGATACCGCTGCCTCATTGGCTAAACCACGGCACCATGCTTAACACATCGAATTGGACCTAAGGGGCTATAAGCTTCTGAGCGATCTTGTGCGCTTTCACATAATGCCACGTCGAGGGATGAGTTTCTTCTCAGTTGCGTGGCAAGCCGATTGACTCTTAAACCTTTCTTTTCCCGGACGAAACCCTCTCAGACAGGCATTCTTATGTAAGCTCTTTGAACCGCTTGCTCTGATTGTCCCAGCTTGCTAGGGGATGCAGCCTCTATCTCGATTTGGCCTTGTTCGATTTGAACTTGCTTCATCTTGATTTGGGACTGGACCCTACCCCCTATTCAACTATCTCGGGGCTATACTTTTCCCTGTCTGGATAATAAAGCCTTGTCACTCTGTTTTTTGGAGCTCTTCCCAATCTTTGGGTTAGCTAAGGAATGAATAATTAAAAAATCATTCATAGCAAGGGCTTCTTTCGCTTTAGTTTACTATTTTCTTTTTGGAGAGAAAGATTACAATAGAGGAATACAGTAATATCCCCGACCAGAGAAGAGAAGTAGAGGAGTCAACCTAGGATTGGTCTTGCACACTAACTTCTTATAGCTAGGAGTCCTCAATAAGAGTTGTGAGTGTGAGTGACTATAAAAAGAGAAAAGGGCGGAGTAAGGTTTAGGCTTGACTGCTTGCCTTTCCTGTTGATGCGGCATTCATGTCTGTTGATCTGGTCTTTCGTGAGACAATTGGGATTGAGCTTAGTGGAATTTCGAATGGAAGAGACAGAGCTTAGGGACGGAAATACGATTGGAGAGGCAAAAAGTGAAGCCCACGGAGCGGGAAGGCTAGTGGCGGATTCCGGCTATCCTTACGAGAGTTCCCGGGTGTATTATATTAGGGAGGTCCTCCGCGCTAGGACAGTATTCTAAGTTCGAGAGAGGTTATTTATACTGGCCCGTCATCGGTTAAGTCATCGGGAAGCGGTAGGAGCAGATCGGCCTATAACGGGTAAAAAGGCTTATAGCTTATTTGAAACTATAAGCTTGAGATCGTTCACGTTCTGAAACAGATTTATCCACCGGCAATGAAATTATTAGCCGGAGTGAAAGGTAAAGGAATGGACCCAAGATACGACCAGGCTATAAAATAGGCTGACCCGGGTGTCGAGACCAGAGGTGAGGCAAGACTTTTCAAGTAGATTAGTTGAGTGACCGGAGACCAGTAACAAGATAGAGAGAAGACAACTAGTGACAATTACAAGTGCTCTTGGCCGTTCCAACTATTATTCCTTTTCTTGTGTCTGACCAGAAGAGATTTCTTTCGAGACCGCCCATTCTTATTCATCATACGACACGAGAAAGACAAAACGAATAGATCAAGTAGAGTGAAAAGCATAATCTAACCTAGATGGGAATCCGAAGACAAAAGTAGGAATCTAAATCCGTTGAAGACAAAGAATACTGCGTGAAAGCCATTGGATTATCAAGATGTAGATGCGGAACCGGATGAGTATAAGAATGAATTACAAGGGGCGTAGACGTACGACTAGACTAAGCTTTAAAAATTGATACAAAGTGCTTCTGAATTGAAGGCTCTGACAAGAGTTCGTGAATAGCCGAGGTAAACAGATAAGAAAGAAACATTCTAGGCCAACCGGCCCCAACTAACAGGGGTATTGGTCTTCTTTACCAATGTTTGGTAAAGGTCGGGTACAATATACCTTTTTTACCAAGCCCCGTCGGCGGAACCAGTACGCTCTTCTGATGACTCAAAGGAAAACCCTTGAATACCATAGAGCGCCCACGGTTGTAAGATGCACAAATAGCTCTTCATCCATATGGAAAAAAGCGAGTCATTCCCGCTCGAGCGGGGAGAATGAGTCTTTTAACCCTGGGATCCGACCACTATTTGGTACACTGGACCATGTTGGTTTCCAAGAGATACCCTGATAAACAGGTACCTCCCGGATGGATGGTACATATCGGAGAAAGAATTCTCTTGCGCAACGGCAGACGCATCTAACCGTTGAACTAACATTGGAACCCATCGCCGTGATCGGCTGGGTGAGCTTTTCACTCAC
>CM076903.1:48984439-49004439 GCA_039519145.1 Kokia cookei
CGACCTAGGTATTCCGTTTCTGGTTTCCCAGACTTTTTGTAAAGGGGCCAGTCTTCCGTTTTTCAGCTTTTAATAAACTCCTGCTGGAGCTACTCGGCTAACTCTGGTTCTTTCGAGGAAGACCTTGATTTGAAAAGAGAAATCAACACCTGGCTTGATCCATTTTTTGTTTTGATCAAAAAATTTTTATTTGAATACTAAAGGGAATTTGGAGGACCAGCGAGGCGGGGGGCAAATCTCACGAATCAATTCAAGAGTAAACGTATGCGGTGGCTCCTAAACGAACTTCTCTCCTACATTTGATCGCAACCAGGTACGTCTGGTCATTTTTTTTATAGTAAGGGGTGCCATTTCTTTTCTCTGTCTTGCTATACAGGGCTTGATGTACAGTTTCCTCTTTTTTTGCATTTATGTTGATTTTCCTATTGTCACTTTCTACTTTTATTATACCAGGAACCCACCCACCATCCTTATTTGGAGATTCATTCATTCCAAGCTTCATTCTTTTAAGAAAAATTCATTCATCTCGATGCACTGTGCTTTATTGCTTCTTCCCACCCTCCACCCATGGAATCGAATTCATTTTCATTTGTTTTCTCTCGCGGTCATGCCTTTATCATTTTTGCTATGGACTTTAACAAATAGAGGCAGAACCACTCCGAAAGGTGACTAAGAAAAGGGCTCTGCAATCGCATCCTATTACTGTACACGTTGATGATCTTGTATATTAACCGAGACTACATCCGCACTCGCCCGAGAACACGTGCGTCCTCCCTGTAATTGTCTTGTGTTAGGGTTGAACGAACATACTCGATATGCCCGCATGTCGAGAGTTCACTCCCTCTCTCTCAGCTAAGGAAAGAGATAGATAGATAATTCATGTACTTCGCTATTTCCTGCGGATCTATCGTATCGTTACTTCTCTCTGATTGTAATTTCCCACATGCCGTACTATACCGCTCAGGAAAACAAACAAGAACCAGGCTAGGCTACTCCTCTTCCCCTTTCTGAATCAACTTGTCCTTGCGCTTACCACTACCACTTCTTAAAACTTGCGAGCGAGTGTCGATCGCTCCTTTGCCTGGGCAAGATCTGACGACTCCTGCCCCAAAGATGGCGGGTTACGAATTCAGACTAGCTACTGTCAAAGAGGCCAGGAACGAGCTTCTGCTTTATCTAAAGAAAAAACCTCTTCCTGATCAGCGGATTCAGAGCGATCAGGTGAAGCCCCCCCTTCTCGTTGAATGACCGGCCCATTCTTATTCTTAGACTTGGTGAACTCCTGTCGCGATGAATTAAACTCCGTTCCATGCCCCGCTGCTTGTCAATCACATCGGAAAGTCGTTGGGTCGGCGGAGACCTCTTTCGGCAAAGAATTAGACCACAAAGCCCCAACTAGGTCCTACCACTTATAGGAGTCTTCTTTGCTAGTAGAATGCCTCCTACGAGAAGAAGGAAGTTGGTAAGAAGTGCTGGAGTTCTCTTCTAGAGTTCCTTCGTTCCAGTCCGCCAAAGATAAGAGAGAGATTTGATTGCCTTAGTCAGCTTCCCTCCTCTTTCTTCTAGGCTTTCGGTAAAATGTAGCAATGTACCGACGGGATGAAGTACCAAAGCGGGAAAGGCTACGCTCCTGGCTAACATATGGATACTAAACTTCGTTACGCCGATAAAGCTAATAACATCTACCCCTCGTAAGGCCTCTTAAAAGCAGAACCAAAGAGAGTAGTGAGGGGAGAGGAGTTAAAACCCGACTCAAGGCCCAGTAGATCTATTCCTGCTACCGTACTTACTTCCCTGGGGGAGGTTGATAAGAAGAAGCTGTTACAGAATTAGCAGCTATTGAACCCCTATCCGTTGGAGGAAGGCACTACCTACTAGTAGGTAGTGGTTCGGCAACTCTTATCTTATTAGTAGCGGTCAGTGGGAAGAAGACTAGCTCTGGCTTGAAAGCGTGAACCTAGCTTGTGTAGCCTATGCGAAGCAAGCCTACACTGGTCTGGGAATCGGCAAGAGGTCTTGGATTCGCCATTGTAAGGGCATGGCATTAGATTAGGAAAGGGCCTAAGCTAAGCCCTGAAACCGTAACTATGGCTATGTTCTCAGATCCGTCTTTTCTGCTGTTCAAAGATCTACCCTCTTCGCGACCTTTACAGACGCTAACAATCGCAGCTTATTCAACTGGAGCTATTCTTGTGACAAAAGAAGGAAGAGCCTTTTTCCTCTCTTTTTCGCCTGGAGCCTATGAGAATGCTTAACTATTCCTTTCGTTCGTTTGGATTTCCACACAAGCAAGCACGAGCGAAATTAAGCTTTGAGAGAGTCTCAGAGCAACAATCCCAAGCCAGGGGTTTCCCAGTCTTGGACTTGGAGGCTATGGATAGAGATAGCTCCCTACCCCAATATTCGATCGGCAAGCGGGGGAGGCGAACCCAGATTGCAGCAAACGTCGAATGCATCATGAAAGGGTTGGAAATCCTCTCTCCACCGATCAAGTCCTAGGACTTGGCCGGCGATAGACCAAGGGCAAGGGCCTCCGGTGAGAACCTTAAGCCTATCAGCTTCAGATCTGAAGCGAAAAATTAAAGACGAGGCCTCCAAAAAAGGGAGGCGGGGATCACTTCTAACAGGCGTATGCTTTCGAGTCTATATTTTAACTCTCGACTTTCGCCACGTAAGGAAAAAGACTGTGGTTCGATTCCACAGCGTGCTTATCCCATCAATCAACGAATCGCTTCCTGCTGCACAGAAATAAGAAAGAGGCTCGAGGTTATGTTATAGTATAGATAGGGAGTTAAAGTTCATAAAATTACTTGGGATGGGAAAAAGTGGTTGATGCTAAAAAACACGGGGTTCATTGAAAGTTGGACATTTGAATTGACGTCACCGAAGGGAAATTGGACTTGATCTCAAAATAACGGGGTTTTAAAAAGCTTTAACTTAGTCGATCGACCTCACCGACAGATGATCGAACGCCTTAACTAGTCAAATATAAAGATCTTTAAGTCAAAGAGTGTCAATAAAATTAATGCCTGTATGGTCACTAAAAAGTTAACTTCCTTCGACAGTCGGAAAGTATCTTAGGCGGTCTGAGGATACCAGTTTCGCGGGACCGCAGTCCAACTCAAGGCTAAGCTTTACGGTCCTGCCGCTTTATCGATCAACTAACCGAACTCTTGAAGACAAGGAAAGGGACTGATTCACAAAGGAGTCCGGCACCGACCCGGATAGATGATGCCCTATCGCACTCCCTTCTTTCCGCTATCAATCCGCTTTATCAAAAAAACGAAAACAGTCAAGTGATGCTTCTCTGTTATTGTAATTTTGTAGCAGGGAGCTTGGGATGGGCCCAAGTAAACGCCAGCTAGTGTCCTATAGCGCGCTCCCTTTTGGTATCTTTCGCTTGGAACAAACCTAATCCGCGAAATGGATACAAAAAAGGTGGCAAGTTTTATCTCAATAGAGAGTCATTTCCCTTAGTGACTCTAGAATGGAATCAACCAGATCTTAACTTATGTTATTTTTTGTTGCGAAAAAACGAATGTCGTATCTTGCTTCTCTTGTGCCCTATCTTTCTATCGCAGCCCATTTTTTATTTTTAACTCGAACTGTGGTACACGACCTCCTTTTACTGGAAAGACCTCTATTGGACTGGGAAGTAGCGCGGGAAAGTATGAAATGTTCATTTGCTAGTTAAGTATATCCTTTGTAAAGTGTATTCATTCCTTGGCAGTATGTCTCTCTAAGGAAGTCTCGGGGCTCCCAAGTACACGATTGTGTAGGTGTGTGCTGAAAGCGCTTCCTTGAATTGAATGCCAGCCTGTATCTGAACCCCCTTTCCATATCTCGGAGAAGGTATGCAAGCAAGTCATCTGTGCTAATAAATTCCTGCGGTGGCAAGAAGCCCGCTTAAAAAAGAAATTCCCGTGTTTATCGATCGAAAGCTAAGCGTGCCAAGCCATATAAGCAAAGTCCCATTTGTCAAAGAAGAGAGCCAAGACAAGCTCAAGTCATCCGGGATAAGAGAAGGTCCTATCCTAATAAGCCGGGGTAGGACCGGCATCAGATAGAAAGGGCTCCAGGAGGCCTAGTCGCATCGTCAAGAGACTGATCCTACTTGAGATGCTAGACGTTGCTAATGTTGCAGGATCGGGATTCGTAGCAATCTTTTGTGAAGCTGTGATCATTGGCTATGGGTTCCAAACGTCTAAAAAAAGAAGTAAAAGTAAGAAGAAGCAAGCAGTAAGGGGCGATCCGGACCTGGACTAATTGCCATTCATTTGAAGGCAAGGTGAGGACAAGCCTAAGACCCTGCCAAGAACTTGCAATACGGTACGGGCTAAGCCGTGCCAAGAGCTGGGGTAATAGGGTAGGCTTGAAAATTCCTTTGTTTTTTACAGAGTTGTTTGAATGGTTTGAAAGCTAGTCAAGTCGGCAGTTTCCTTTGTTTTTTCTGCCTAACCAAGCACACAAGTCCTGCTTCTTATGGTATAAGAAAGTCTCTTCTTATAAGGATTTAAGTCAATTGGTGCAAGCTAGGTAAGCGCTCACGTACTACTAATAGAGGTAAGACAGGCGTTTACGGGCTAGCTGGGGAAGGTTTAATGTTTTCTAATTGGTAACCTTGTGCCAAAGCATCTAAGGTGGGTAGGGGCCTTGGGGATAAGTCGTCTACGTCTTTCTTTATTCCCGTGCTTTAAGTTCTAAGTTCTTGGATTGGATCCCCCCGTAGGTACGCAACGATTTTAGTTTTCTTTTTGAAGGAATCCAGGGATCGAGCCAAAACAAAGCAAGACGCGATTCCCCTTCTCTATTTCTTATGGATCGCGCCTTACGAGAGCGCCGCCGGTCGGGAATGGCGGAAGGTGCGAGATCAGATCGAACCTCGTCGACCCTAAAACTAGATCAAAAATGAAAGCTTCCTTACCGAACCAATTCCTTTAGGCGATTTACAAGAAGCAAGGGCTTATAAAAAGAAGCGAGTCCGGAATAGAGAGGCCTTCGCGTCTTTCAAATCAAAAGGAGGGGCCCGCGCAAGACTGATAAACTACTTCTAGCTTCTCAATTGAGGAAGTGAGTGGTCGAGAGCGCAGATGTACAATAAAAATGGTCGTCCCGGTACAGGGGCCGCTAATACCGGCGGCTGAGTCAGGTATTCTTTTATGCTTTCGAATGCATCTTGGCATGCTTGGTCTCAGACAAACTCCACCCCTTTTTTCATTAGACGAGAAAAGGGTTGGCACTTGCCTTATATATTGGCGATAAACCTGATTATATAGGCCAGCCGTCCTTGGATGGAAGCCTCTCAATTCCTTGATATTAGTAGGAGACGGCATCCCCAGTATGTCTTTTGTTTTGGCGGGATACACCTTAATCCCCTTCTTTCGTACTATGAATCCGAGGAATTTCCCTGACAATACTCCGAAGAAGCACTTTATAGGGTTCATCTTCAGGTTGTGTTGCCTAAGCCTAAGGAAGACTTTTCGTAAATCTGCCAAGTGGTCGACTCTTTTACGGCTTTTTACGGCTAGGTCATCCACGTAGCATTCTACGGTTTTATGCAATATCTCTCTGAAGATTTGCGTCATAGACTGTACTTCGTATCCTGCATTTTTTTAACCCGAAGGGCATGCGGTAAGAGTCAATGCCGAAAGGGATGCGGAATGGGCGAATCTGTAGAGGTCGTCCGGGTGCTTTTCCTCCCTACCTAATAAAGCCGACGTTGCGAAGCTTCTGCACCTCTTTCTCTATCTTTTCCATGAGTAGAGGGTGGAACCTTCTCTGTGCTTGTTTTATCGGCTTTGCATCTTACCGAATTTTGAGCTCATGGACGGCGACGGATTTTTTCCCTGGCATCTCTGCATAGCGGAATGCAAACACATCACGGAACTATTGGAGAGGTTGGGTATACTACATCACTTCTTCAGGAGCAAGGTGGGGCATTGATGAATATCGGGCGTGGTTCATCGTCCGTGCCAAAATGGATCTGCTTGACTTCGTCTTCCGTGGGAGGAGCTTTACATAATAGGGGGCTCCTTTCTTTCTGACGCTGCACGTGTTAAGGCTTGGAGTTATTCTTCATCTTCCTCGCCTGATTCATCACTATCGGAGCTCTATTAGTAAATTAGGACTGCTGCGAAGTTTACTGCTACTGCTAGAGAAAGGAAATCATCCAGTTGAACTTCAGGGTCTCAGCCTTCTGTAGTGGACGACTCATAAGCTTCAAATTCTGACCCATCTCTCGTTCCATAATCTGGGATGTACCCCAGGCCGTACGTCGGAAAGCGGATAGCCTCCCCTTCTTTTAATGTATTCTTTTGTGCCTTCGTCAAGCCCCTTCCCATTTTTGAGTCCGACAGGATTTTCCAAGTCATAGCCCATTTTTTGCATTATCTTATTAGCAATAAATAAGGCCATAGTTGGAAAAGTCCGGCCTCCCTTCTGTAGCAATAGGCTCCACCTTCAAAGCATATGTTTAAGTTGCCCTGTTTTATATAATGGGCCCCTGCCCCCAGTCATTGGTACCACGAAGATAGCTCCCCCAGGTTTCTCAACTGACGAGTGGCACACCAGAGGTGATAGTGGAAGACCTACGCCTACGCGCATTGCCTGTTTACCCTATAGGGCCTCTTCTTCACTATCAGATGTGACGCTAATAGTGACCACATTAGATGAGCTTTTCCTATTTTTAGCTGCCGGACAAGGGCTTAGATCTCGGCGTTATGAGAAATTGGGAAGGTATTTTCATTTTTCTTGTGGAAGGAATAAAAACCTTGGGCTTTTCTTCATTTCATGACTTCTCTCTCAACTCCTACTCTTTCCTCAGTCCAAGAGTCTGGTTCTTCTGCCCTTTAGGTAGGCAGAATTGACCTTCCTTTACCTCATTCCATAGATTTCAGAACGCTTTCTTTGTATGCGGTTGGTAAATCCCTCCTAGGTTACTTTTAGAAAGAGCTTCCCCTTGATCTCTGACCATCAATATAGGCAATTCAATGTTTTCGATAAGTTGAATTGTAAATGTCAGATTGATCCTCTAGATTTAGTTACTTTTAATTTAAGAGTTATATTTTCTTTTTAAAGAGTGGACTAAAGGAAAAGAGCTCCTACCCGCTTTAAAGAGGTTTTTATCGAAGAAATTTATTGCACGAGAAAAGGTAGCTAATATTTTTAGCTTCCGGATCCATTTGCCTTTAAGCTTCGTTTTGCAAGATTCGTCCCAGACCTTTTTTAATATTGTCTATCCCTGTCCTGTGGTTTGACCAAGTAGAAGGGCAGGTCCTTTGAACCTTTCGTAGTCTTCAGGACTTAAACCACTTGACTCAGTAAGCTCCTTCATGCCCACCCTATGGACAAAGATTTGTTTCACCATAGTGGCGATATCAGCCCAGCAGGACAAGCGTTAGCTTGCGTAAATAGCTGATATCAGGGACGGCAGCTCACCAGCCTGTGAAGCCTATAAGCAAGCAAATCAGGAGGCAGATGTCTCTAAAATAGGAATAAAAAAGCTCATCCCAAAAGGGGAGAAAGCTTTTATTATGTCTTTCCCCTAGGAGGACTTTAGACCATCCTCTAACGAATAACGAATCAGAAAGAAAGCTCGACCAAGGGTGCGCTTTTAAAGCACATTAATCAGGCTGTGAAGGTCACAGTGGCGTGGCTATGAGACCCAGATTAAACGTAGGAATTAGTGCTGGAAGCCCTAATAAATAGTAAGCAGAAAATTGAAAGTAGCCCCATATGAATAAGCTCAAGATAGCCAAGATGTATGGAGTAGAGCTAGTCTAAGACAAGACAGACCGATCTCTATTCTCCTGCTCGCGTTTACAAGGTTTCCCACTCACTCTATTGAGTTACAGCCCTTGTTGGGTTCTGCAAGAAAGCATCTCGATAGTTCCGCAACCTGTGGTTGATGCCCCACCCGAGCTCTAATTCCATATTCGATTTGCCGGTTCTTCGTCCGAGCGGCCCCCTGAGGATGCGGAAAGCCAATAATAGGAGTGGTTAACTGGACGATTTAAAACTTGATGCCCTATCCGTGGCGACGCCTAAGCCGCTTTAGTTTAGTAGGGACGGACTGAAATACCCCATCATAGCACTCTAAGGTTCAGCGGGGAACTTTTGAAGCTTCCAGCTTTCCACCTATATTGATTGTTTGAGCGTAAGTAGACACGATCTTCGTTCGGTACACGTCCAGTCCAAAACAGTCTTGCTCCTATAGCTCTCCTCTCTGGTTGCGCGTTCAACAACTACAACCTTAAGACTGCGCTCCGAGGCCGCTTTTGACGCTGACACTGCTCCGGACAACCCGATGCTGCATGACTACAGGAAAGAAGACACTTACATACGTAATTAGAGAGGGATGAGGCCCAAATGCACCAAAAAGAAAAGTCAGACCAGGAATGAAGTAGCTGGCCTGATAGGGCCAGGAATGAGAGCAGGGTAAGAAACCCGAGACAGCTATCCCGGGCTAAGAGGCAGAGAAAAGAGCTGTAATTGCTTGCATGGAAGGAGGTATTGAGGGAGCTGATCGTACAATTCGAAATTCCTTTTTCCTAAACTCGTCTAGCGGAACGAGTCTATAGCTAATAAGATCTATTAATATTCCCCGATCGGAGTATATAAAGCGTGACAAGCATGTGTGCCGACTTTCTGTCCTAGTGATAGCTCTTCTTCCTGTCTTAGTTAGAGGGTAAGAAGCTAGGAAAGAGCCATGAGGGAATGGGCATAGGCCATTCGATTTCCCTTCTAAACTAAAGGTGCAATAGAAGCAAAAAGGGCTCGTCGAACTACTATACTAAACGCTTACCTATAAAATAAAAAAGGTATATCGTATATCGATTTTTCCGGATTCTATCTACGGAATGGAGATAAGGCAGAGGAGAGGCATAAGCGCGAGAAAAGAACTCAGTTAGGACACCTCCTTCTTTTCTGAATACTGGAGTGACTCTAGCTGCTGCCATAAGCTTTGAGTTTAGTGCTTGCTTTCTCAGACTCTACTATCATGGATAGGCTTACTTTGAGAGGCGCTTACTGGAACGCAGACAAAGCTTCCTTGAACCAGTAAGAAAACTCACCTTTAAGGAATAAGAAGATTCCCCATTCCTTTCAATAAAGCCTTAAAGTGAAAGTAAGTGCGCTTAGTGATCAGGGTTCATCAATCAATAAATCATATCTAGTGAGTAGGGGAGTTCTACTAGTGACCAATAGCGAGATAAAGGGAAAGAAGTCTACTACGAAAAAAACGTAGTTATCCCCCCCCCCTTTAAGAGATAGGGAAATCGTCCTACGAAATCTATGGTTATGATTTTCCCATGGCCAGGAAGGTATTGGGCTGATAAAGCCCCAACTTCCTGTTGGACAGCTTCGACGTGCTGCATAGAGCACACACAACTCATCACCGTTGGACATCTGCTTCTATCCTGGGCCAATAAGAATGCCTTTCTAGGTGAGCCAGAGTTTGATCAACTCCAAAGTGTAATCCAACTCTGGCGTCATGAAGGACCGCGAGACGCCTTTCTTTGCCCGACATAGTCTGCCGTCTTTGTAGAGTAAGTCGTCTAGCCGGCTGTAGCCATCTGCTGTCTGCACTCGGGCCGTCTTCTCCCAGACGCCTTTCTTTTTCGACGTCCTTCCGAGTACTCTGCCGTAAAGTCCCCGAAGTCCAATAAAGTGGTAGAAACAGCAGTTGCGGCGCTTTACTAATAACATAGAAAGGGCTTTTACCTACCTTACTAATAAAGCTTCTTTTTTACATAAGGTTAAACGAAAGCGGTTGTTAATGCTTGTAGCTTGCGTGTCTGAGATCCGTCTTCTGTTTGCGATTGAAACACCCCCTTAATTACTTATTCTTTTATCTAGGCAGAATTCTCTGATAAAAAAGAAGGCAGCTTTTAAGATAGAGTCTTTTACGGTTACAGTGACAAGTGGAGAACAGATCAATCAGCTTTTAGCGGCTAAAAGAAAGAAATCTCTTTCTTCTTGTGCTTGTGCTGGCACCTTGGATGAAATCCTTGTTCTTTCTTTGTTTGGGACGGAGGATTAAAATAAGAGCTGCGCCTCACCCCTATTTGAATGCCTTATACCATGAACTGGAACTTCTTAAGAAACCTCTGCTCCGGTATTGGCCGCGCCGAGAAAAGCCTTGAATCCTCTATAGCGATCTCGCCGCCTGCGAACATTCTCTGGAAGCGAAGCACTTTTAGCACAAGAGAATGAACAGGGAAAGGAGAATGCATTATACTACTTAAGCCGGCGATTCGTAGAGGCGGAATAAAACTATTCGCCAATTGAAAAAGTGTTTTGTGCCTAGCTTTGGTCTTTGCTGCAAAAAGCTACGCTACTCTTTCTTAGCAATCAGATCAAGTTAATCTCAAGAGCAGACCCTCTCAAGTTTTTAATGAAAAGACCAATGTTATCAGGTCGATTGACCAAATGGTCTCTGTTATTCTCTTAATTGGAGAGAATATCTATTCAAGAAATCTGTGAAGGGAAGGGCTCTGGCAGATTTCCTAGAAGCTCATCCATACCAGAAAATCATAGGAAGCTTTTTTTCATAGGACTAAGCGAATTCATTCCTCCCTAGCCCTATGTGCTGAGGAGCCAACAAACGGAAGGATACCCGCATGGGAGGGAGCCCCAAGCCAAGCCTATTGAATCGTCTCAACCCTTAGAAGTAGCATCACCCTACCGATGAGTCTGGAGGAAAGACTGTAGCTCCCGCTTCACCAGTTCTTCGACGGCCTTGAAAAAAAAAAGAAGCGCCTATTGCTGATGACGGTTGTTCCTAACATAACAACCAGGAGACAGACTTAATAGCTAACGGCCGTATGCCATCTATCCATCCATGCTGAATTGAGACTGAGGGCTTGGATCGAGGTCCTGAAAAGCGTGAAACGCAGTAAGGACATTGATGAAGTATAAGCCCTGGCGAAAGACGAAGGCGGTAAGCGAAGCGAGCTACACCGGTCCTCCGGAGGGGAAGTCGAAACCCGTGTTCAAGTAAAGGAGATACTGATTCATTAATGAATTTTTACAGGCAAAATGCCGCTGACAATGTGTTGAATTGGCAGGTTACCTGATTAAGAAGCTGGGAAGGTACCAGCTGCCTGCGTGGTGTTAAACCAAAATGCTAAAGAGAGCGAAGGGGAAATCATGAACTACGTTTCATGTAATGTAGTACACTATAAGAGAGTTAGAGTACTGCAGTGGACACAATTCAAAAATCACCTTAAGGAAAGGGCTTATATAAAATAAAGATAAATTCAAAACAAGTTACATGCTCGTGACCCACAACAACTAATAGGGCCAACATTTTATTTTAGAACTACTCTTTTCATTTTTGCAACTACATACTTTCCTGGAATAAGAAAGCCTGAAGGTGACTTAACTACTTTTTGTTAATTTCTTCTAGTCTCCCAGGCGACCGAGTGCTCCATGAACAATGAGCGCTTGCTGCTCCGCCCGCAGCGCTTGCTGCCTCTCCTCCAAACCCTCTATGCGCTCTCTGGTAGCGCGAATGCGCGCTTCTTTCCTTGCAGGATCCATTGTTCTAACACTTCTCAAAAGGAAGTTTAGCACTCTACGGTGCTCTTGAATTTCATTTTGCAGTTGCCCCATTTCGGCAGCAATTGCAGAAAGCCTGTTTGCAGCATCCATAGTAGTACTCAATTTCTTTGATTTGAATTTGATGAAGTGAAGACACTTATCGAGCCTCCATTTATAGAGTGGTAGAGTAATCTCGCAATGCGGCATGAATTGGATGACTTAATAGTTTTCTGCAGTTTAGTACTAACATGCCTGTGTGGTGAACTAACTACCTTGGGAAGCAACAAATATGCCCCCCAATCACGCTGCCTATGTGAACAAATTTAAAAACTTTGCATAACCAGCTTAATTAAGTAGAAAAACCTAATCGATAGTTGTTAGGATGAATCACACGTGGGAGAGATATGAAATCTCTGAGCAGACTTAAATCCCTTACTTTGCCATTCTTTCCAGAATAGGATTTTGCTTAATATCATTTGGATGGACTCAGATCCTTTCATGTAGGAGAGTCTTTGATGGGCTTTGAATTTTGATAGATCCAGCGGGCCTTCTTGCATGGACTTGGGCTTGCTTACTGGCTTCGCTGAGGATGGGATTCCCTACCCGATGAGTCTGGCTAGGCTATTAGGCACCTTTGGTCTAGGCTTTCTCAGGCCTATCCAGAAGTCTGAAGTTCCGTCTACAGAAGGTCTAATTCTGAGCCGAAGCTCTATTTATTGCCCTATTCCCTTTCCTGACCAAAGTCACTAAGGAGGGGCCGGGGCGGACTGCAATTCGTCTGAGCTTAGTCTTCTCTTCTGAGACGATTGGAGGCTGGGGAAAGGGCACTCTTGAAGAAGGGCCTACTGCCGTAGGGGTGAAGAAACCTCCTTCTCTTATAGGAGAGGGGCTATTGAATGAAAAATAAAGTCTTCAAGAAGTGACAGAAGGAATCATAAAAGAAATAGCTTTCGACTAAAGACGCAGACGATGAGCAAAAGTCTGCTTTAATAAAGTAGCTCGGGGGAACCTTAAGACAGGACATCGGGGCGAAGGTATGAAGGTACGGCAATGCAGCCCAGTCTGGTCTGAGGAGGAGTGGGACTGTGAAAGCTGCAGCAAAGGGAAAGGACTTTCACCAGTTTCTTGAGTGAGAAGCGGATGTTGGTGAAAAAAGGAAGTTGAGTTCAAGTTTGGAACACATGGCATAAGCCAAAGATCCCGGGATGACTCTAAAAGCTAACGAGATGATTCTGGTTAAACCGGGCATTCCTCAGAGCAAGGAAAGATCTTTCAAAAATAGAATCAAGAGAAAGCGCTAGAACCGATGTAAGTAAGATCCGCTACAACTAGAAGTCGATCTGGTACCTTCCTCCGGGTACTCAACAACTAGAGTCATCTCCCTTTCTCCTTTTAGCTTTAGTCGGTCGAGTAGCTTATTCGAACGTTGTGAACTCATTCCTGCCTTTGCAATACCAGCGCATCTTGTGCCAGGTTGTGCTCTGCCTCTTCCCCTCTATCAGAAGATTACCTTGTGTGGAAGGTTGACTCTTCACTTCAGTCAATGGGAGGAATCCCCTTATCTAAGGTTCTTTGTATGGCACTCTAAACTCTCTTTCTTACGCGAGACAGAAAGTGTAACTACCGAAGCTCTTTCAACTTGTCCTGTCTTTGGATAAGTATTGCGGTTAAGTCAGTTAACAAGATGAGAGTCGGAAAATTGAAATAAGAACTGTCAAGTGATTCTTGAATGCTTCTACTTATGTAGATGGAGTCCAGTACGCTACTATATATACTGAAAATTCCCAAGACAATATCGGGAGTACCCATCTTATTTGATATGTAACTAGATCGTCAAACTCTTTCCCGCTATACCCAGCCGATTCTCAAGGACAAAAGGTATAGCATCACATTTTAACAGACAGATGAAAGCTAGGTCTCTACTCCTTCTTCATGAGGAAGAAAGGCCTTGTTATCATCGAGATCGACGTAAGGAAAGTAAGGTGTAGAGTCCAACTAAGACTTCCATGAAAAGTCTCATTCATGTTGATTGAGGAGTTTCTTACTGACCGCTAAACCTTCTCTACTTTTGAAGATAGACTGGAAAGCAAACTCAGAGAATAGCTAAGTGAAAGTCAGAGACTCCCTTTTTTAGGAACTTAGACTACCTATGTGCTGGTAAACTCCACCTAGACTGAGATTCATCAGTTCGATCATTTAGTTTGTGTCCTAAGTCCTATATCCTTCAGGAAAGGATCAATTCCTTCTCTAACTTCTACTTGGGGTCACTCCTCGGAAAGATTCTTCATTCGAGTTAGCTTCTTTCGCTCCTTCACCCTTGACTGCATTCCCGGAAATGCCATTCCCATCCGCTAAACCTGCTCCTTCTGAGAATGGTTTTACCCCGCTCTTCAATCTTATTCTGTTTCCGATCCTGCTTCAGATTCTCTTTCAGTTGTGGAAACAAGCCCCTATTCCTATCGGTTGAGTAGCCCAAGCTCCTTAAGAGCGTATTGTCCCCTCTCCTGTGAAAGAAAGAGGTTGATGCACCCAGCTACCCGAAGTAGAGCTTTCTTTGTCCCACCTTTCCTTACTGACTTTCCTAGTTTAGATAGCGTATTGAGAATCATGTCAAAATACACCAAGACCTGGGCCCAGGTTCTCTTTCTTCAAGAAAGGGTAGCTTTAAACAACCCGGTTCCAAACACACCAAACAAGCAAGCGACTCCCCTTCCTTAGCGTACCCGTCCATTAAGGCATTCTTCCTTCTTGCGTATGTGTTATAGCTCTAAGCCCCAGTTCCTTGGTGAAAAGAGCTGTCGCCTTTAAATCATCGAAAAAAAAAAGAAGGAACCGCTCGAAAGGGACCACACAACAATGGCTCATAACTGGAAAACATAACAACAATGTCTCCTAGCTGCAAAAGACTGGCTCCCAACTGAAAATTTCTCTCGATCACTCTCTAACAGAAAGCCATTTTCCCTTTCGCAAAAAGTCAACTTGGACTTCTTTCCTAAGCGGAGATTTGGACTACATGGACCTAAGCAACCCGCCGACAGGGGCAGCCTTTCACTGTTGGAAACTTTGATTTAGATTGGTAGGATTCTGTCTAATCTTTCCTAATTTAGAAATTGCACTCAATCAACATAGTTTCCACTCATTCCTTCTCGACCGCCTCTTTTCTAGTCACTTTTGATCAAATCTTTCTTGTGATTTTCTATTCTCTTATGAGAAATGGTTTGCTTCGTTTGAGCCGTCGTCGCTTAATGCATGTAGGGGGACTGGGGCATTTCCCCCACGACCCCTTTTATTTTAAAGGAGAACCAGAAGAACAACAATGAACTCAAAGCTAATGAAGGAGATCCGCAACTTGAACAAGGTACACGGGATCTTTCCTACCCCTTTCTATTTCGACTTCTTTGAAAGGTGAAAGAGTAAGAAGCTAGACCGACTTGCTCTTAAATTAAAAGCAGCAAGAGCAAGTAAGTAGGCTTTTCTCCGCAAGAACAATCTTGACTTTCTTTATACTTTCTTTATAATATAAGGCCCTTTAAACGATCGTAAATGGCGTTGTGCCTATTTGGAGCTTTTCACAGTCAAAGTCAAACGTTTGTCGGTGGCAACATCGGCATGCGTTATATAAGACTTTCAGCGCACCTGAACTACCCATAGTCTATCTAGTTACGGGATTGCACTCAATAGTCAATCAATTCGTTTTTCCGTAGGTTGATGCTTTGTATCGCACGCTTGTTATATTTAGATAATAATACAAAATCTAGTGTTAGAAGTAGAACTAAAGCGCCTATGAATGAGTTCCAAGAAAGCGGCCGTTGCACTGATAGGGGTGTAATCTAATCTATCTTTCCTGTCCTTTCCTTGCGGATTAGCTATTCCTGTCCTTTAGGAACTGGTTAAAGTTTGGCAAGAGCAGCTTCAACTTGGGCTTTGACAAGACTTGGCTACGTGGAGTAGACCTCACTCGCTCTTTGGCTCGCTCCTTACTTTTCTTTTGTAGCAAACTCTTCAACTTGTTGGACAGCAGCTGCAAAGCCCTCTCCTTTCAGTCGAGTACTACCAAAGCAGCTTGCTAGCTGTAGCTTCGTACCTTGCTTTAGCTCTAGCTTCCGCACTTCCCTCGGTTCAACCAAATAATGAAGGGAGCCATTTTCAGATCCTCCGAGTGCAAAGCTAGCGGCAGAGATTGTGGTTCCATACGCGGATTTAGATGCATCCCCATACACTACCTCGATCAGAATCAATTCCAACAAAGCTATAGCCCGTTGTAAGGTTCGTAGCCTTTATAACGAGCACCTGGTCTAGTGGCATATCTTTCAGTTACATATACTGCTCCAGATGCCAGTGGACTCGTCGATCAACCAGTGAAGGGAATAGAAGCATAGGTAGGTAGGAGGGATGAGAGAGCAAGCTGGCTGAGTATATCGTGGAGATGCCCGCTTTGTACATTTTCTGAGTCAGACCAACTCGGCTACCGAATTGTCTTCTTGGAATGTATTTAATTTATTAGGAAAGCGACTGTTCACTCAAAAAACGAGCTCAACAAAGTCACTTCTTGAACAGAAGCCCTTTAAGGCAGGCTAGATGGATCAACTAGGTGTCTTGCCTGGGGTGCTATATAAGTCCTACCATTTTCATGGAAATAAATAGTTGTAGACCAATACTATTCTATTAATAAGAAATATAGTTTCAACAATAGAAGATTACTCTCCCTGCTTCCCCCACCAGCGCTCACTCTGACCACCATGAGATTTCCTCTGAAGAGGAGGATCACCTCCAAAGGAGAACGAAATTTTTGATAACAAGCATGGGTTCAATCGCTACATAGAGAGCTTACAAATGTAATGAATATACTTCCTCATTGAGTGAGGCATTCCATACTGAAAGTTACTTTCTTTGATGCCAGGGTTCAAGACTTCTACATACCGGATACCTGGGTCGAGGGTTTCGTCACACAGTTACAGTTGCTGTGAGAGTTGCGTGGCAGGGAGTACACTTGACAGGAGATAGACACAGGCGGTAGAGAGAGAAAGGCAGCCCTCGTTATAGCTATATAACGTTGGGGGGAGGGGTTGTTATATTCCAATCCAGGTGGAGTAAATCCACTCTATGTTCACTAATCGAAATTCCTCCAACCCAACTTTAGGAGACATTTCATTCACTACTTTAAAATCGGTAAAGGACCAAACTGTTTAGCAGCCATCCTTTGATGAAAGCGTAGAGGCTCTGCCGGAGATGGAACAACTTCTTCTCTTCACTCTTTTTGATTAGAGCATCTCAGATCGGATTCCAATCACCTTAGCGAGTCTCCTAGGTGCGAAGCCATTCTTTAAGCCCAAAACAAAAGGAGAAGTGAAGTCACTATCTAGACAAAGGGGATCGCCTACTTAGAAGGTAGGAGTTCACACCGGGCAATCTCTTTCTTAATGAATTGAAAGCAGATGCCATTGAAAGAGAGTGAGGGAACTGACGGGAATAAGCTTAAGCCTGACCGGAAAAGATTTCATCACAAATGAACTTAGATAGAGGACGAATCGAATAAGCGAGCGTTCATCCCCATCTCTTGTCCTTGAAGGAGGGGCAAAGAATGGATCTTTCTGCTCTTGCAGGAAGGGCCAGTAGTCTTGGTGCTAAGGGCATGGCTTAAAGAAGCGAGTGACTCTTGGAAAGGTATCGAAGTGACTTCCGGATTTACTAATTTAGGAGTTCCAGTCGAAAGATAAATGAGTTAGCTCAGGCTCAGGGCGTGAAATTAAATAGATAAGAAAGGCTATTCCTGATCTGAAGAGTTGAGTTGCTATAGTTGAATTTTGGAAGGCTCAGGTTTGTGGTATTATTTATATAAGTAGTTTTGATCCCCGCTAAAGGTAAGCAGGGGAGATCTTTGAAGAGCATCCAATCCTGATCTTTTCACTTTCGAGATCGAAGAATCATAGCTATCAGTGCATTGGCAAAGCAGACCCAAAAGAAGAAGGAAGTCGAGCTGTAGTTCGAACTAAGGATAGACTGAATTCAAATAAGCCTTCACTTTCAATCCGTTGAAATGTATGGGTTAGGATGACCAGCTTTCGTACAACCTAGAAAAAACCTGACTGTGAGACCGACTCGGCAAAGAGAGAGGAAAGTCAACCAAGTGTTCAATCTATTAAATAGACTATTTTTCTTTCATTAAAGTTTACAGATAAGTAAGATATTGAAAGGGGCAGAACGCTTTCTAAGCTAGACTTTCTCCTTACGTCCTTCGGGGCCTTATGTTTCAAAAAAGAGTCCCCACTTGTACTGTATGTACTGACTGCCTGCCTCAATGCCTGCTGACTTACTGGTCACTTTACTGAGTTCCTAGGAACGAACAAGGAATATTTTTAGCCCCAACGACAAGCGAACGGGCATTTTCGGGGACTAGCCCGCTTCCCATTACTCAAGAGGGAAATTCCTCGCACATAATTAAGGGAGCCATTGAAAGGTGACCAAAACACCAGAAACGGGGACTACCCGAGCTAATGATAGAGGCAAGAACACTTTCCGGCCAAGTCCCATTAATTGATCATAACGATATCGTGGAAATGCTGCACGGACCCATATATTTAGGAACAAAAACAGAATCACCTTGATACTAAACCAGATCGAGCCCGAGATCTTCTTGAAAATTTGTCCTTCCCCCCTTTCGCCCTAAAACTAGTGATTACTCCCGATCCGAAGCACCCCTTTTCCATTCCATTCTGCCTTTCCAACGGCTTTTGGGTTTCAGAGGCCACGCCCCCCCCAGCGCTTCATTTCCTTATCGATCTCGAACCAAGTTTCTTTGTTCGCGATCTTGGCTTTGAACTCATGGAGATAGGGGATTCGCGCCTCTTCGGCCAAGTCCTCCACGTCGGAAAGAAACTTGACCGCGTCGACGATTTTCTCCAGTTTTTGATTATCGTCCACTCCCGCCGCCCGAGCTATTTCTTTAGTTTTTTGAAATATCTCATTGTGTAAGCGATCACATTCCCGGGCATTTTCTTCCGTTTCGCGTTCTAATTGGGCGGATTCGGCCGGGGAAATGTCGGGGGGAAAGTCGTTGAGGTCAAGATCTGGAATTGCCTCGGGCCCCGCGCATAAAGCGACAGCAGGGCTAAGAATACACATGAGTACTAAAGAAATGGAAATTCTAAGAAAAATAAACTAATAAATCTAAGTCCGTTCGAAGATAAATACCGAAAAATCTGTCAATAAATGACGAACCGGACGAAGGATATTTGAACTAAAATTCTTCTCAAGTCTTACTGAAATCGGATTTCCTTTTCGTGCCATATCACTTAGACTTTTCTTTTTCCCCCTTTTTTTCCCGGAAAAATATCTCTTCTTACTTCAAGCTTAAAGTGTACAACCGCCTACGGACAAAGGCATTAACCGAAGCCCCTCCTTTCGTGCGCCCCTCACCTCCTCCATGAGGATGATCCACTGGATTGATTGCAACACCACGAATAATGGGGCGTCTGCCTAATCACCGGCTTTGTCCAGCTTTTCTAAGCTTACGTGCACCGTGGTTGGGATTGTAAACTATACCAATAGTAGCTCGACATCGGGAATCTATGAGTTTTTCAACACCCGAAGGTAGGTAGGGTAGCCGCACAAGCTTAAGAGAAAGTGTGGGGAGTGCTGCTTCCTTCATTATTTTAGCAAAAGTTCCTGCCGCTCGAGCCAGCTGACTGCCCCCTTCCACTCGGCCTTTCTTCGCTGTGTGAATAAGGTCTTAGTATGGATGAGCATTCTGGGCGGGTCGCAATAAGTCGCTGGTCGAAGGTTTGGACCAATCGCAATTCATCACCATTTTGCCTGTTTCTAATTGATGACTGGCTATTATATAAGTGACAGGTGCACGATCGACTTTGCACGCTCTATCCTTCGGCCTTTCGCCTATCGGCTTGGCAGGCAAGCTACCTTGATCCGTCTTCGGCTTCGATTCGTTGTTATGCTCAGCAGCTCCAACAAGCCCTAAAGTATCTTGCCGCCTAAAGCTCTGCCAAGAAAGCGCTGCTTTACGTTTGATCCTATGTGCCCAGAGAATGCTATGCGTTCTCCACTTTCGGACCTCGCAAAGAGAGAACGTGTTTTTTCCTCTGAGTTTCTCTCTCATTCGCGGAGCGAAGAAAGCGGGCTTTGCCCCAGCTACCGCTACCCTTGGGAAACCAAAAGAGCTACCGAAGGAAAGGGATACAGTCTCCCCCTTGGCCTTTGGAGAGGAGAGGGCAGAGAAGAAGACGTCCTTCGCGCAAGTTTTTTTGCTTCCTGCACCTTTACTATACAAGGCGCTCTTCGACCAAGGGGACATTCTGGTAGGAGGGCCGACCACTACATAAGCCGCCATCAGTCCAGGAGAGAAGCAAGCTACCTTTCTTTGATCCACCTTCCCGGGCAGGGAAGAGAACGAAAATTGGCCGCGGATGGTGGTCGTGGTAGGTTCGAGGATCTTACGCGGCGGA
>CM076903.1:49009439-49020219 GCA_039519145.1 Kokia cookei
GAGGGAAAGAAGCTACACCATTTAGGATAGAATTGCTCACCATTGAGATGCCGGCGCCGACTGATCGATGAAAATAAGGCCAGCCTGTTAACAGATAAGAGGACTAGGTAATAAATACTTCGAATGCAATAAAAGAGCTTGATTGAGATAGTGAGTCCATTGTTGGGAGACTCGATGAGAAGAATCATCCCTCTCTTCCCTAGCGCATACTAAAGCAGAGTAGACTGATCGGACGACATGCGCATCAGAAAAATAGAATGGATTTCACATCGATAGAAATCAAGTCCTTGTCTTTCTCTGTATCGGTAGTAGCATCAGCCTCATTGCCCGGCATGGCTTGATAGTGGTATAAGGATTTCCCTGTAGGTGGTCCGCTTACTGTGCTATTTCAATGCTTCGGGGTACAAGATGTCGAAGGAACAAAGAGGACGAAGGTTCTTCGGCGCATATTCGTAGGATATGACACCGAACGAAAAGGATGGAGATGTTTCGACCCACCCGTAAAAGACATGTTTTGAAAAGATGGGGATTGGGGGCTATTGATCCGGAAAGACGAGATGGAATTGCTATTGAGTCTTCGAGGCGCTGAAAGCCCTAAGATTGATCTGATTCCTTCCATTTTTTCGGTCTTAGAGCCGGTAGATCAGATTGAATGAGGGATGGAAGGATGTTCCGGTATTCGAATTATCCGCAGGGCTACACGACGGTGGAAGTAGAGTGGCTGGAGCTCCTTCAAATCAATTATATTGGGAGGCCTAACGAGTGACAATGGTTCACAGTCCGACTGCTAATTCGAGTTACCTTTCAAACAGACGAGATTCCGCATCTACTTATTTCGGGATGAAGACATGTCGGCCTTACGACTGCTAATTGAGGCCTAAGGTATAGCAGTAACTGTATTAAACGTACTAGCAATGACTTTTGAGGAATTATTGATTCAAAACTTTCTATCGCTACACCCCTTTTCAACTATCTCAAATAGCGCACTAGCCGTAAGAGAAAGAGGTGTCGAATACGGC
Organism: Kokia cookei; assembly: GCA_039519145.1. Taxonomy (NCBI): domain Eukaryota; kingdom Viridiplantae; phylum Streptophyta; class Magnoliopsida; order Malvales; family Malvaceae; genus Kokia; species Kokia cookei. Next base: position 49,010,459 of record CM076903.1, read on the forward strand.
CACGCATCCGCTGAGCTGGCCGAAAGAAGCAAGCAAAGCAAAGAGTCTTACTCTAAAGAAAAAGCCTATTCCTATTCTAGAAATCCTGCAAACTATTAATCTAAGTACTTAGCACTCACCGCTACAATTGGCGGAAATTAATTGGCGCTGCATCTATCCCAATGAATTTTTTTCTTTTCCTTAGTCCTCTTCTTTAGCACTGGCTTACTCACAGGAAGCTGGCCTAGCAGATGACTCTTAGTTAGACTGGTACTAGTTAGGATATAACATAAGGGGAATTCCATTCTAGGAGTTCTCCAAAGCCCTATCCCATATAAAAAAAAGAGAAAAGCTATATTAACGCTCTAGCCCAAGAATAGATCTTATGAAAAAAAAAGAACGATCGTCAGCGGAGATCGCAATACGAAGTTTTTTAGACATAATCCCCGGCATCAAAGAATTCCAGGGATTTTATCTATTTAAAGTAGGAGATAGCCGGGTATTCCCACAGAGAAGTCTTGCTCTGGCTTGCCCAAAGTGTTGAACATATAGAATGTTGGTTGTCTTACATACACACTGGTGGAATTGAATTTGATTCCGCTTTTTAAAATAGTAAGAGGGGAATTGAGTAAAATATCCTTGTCCGTAGTTCCAGCGGATTATCTTTTGTCTTGCAAACCCCTTATTCTGTACTCCCCTATTCTTGAAAAGACCGCTATGCACCTTGACTTTTGGCTTTTCGTTCTTTCTGCTGCAGCTGTTTAGCTATATAAGTCTCCTTTTCTTAGTCCCCATCAGGAAAGAAAGCTCTACAGTGAAAGGCTTCCTTGATTGGTACTACTGGCTTGTCCATCTACTGGGTGGGACTACTCCGACATATTCGGTGCTACGCCCCTATTATCCCGTCCTCGAGACTGAACTAAGGCACATCCCTTCTTTGCTTAGGGTTTGGTTCGGGTTCAGCTTCTGCCGCTGCTTCAGCCGGTCAAAATACCAGGCCGGGGCTTTCTTTCCTGCGGTTTCCGATATTGCAATGGCAAGCAAACAGAAGGTTTCCCTCTTTCGGGTATAGGCTTTCCCGATTGATTGGAAAGATTTTATTTTATACTGCCAGAGAAAAAAAAAGCTATCTAACCCTGATATCCTTGGTACTGTCCCTGCTGAGAAAGATCCGGATTTCCCAGAGAGTGCTTTTCCGGTGCGGTGTAACCAACAACTCAAGGCTATCAAGGGAAGGAGTTGCAGTACCGGAGTTCTATCTCGGATCCACAGAATGATCAGTTTTTGTCTCGAAAACCGCTCTTAGCGCAGGTTCCACGTGGGATTGGATATCGAAGGTTCCTTCCGAGCATTTTGGATATGGAATCTGTATTGCCGGAAAGGTTCTCCCTGTCCCGGGCAACCTCTCTTCTTATAGGATTCATAGAGTGGAGTTTACCTTTAAGGTTGGATTCCATAGATCTAATCGGCGGAAAGAAGCACTGGCTAATACTTTTTTGGGGATGGGGCCTACAAGGCAATCAGATAGCAGATTCCCTTTTACTGTCTTCAATGTCTTGAAGAACGTCTTCCCCGGTCCGAGACAGGTCAACAATCGTGGAAGGCCCAGGATGGTCGCTATAACGTCTTTTTCGGCATGGTAACAAGGTCCAACAATCTAACATGGAAGACGGTTACTGTGCCTTAAACGACGTGATATAGGCTTTAAAGAGGGTTTCATGAAGGATTGTGGGATAGCCTTCCACTCGGACTTGAGATCCTTTCCCTGGCTGGCAGGCTGTCTTAAATAAAAGGAATGCACATAAAGACAAGACAGCTTAAGCTTCACTGAAAGGCACATAAAGACAGTCTCATGCTTGCTTTAACTGCTGAAAGGTAAGACTCTTGGGACTGATGTCTCTCTCTTTATTTGACAGGCATGCATGAAAGAGAAGACATACAATCAAAGACTCTTTCCCTACCCTAAGGCATTCTTTGAACAGATGTACAGTACATATGTCTCTAAAGAGACTTTCTCTTGGGGCCGGCCATGACAAGTCTATAGAATAGATACTCTCTGTCTCAAGGAATTCCCCATCAACAAAGGTCGGGGATTTCATGGAATCTGTAAGGCAGGCTTTCACTCTTTCCAGGGCAAGCTCTCTTCAAAAACTTTCCTTTCCGGAAATCTGACCTGGCTGAAGCAGCGGCTATCGGAGTCAGGCTTAATAGAGCCTCCTATCTAGTCAAATACTGAACTGAAAAAAGAGAACCTTCTTTGTTTTAGGATTTCCCACTACTTTAAGAATTAGTTAAGAGAACATTATCGTGCCCACGGTAAACGCTGAGGGTGGCGGGGACGAGATTTGTTTTCTGGACCGGGTATACGCGAGTGGTACCTAGGAGAGAGGTTCACCGGTTATACCACTGTAGGGCCCAATCATCTTATTAAAATAAAATAAATAAGAATATGAAGCTGACAAGACAATGATTTCTTTCATAACCTCTACTTCTTTTTTGTATCAATCGGACCGGTCTTCAAAGAAAGATCAGATCTTCCAATCGCTTATGTCAGAGCAGCGTCCTCTTCCTTCTTCCTATGGTCAAGCGCTTGTACTCCCGGTATGTCTTGTACTTGGGCTTTCCTTTTGAGTGCAGGAAGAAGTAATCTCGTGCTAGGCCTCTCAATACCAACTAATTCCTCACTGTCTCTGTTCCTTCTCCCTTTAGAGCGACTACCCCGCTTCTTCCCCTTATCCTTATCCTCCTGAATCCTCGTTGGTCCTTTTGCACTGAAAAGCTTTCTTTTCGATCTTGTACTCAGTCAGGTACTTTAACACCAAGCCAATCTCGACAAAGACAAGTATTAAACAAGTAAGGATGTGAGACCAATCTCAAGATCTTTGTAATGAATTTAGAAGAGTGCGATTCTCCCCCTGGTATTCTAGTAGAGTCGGCTTGATACAAACCCAATCTCGATTCAAGTCAAAGCAATGAGCCATGTGAGACCTACGGAGCTACGTCTACGAAGCCTTAAGCAGAGAGGTGGAACCAAGCCGGTACTTTACTTAAAGAAAGGGATGAGAAAGGCGTTTAGGCACGAAAATACCAAGGGCAAGGTAGGATCAATCTAATTGAGCTCGTACGACAGGGTGGAAGATCTCTTTAGAAAGTCCGGGCAGGGGGGGATCAATTAACCAGTTAAGGCACAAAGTTGGCTCATAGGATACGACTCAACCATTCCACGGGCCGATCTAATTCATTTTGAAGAGAAAGATTCTTTTCTTTTCTAATAGACAGGAAGTATAAGCTCAAAGCGGAAAGGGAAGCCAGTAGCTAGACTAAGAGGTGCAAGTGGAATACAAGTCTTGGAGCTAGAGGGTGGACGAACGAAGTCAAGCAAGTCAGTCAGTTCAGTGACCAAGCCTTCTCCTTAACAGTTTCAATTAATCGATCCGGATAAAGGGAATTTGAACTTAGATTGGCTTTGTGTGAAAAAAGTCCAATAGCTGGGAGCGTAACAACTCAATTGATCTCCCGTCCCTCTCTCCTTAACTGAACTATCGTCCAACCTCTCCTGATAAGGAGAGTCTCTTCGTGAGGCTACGCCCCGAGGGTTAGGGTCAAGGGTTGGTCTGAAGCTTCTCGGATTTTGAGTCTGAATTCCCTCTATACCTCTCGTTATCAACTCGACTACCTGCGGCACCCATTGACTATATACTGAGCCTATACGCCATGCCATCCTATACCTTTCGGTCTGAAAACCTCTCTCCGCCACGCCCCTTCGGCCTTCGCTGCCTCTCTATATTAGCGAGAGTCTCGTTGTGATGCTTGACGCCTAGAGCTACCGAGAGCCCCTGTCTTTAATAACCAACCAAGCCAAGGTAGGGGGTAGCCCAGCTATTCGATTCGAGCTATAGAGAAAGGCCCAATTAGACCAAGGATCAGATAGGCAACTGAGTTTCAGTTTAAATAAAAAAGGGATAAAATCTCACTAGAACGAGGTTTACGGGTGGAAGAGAGCGGTTTAGTGGCTTTGGGGAGTCCATTGCATCAAGAGTATAGAGATTGATTGGGCCCAAGGTCCCTTTTAGCAAACCAGGAATATAGTTAACAAAGAGGTATCTAAGTTGCTCCTTTCTTCAGGCTTGGCGAGGGGGGAAGGAGGGAGGCAAGGGAACAAGTCTACTGTATCTACTGTTCCAGTCACTCGCTTGCTTACTGTACTCAATTACTAAATTACTAAATGCTATATCAAATATGGTGTGCTAATGGTGATGTGGTTACTAACCCACCAACATATATCATTCCGGAATGGACGACTGGAGCACAAACTCCTATTTATATACTTTCTTCCTTGCCAGGCCAGCTGGAAGCGAAAGAAGCTATCTTTACGGAATGAAAAAGTGCTTCACTGCGCATATGCATATGCTACAGCTGATATGCGACAGTCAGTATAATTGAACAATATTTTATCCACTTGAAGCTGATACGCTGCTAGAGTTGACTTGCAAGGTTTTCGCAGATGAGTTGTAGCTTCCTTTGTCCTTCTCTTCCCCTCCGAGCAGTAGCAGGAGATAATTCAATTGGGATAGTAGGGGACGGTGCTTCGGGTTAGCACTCTCTCTCTTTCCGTCGGTGAACAAGTCTCATTCGTTTGGCCGGCCCTAAATCAGCATTGAAATCCTTTTTTCCATGGTCATAGACTTACGAGTAACAGGCTCTGAAAGAGGTTGATCAACTACGGAGGATCCATTAGCATTCCCTCACCCGAAATTGGCACATGAGCACTCGAAACCGCCTCTCTTCTTGTCCCACCAGTGTTTACCTCCGCTATTATTATACTTTCTACCACGGAAACGTCGATGGGATGTACTTAGGTGCAGAAGCCATGATCGGTATAGTGAGGCTAGCTTTCCCTCTTGACCTAGGCTTAGGCTGGTATAGAAGAGTGGGAACAGTCTCCAGGGTATGTGTGATATTGGTATTTGAATACACAGTTATCAAGAAGTCAAGACAGCAAGAGTCGGATGCGCCAGAATGAATATATGCGGCCAATTCCTTCTTACTGATATCCAAAGATTCCCTTTAACAGGATGGTTTTAAATGATGGTTTATTACAGGTTCTGGTGGCATGAATAGGATGAGCATACGAATGAGCCGGAACATGGATAACGTAGTGGTTCGAGCCGGTCGAGAGTACGAGATTACTGACCGAAGACTCTTCAATTGAGATGGGCCGAAGCCCTGCTAGCGAAGGAATGCATCCAAGAGTGTTCTGTCTCATTGGTCCTCTCATGCCATAATTTTCTTCTCATAAATCCACTCCCGGAAATTTGAATACATGACTTATTTAATTAAATAATTAAAACTTTCGATCTGAGACCTATCGATTCATAGAATCGATATTCAATTCGCATTATTATTATTATGTTGTCTCCCCATCTCGATCTCTACTAATTTTAGTTGGGAGAAAAGAGGACTTGATCTTTTTCTTGACATGTAAGGATCTCTCCCCCATGCAAGCAATTAAGTCAAGCAAGTACTTTCCTGCGGTCCCAGGGGTCAGTTTCATCGGTTTGTCTTCGGTCTTTCAATACACTTCATTCTCTCCTTGCGCTCAGTCATTCCATTCAGTGCATGCATTCCCATCGAGCCAAGCCCTATCTTTCTACTCAAAATCTTACCGCTCGCTCCGTGGGGGAAGTCAGTCCACTCAATTCTTTTCTTTTTAATATTCCATTCCTGATTAAACTAAGGTCTTGTCATTTGATCAGTCCAGCTGGGGACACTAAGGATGTCCATAAGGTGGAAGGTATGAGTTTCAATAATGACCCTCAAAACCCTTCCTTTCTTCTTCTCTTCATTTCCAGGCACTCCATCATACCCTCCCTCTCGCAGTCCCACGCTTGGAACAACTATAAGAACTATTCGCTTTCCACTACGCACTACGTTTTTTTTTCTGCGATTGCGCTTCGCTAGCTAACTACTAATAGTGCAACTACTAGAACTAGAAACTAAAATTTCCTCTTAACGCCTCAAGAAGGGTCCTTCGCTACACTCGCGCTCCAGACAGAAAGGTCAACTCAACTAGTCGCAAGAAGAAAGGCTGGGTAGGATCGTAAACTCATCTGCGAACACCTAACTGCTGAGGTTGGTTCCGAGCGGAATTCTTGGGCTTCTCTAGACCTGTGAAGAAAAGCTTTTTCAGATGTTATAAAAAGCATTGTAGGATAATCGGCATCTGTCCCCTCGAGAAAGAGTAAGATAGGCAAAAAGGCATAGAGACAACAGCGGTAATGCCGCATCTCTCGATGAGAAGGAATCCTGGAAAGAAGAGCAAAGAAAAGCCCTTCTTCTTCTGCCTTTTGACTCTATCTTGCCCTTTCTTTAGGGAATTGCGGAGTGAATGAGTGCAACAAAACAAGGAAAGAAGGCTATAAGCTGCCTACATGGAATTACTCTTCATGCACATTTCCCAGAAAGAGTATATTGCGATAATCGGATGCTAAGTCTCCCTGGCTTCCTTCCTCCAGCGGATCTGTGGGCATTAAAAGAAGAAAGACTTTCAGGTTCTTCGCCACATTCCTTCTTAGGAAAGAAAGGCTCCCGTTCGTGCCCTGTAAGAAGGAAAATTAGAAAGGAAGGCATAGTCGAAAAGACTAGCAGCTTCTCTGTGCATGGATATCTAAACTATTGGATTAGCGGCATTGGATTAGTGGCATTATAATTCAAAAAGACTTTCGCGAAGCAGGAAAACAATCAGGTAATCAGGAAAGGCAGAAAGGGTAGAGCCTTAGTTACCCGCAGCTCAAATAGCCAAGGTCGGTGGAAAAGGAATAGTACAGCTTGTTTGGATAAAGGAAGCATTCATACTCGACCCGCGTCTGGACGCCCCTCTCGGGCTCACTTCCTGACAACCCAGCCCACAACAGGAAATGGACAGGCATTGACAAAAGCCGAAGCCTCTAACGATTTTTAAGCTGGGTAACGGGTACCCTATCGGAAAGGGGTTTTCGTCTACCTCCCAAGCATATGGCGGGCTTATAGGGCGCTGGTCTCCGTTAGGCTTTGAGTCTAGGAGTATAGCGATGGCTTCATCCACCGGTCCTACCATGGAACGAGTTTCTTCGCGCTTGGCCTTGAAATTTCGAGGCATCTTTCCCAAGACAAGAAGCGGCGTCGGATCCCGGTAGTGCGGTAGTACGCCCAGCAGAATGTCGTAGACATCGTGTCCCAATCGGCCACGGAGCGGGGAGGAATTGCAATATACCAAAAAAGCGCATTTCCTTTCAGAGACAGAGGAGACTGCTTTAGAAGCAAGGCTTGATTGGTCGCCGAGTTTCGGCCGTAAAATATATCAGATGCTAAAGGGGCACCCCTTTCCGGCATACATGCAGAAGTTGGGGATGGTATAGCTGTCCGGATACCATTTACTATCAACCCATTCTGTGTACGGTGGCTGGTAATTAGCAAGGGCCTGAGCATGCTGCGCATCCGGCCCATCTAAAACTTGTAATCGAACCCGCCTTTCTCCTGCTTTGAATGCCGGCCTATTTACGGGTCCACGGCCGTATCGACAGAGACCTTTACCTCATTCTCCGCCCCCCTTAAAGTCTCGGGCTATTGCGACCTTAGCTCGGCGTTCATCTTTCCGGTCTAGCTCAATGATGAGCTCTTTAGATGTTCAGTCTGTTCTGACGGATATAACGTTGCATGTCATCATCATGGGAACCTCATCATCGCTGGTATCCTCGGGTCCCGACGGATATCCGTCTGCAGGCTTAGAGCTTTGCCACCAATGAATTCATTATCATACTCTAATTAGAATGGCTTAATTGGTTTTGGTTTGGACTCTGCTCTCACTAACGTCGTAGAAAGCCATTCGTCAAGCGACCAAGCAATATGTGTCAATGTACTCTTTATGTACCCCGATACCTATTGAGTAGCAAATCTCTGCACTCTCGTAGTAAATTATCCTTTCCTCGATGAACTGATGAACTCAAGTCCAGGCTGGGAACAAAAATACCACGAGATGTGGAGCGCGATAAAATAATTTCTCTCTCCAAGCTAGGAGGTTAAAGAGCTGTATTAATAGCTGCTTTAAGTTAAGTCTTAGCTCTTTAGGAACGACCAGTAAGCGTAAACATCCGAAGGCGATTAATGGTTATTAGTCGTATCATTTTCACCTTAGCTGATAACCTTGCTTCGCCACTTATGCTAGCCGAAAGAAAGGCCTATGAAAGCTGTATTAAGTTAAGGCTCTTCAAGACCTTCTTTCCTTTACTAAAGCAGGGTTCAATCTCTCCTTCCTCCTGCTCTGGTTAGCACGGAAAAGCTGGTTTTAAGTCTTTCCTCTCTGTTTCCTTCCGTGTCGTTCCGGTCTCTTTTCCCTTTTCTAAGCTATATCAACATAGCCAACTATAAAACTCATCCGCTTGTCAATTCTTGGTGTAATACTCACTTGTAAATGATTGGTGTCAGAATTTTTTACTGATCAGGCGTGCTCAGTCTCAGTGTAAGAATTAGGAATTCCTCTTCCAACCCGTCCCAGAATGGGCGTTATGGCAAAGAACAAGAAGAAAACTAAAGGAGAAATTTGTCCAATAGTAACAAATGGTGCCTCCACAGGTTGACATCCGATCCAACCTAGTAATAAGCAATCCGCCAAAAGCAACCAAAATATTCCTTGGTAAATCGGGCGAAAACTTGAACTACGCACATACATACTTTTAAAAAAAGGTAAAGCCAACAGACATATAAAAACGGGTGCTATTGCGGCTACACCTCCCGATTTGTCAGGTATACTACGAAGAATGGCATGGATCGGTAGGAAATACCATTCCGGCACAATATGAGGCGGGGTGGGCATCGGATTAGCAGGTATATAATTGTCGGGATGCCCCAAAACATTGGGAGCATAAAAAATCCAAATAGAAAAAAAGATAGCAAAAGCTACCCAACCTACTAGATCCTTTACATAAAAATAAGGGTAAAAAGAAATTTTATCCATCTCTGAATGTACACCCAATGGATTATTTGATCCATATTGATGCAATGCGGCCAGATGAAGAAGACTGGCGCCTACTAAAATAAAGGGGAGTAAATGATGAAGACTAAAAAAACGATTTAAGGTGGCATTGTCCACGGAGAAACCACCCCAAAGCCAAGTCACTATGGTATCCCCTACTACAGGTATGGCGCTAGCTAAGCTTGTAATTACTGTAGCTCCCCAAAAGCTCATCTGACCCCACGGTAGTACGTATCCTATAAAAGCTGTCACAATCATTAATAGGAAGATTACAACTCCGAGACACCGAACAAATTCCCTAGGACTGCTATAACTCGCATGATATAGACCACGAAAAATATGAAGGTAAACCACAATGAGAAACATACTTGCCCCATTAGCATGCATATAACGTAGCAACCAGCCCCCTTCAACATCTCTCATAACGTGTTCTACGCTGTTGAAAGCTAGATCCACATGAGGTGTGTAATGCATAGCTAAAAAAACGCCAGTCACTATCTGAATGACTAAACAAATACCAGCTAACGAACCGAACCCCCACCAATAACTAAGATTGCTCGGGGTTGGATAATCTATCAAATGCTGATTAAGTGTGGAGGATATAGGTTGTTTAAGAAGAGAGAATCGTTGGTTCCTTATAGTCATTTTTCCTTCCTATCGTGACAACTCTTGTTCCCCCACTTTTTTAGCGTTCTGGGGCCCTACAATATATATATATATTAAAGAAATATAGTCAGAATATATATATAGTACCCTTTCTTTTATTTTCGAA
>CM076903.1:49020319-49033300 GCA_039519145.1 Kokia cookei
TAGTTAAACTCTGTCTGGGCTCGTAAGAGCTAACCGTTTCGGGCTTGTATGGGCTAAATGTTGTCTATGCTCGTAATGAGTTAAAATCTAGAGAACTGAGGAGATTTAGTTTGTTATTGTATACATGATTATGAATACATACTCGCTATCATCTTTTAACTGATCTGTTTATTCTGTAAGAGAATGATATTCGTGAACTTACTAAGCTTAATAAGCTTACTCATGAATCTATTGTTGTTTTGTAGATACGTTTTGCTGAAGATTGGATCATATCAAGGAAATCACACTATTACGGAGATTGTATGGTAGATTTTACATCACTTGGTCTTATGGCATGTACTAAGATGATATTAACTTGAGATTTAACTAAAAATGTTGAAATCCTTCTATTTTGATTATGTAAATTGCATGAAGTATGACTTAGATGATCAAGCTTATAATGCTTGTCAGACTTAGAAGTTATGTATGTTATATGATGTTTTAATGCATATCTTATACTGGTTGTGTATGAAATATTAAACTTGTAACTTGCCATTACTCTTGAGGCTCTGCATACTTGTTTCGGTAGAATTTATGCATGTATCGATAGAAGTCCAGGGTAAAAGAGAGGTTTTTCTCTGACTTGGGTTGTATCGGTAGTTGAAATACAAGTATCGGTAGTTTATAGTACTGATGTATCGGTAGTAAGAATGATTGTATCGGTAGAAGTTGTAGGATGAGAATTTTTGCTCTCTGGAGTTTTTTGTATTGGTAGTTGCATGACTTGTATCGATAGAAATCTTACTTGTATCGGTAGAACTCACACACGTATCGGTAGAAGTCTACACAGTTCTAAATTATTCATTAAATTGACTACTACCGATACTTTATCATCAGATACCGATAAAAGTCCCCTAATATGTTGGAAATGTCACTTTTTCCCGCGATAAATTGTGTTATGTTTAAATATTGTTTAAAATTGTGAGAAATGATTTTTGTATTAATTAAAGATGCAAATTTTCGAATATTCCTAAAAGATGAACAGTGTAACATGAATAGAAAACACTGGGGTCCTAACCGACGACGGTGCTCAGGATTTGGGTGTTATATTTCTCCATCTAGAACATAATCATTTGTGAGCCTTCTCAATGTCCTTTTATCATTTTTGGTTGCTTGCTCCGGATACTTTCTGTCTTTTACATATTGTAATATGTCCTAGTACCAAGGATAGTGATCGCGCTATGAACGTCACAGCAGATTGTGCAAGCGTAAACTGTCGATACAAGTATAATAGATAGATTTAAATCTATCGAATATGATATCCACGAGGATGGTTGTTTGTGTTTATAATTGTTGATGCAATGACAGCTAAAACAAGATAAATTGTGGTGATAATGTCGAAGCAATAGTATAAGAAATGCAATAAAAGTATGAGATTAATTTGTCGAAGTAATATTGAAGAATTTAAGAAGTAAAGTAATGATAATAAAATGGGGTTTCTTGACTTGAAAACTTAACAAAAAAGCTAAATGTGATTCACAAGGTTAAAAATAATAAATAAATTGTCATCATAATAATGCACCATGAAATCTTACCAACCTTAACTTTCCTATTATATCAAAGACTCAAATATTCACACTAACCACACCTTCTAGTGTTGGCAATGTAATATTCTCAAGAACAAGTGAGTTGAATTCCTTCAATCCTCAAGCAACTTTCGTTGTCTTTCTTGTTAACTTAATTTATCGCTGCACTTTTCAGTGATAGTGACTGTAATCACACTTTCGTGGTCAAACAATTAAATCCAAAGATAAACAGTAAAGGAAAGATTGAAATAGATATCATTCAGATCTAAAATTAAATTATACTTCCATACAACTCAAATTATCAATACTTATCAACGTCTAAGAAAGAAATAACAGAATAATTGGGGTATCCTCAAGATTGTCATGACGTCCCTTATGATTCAGTTGTTATTTTTGTTTTAGCCAAATGCATTAGTTCAAAGTTTCTTAATTGCTTTTCCTTCATTGCAAAATTTGAGAAGAAAGGCAGTAGGAAGAGCAACAACCAAAGGGAGCCTCAATGTTTTCATGTTTGAAATTTCTTACCATCTTTGCCTGTGGTTTTTTCCCATATACTTGCAGTTAGATGTGCATATGCATTTTTGGCATCTGTATTGTTCATTATTTACAAAAAAAGTATTTTATGTATGTGCTGACAGTCCTGTGTAAGACTGAACATTTAAAGATGCTAGTTACCATGTTTCTAGAAGAAATAAAAAAGGTTTAAAATATTCTCAACTACCTTAAATTACAGGAATCTGAGTGTGGAGGTCTGCAGCAACAATAGCAAGAACATATTGGATTTTTTGACTTTGAGTTAATTGTTAATATAATATTGTACTTGTCTGAACACATTTAAAGAAGTTGCATTTTGCCTTTTTCTTTTTTTCCCTAAAGGATATGTGAAAATTTTTGAGGGTGTTTTTACGTTATGTGCTGATAGATACTGCCACTAGTTCAACCGACCAAGATAATCATGGAATTGCACGTGGATAATTATCAGTGGCATGAATTCTTTTCAGAGGGTATGACCTTCGACAACACCTTGAACCATCCCTTCCCTCTTTCTGCATCTACTATTCTTTACTTTGTCTTTGTTTTATTTATTTATTCTTTATGTGGCTAAGGCCTGTACTAAGTTGTGTTTAATCTTCTGCAGTAAAAACGCACAACATTGGAGTTGTTATTGCTATTTGGTCTCCAATTGTCCTGGTAAGTTAGCATGTAGAAACTTTTGGGAATGACAAAAATTATGCTGTTGTGAGGTACTTAAAATTATTAAACAGGTTCTTTGTAAATTAACTAATATTGTTTTATTTTCCTATAGGTATATTTTATGGATGCCCAAATATGGTATGCTATATTTTCCACCCTTTTTGGTGGGATTCGTGGTGCTTTCAGCCATTTGGGTGAGGTTAGTGGCCAACTTATTCTTGTACCTTCAAGGCATGTCTGAATAAAAAATTTTAGTTGCCTTATGTGATCTATATTTGATTTTGGTGAAAAGAAATGAATTGATTTCTGTATTTCTGGTGGGTAGACAATAGTGATTATCTTTTACTGTTGTTTTCCTTCATTTGGCATTTTCAGATACGGACATTGGGAATGTTGCGGTCTAGATTTGAATCTGTTCCTAGAGCCTTTTGTCGTCGTCTTGTTCCATCACCAAATCAGCATAACAGAAAAAGGCCTCTGGTAGTGCTCAATTGATACAGTACTGTTTATGTGATTACTCCTAATTGTCTTAATTATCAGCAAAGTCTAAATGTTGTTCTTTTGAACATAAGGAAGGCAATATCTGGAGTTTTTTGTGCATAATGTATACATTATGGAGCCTGTACTTCACTTTGTTGTTTCTTTGCTAAAAGTGATCATTTCCACATGACAGGATGAGGCAACTGAAAGAAAGAATATTGCAAGTTTTTCTCTTGTTTGGAATAAGTTTATACATTCTATGCGGATGCAGGATCTGATCAGCAATAGGTTGGGCAATTCCTCGCTAAATTGTCTGTTAATGAAGCATATTAAATCTTAAATGCATTAGATAGGGAATTCTGATATTTTCTTTTGCCATTGTTGTCTAGGGATAGAGATTTGCTACTTGTACCTTCTTCATCAAGTGACGTCTCTGTTGTTCAGTGGCCCCCTTTCTTGCTCGCTAGCAAGGTTGGTAGATGTAGTTTTTTATATTAATTTTGATCTCAATGCAAGATCCTGTATCTTATTTTCTGGTCTATAACACAACAGATTCCTATTGCATTGGACATGGCAAAAGATTTTAAAAAGAAGGATGATGCAGAGTTGTTTAAGAAGATAGAGGCAGATGATTATATGCATTCAGCAGTGATAGAATGTTATGAGACTCTCAGGGAAATACTATATAAGCTCCTGGGTGATGAAGCGGATAGGCTGTAAGGCTGAAGCAGTATATCATGAACTTGAACTACTTTTAAAACATGATCTTAAATAGCATTATGGCTTGTTTAGCAATGAAAATATCCCCTTTTTCTCTATAAAAAGGTCTAATAAATTCTTTTCTCTTCTCTTTACTTTTAGGATTGTTAATGAGATTTGTCATGAAGTGGACATGAGCATACATAAGCGGAGATTTTTGACTGACTTTCGGATGAGTGAGCTGCCTGCACTCAGTAATAGGTTGGAGAAGTTTCTAGGGATCTTGGTAAGATTATTTCTTCACATTTCTTAACTTCTCTATGGTATTATAAAACTTATTAATAATCTGGCCTTTTCCCATGCTAAACTCTCTCTATGTGGCAGCTTTCTAATGCAGAAGATGTTGATACATTAAGATCTCGGATAATCAATATCCTACAGGATATCATGGAAATTATTATACAGGATGTTATGGTCAATGGAAGTGGGTAAGTGATGTAAAATAAAAACTTCTTTGTAGTTGATGTTGTGTCAATTTTATTGGGAGAAACTAACCTATAAGTTTTCCTTTGTAGAATCATTGCAAGAGCTCACCGTCATCATGAAGACGATCAAAAGAAAGAGCAGAGATTTGAAAAGATAAATATTGATATAAAAAATGATAAGTGGAGAGAGAAGGTATATTTGAGATGAACTCATATTGGTTTTTTATCATGTAACAATTTTCACGCCAATGTTCTGTTCCTAGTCTACTTATACATATATGTCTTTTTTGCAGATCATTAGGCTAAATTTGCTTTTGACTATTAAAGAATCAGCTATAAATGTGCCTACAAATTTGGAGGCTCGGCGTCGCATCACATTTTTTGCAAACTCCTTATTTATGAATATGCCTAGCGCTCCAAAAGTTCGTGACATGCTTTCCTTTAGGTCAGTCGTTGCAAAACATCAAATTACCGAAATATCACTGCTTGCTTATTGTTTTAAAGATTGAAAATTTGTCTTGCTTTGTTTTGTTCCCTTAGTTACACAATCTTTTTATATACTAGAATTACAAGAGATAAAAGAAGGAAATAAACTCTACCTAAAATTAAGTGATCTAATCCTTAAGCTTTAGGAACAAGATATATACAAGAAATGGAAAGATAATATAATCCATACTCCCCCTCAAGCTGGTGAGTAGGTATCTTCCATTCCTAGCTTGGTGATAATTCAATGGAAAGTGTTATTGTCAAGCCTTTTTATAGAGACATTTGCTAGTTGCCCCTTTGAAGGTATACATGGAGTACAAATTACAAATTAACCCACTTTCTAGCTTCTCTTGGATAAAATGTCTATCTACCTCAATATTCTTAATCCAATCATGTTGCACTGGGTTCTGTGCGATTCTAATGGTTGATTTATTGTCAAAATATAACCTCATTGGTCCACTGCAATTATCTTAAAATCTTCCAATATAATCTTCAGCCATAACGACTCACAAATGCCTTTTGCCATTGCTCTAAACTCATCTTTTGCACTTGATCTAGCCACAATGTTCTGTTTCTTACTCCGCCATGTCACTAAGTTGCTTCCAAGAAGCATACAGTGGCCTAAGGCAAACCTTCAATCTATAGGAGACCTAGCATAATCTTCATCGATGTAGGCTTCAAGGATAAGTTTATAATTTCTTTTGGATAATATCCTTTTCCAAGATTAGCTTTTCAATAATGTAGCACAAGATAGACATCTTGAAGATGAATTCTCTCGGAAATATGCATGAATTGACTTATAACACTTACAGTGTAGGCTATGTCTAGTTGAGTGTGAGCAATATCGATGAGTTTTCCAATCAACCTTTGATACATTTCCTTTTCTATGGTTTGGTCTTCAATAGCCTCTCCAAGTTTATGATTAGGCTCGATTGGTGTTGAAATAGGCTTGCTTTCAAGTATTCTTGTTTCCTTAAGAAGGTCTGTGACATACTTTTGCTGTGAAATAACGATCCCTTGTTTAGAATGAGCAGCTTCAATCCCAAGGAAATATTTTAATCTTCCTAAGTCCTTGATCTCAAATTCTCTAGTCTCACATTTTTGTAGGATTTGCTTTTCTTTTTCATCATTCCATGTCCCAATAATGTCATTTACATAGACTATCAAAGTCGTGACTCCCCCTGAAGTCGAGTGTTTGATGAATAGGGTGTGGTCTCCTTGGTTTTGTCTATATCCCATAACTAGCATCACTTTGGTAAGCCTCCCAAACTAAGTAATAGGTGATTGTTTAAATCCATATAAGGCTTTCTTTAATTTGCATACATTGTTCCCTTTGACTCCCCTAGGCAGAATGCTCATATATATTTCTTTCTCCAAGTCTCCATGAAGAAGACCGTTCTTTACATCATATTGGTGACAACAAGATTCTCATTGTATTTAGACCTGTTCTTGGGTCGGGCTATCCGTTCAAGCCCGAAGGCCCATCCAAAATTTGGGAGGGTTTAGGCAAAAATCTTAGGCCTGAAAATGAGCTTGAGCTAAAAAATTAAGCCCGAGTCAGGCCCAAACTCAGCCCAACCTGAACCGTTTTAAGTTTATAATACTTTATAATAAGTTATTTTTATATATTATGTAATCTAAAACACATTAAAAAATAAACTTATACTAAATATATAATCCTACTTTAATATAAACATTAAAAAAATGTTAAGATAACTATATAAAATTTTTAATAAATAAAAAATTTATAAAATTATTAAATATTAAAATAAAAAAATATAAATATATATTTTTAAAAAAAATTAAAAACTAATATGGGCAGGACTAAAATGGGCTTGGGTTAGTCTTTTGCAAATATGGGCGGGTTTGGGCAAAATTTTAGGCTCAGATTTTGGGTTGGGTTAGGCTTGGACAAGCATAAAGTATGTTAATATCATACTTAGGCCCGGCCCAAACCCGACCCGGCCCCGACTTGATCCGGTCCATGAACACCTCTAATTGTATTCAATGTTCATTTTAGCAACAAGTCTTGCTTTGTAAGGTTCCAACGACCCATCAGTTTTAAATTTCAAAGAAAACACCCATTTACGCCCAACTGTTTTCTTTTCATTTGGTAGATAAACTACTTCCCATGTCTCATTCTTTTCTAAGGCATCCATTTCAACTCTCATGGCTTCCTTCCATTCTTTCTTAGACAATGATTTTGATAAAGTGCTTGGAATAGCAATTTCGTTTAGACTTGTAAGCAAGTTCCTATCGGATGGTGAGAGGATACACAGTGGGAAATGGGTATAAAGGTCTTTTTGTACATTCTTGGATTCTTTTTCTCATAGCTATAGGTAAATCATGATTATCTAGGTTGAGTTTCAGCAAGTTGTTCAACAATTAAAGGTGGAATAGGTTTAGGTTTGGTGGTGTTATCTCAATCTCAAAAGTCGGGTTGGAGGATTGAGCCTATGCCAGATCAAAGTGTGAGCTTTTTTCCTTGAGTACTCCTCATATTTGTTAGCCTATATTGGATATATAGTTGGGAAAGATATCGGGTTGTCAACTAGAGGTTCGACAATCGAAATTTCAGGTACTGACATTAGGTTGATAATAGGAGACTCAGACTGAGCCATAGATTGATCAAGTGGTGATTGAGGCTGAGACTGACTAGGTGGTGACTATGACACAAATTGATTGAAAATTTCATGTAGAAAGAGATCCTTATCTTCCATAATAGACAACCCCCTTGAAGATAAGACTACGTATGGTTTGTCTTCTACAAATGTGACAGCAGCAGAAACATACAGTTTTCTAGTTAGTGGAAGAAAATACTTGTAGCCCTTTGAGTAGAAAGTAACCAAGAAACACACATTTAATGGCTTTAGGATCTAATTTTCCTCGATTATGGATATGAACAAAGGAAGTGCAACCAAATATCTTAGGAGTAAGATCATTAGGGACAAATGTCATGAAAAAAAGGTAGAAAGTAAGTCTATTGGACTTACCCTAGACTCTTTGAAGGAAGTCTATTTATAATATAAGTAGAAGTAAGAACTGTCTCTCCTTAATATTATTTTGGTACGTTATGATGAAATAAGAGGGGCCCAATGGAGTTTAAGAGATGATCATTTTTTCACTCCACAATAACATTTTGATGGGGTGTGTTAACACAAGAAGACTCATGAATAGTTTCCTCTTTTTGGAAGAAGGGAGATAGAACTTGATTAAAAGTAGACATTGGCATTGTCAGATGTAAATAGCTTTATTTGGGTACCAAATTGATTTTGAATCATCGTATGAAAGGTGGGAAAGACATGATTAACATTGGATTTGTTTTTTACAAGAAAATCCAAGAGACTCGAGTATAATTGCTAATAAACGGAACATACCACCTAGAAGCAAAAATGTCTTGAATAGGCAATGGTCCCTAGATATCACTATGAACTTATAAAAAGATCTTTTATTGCTAATGGAAAATGAGAGGCAAGTGTGTTTGACATACTCACAAATATCAGTGGAAAATACTAATATCGAACCCATTAAACAAATATGGAAACATAGGTTCTAAAATAAAAAAAGAAGGGTGTTGTAGGTGTGAATGGTGCAATCAAATAGCATCCTTATTTGTAGAAGAAAGGAAAGATGAAGATAAAGTAGGCTAGGTGACATTGGGGTTGGTTGATGTCTTAAGGAAATAAAATCCATCCTTTGCTCTAGCGCCTCCTCGGATCCTGGTCTTGAAATTCACAGGAAGAGGGGTAAAACGTAACATGACAGTG
The DNA here is from genome assembly GCA_039519145.1 of Kokia cookei. NCBI lineage: Eukaryota > Viridiplantae > Streptophyta > Magnoliopsida > Malvales > Malvaceae > Kokia > Kokia cookei. The sequence continues at coordinate 49,028,996 of CM076903.1, forward strand.
TAAGTCTCTTGTAACTTGTGAATAGAAGCAAGATTAGTAGCTAAGGTAGGAACATGGGGAACATTTTGAAGACAAGAGTGGATGTGATTGAAATATTTCCTATGCCAGCTATGATGGTTTCGATACCATTGGCAGCAATAACTTATTTTTACTAGGACAGGGTGTGTAAGTGGTGAACAAGTTTGAGGTATGGGTCATATGATCAGTTGCTCTTGAGTCTAAAATCCATGAATTCACAAACAAATTATATGAAGAGTCAGAACAAGTGGTTGCTGAGATTTGCATGGTGGCAAGGCCCTAATTTTCAGGATTTTTATGCTCCTATCTTGTAATCCTATCCCTCTTTACTATCTCGAATAAAAGAATTAGTAGATCTGTTCCGCCCAAAATGGGAATGGGCTGGGGTTAGAAACGTGAAAGCCAAACACGTGTGTACCTAAGTAAGCCAATGAACATGTACTTGGAGAAGGTTGCTCAAGATAATTTCAACTATTGAGTCAATGGGCTGCTAGTATATTTTGGAGCTTACAAGTAGGGCGAGAAAAGCTGTTCTTGTATGGTTTGTGTTTGCCTAGGGGAGGCAGAAGTAGTTCCCAACATAATGGTAGACGATGAAGGACCCCAAAAAACTGTATGGAAAGGATCGATTTACTGTTGAAAAAGAGATTAGGGTTGCGGTAAAAAAAGATGGTTGTCAAAAAAAATAGTTTTGTGGCAATGAAGGAAGGCCTTGGAAAAAATGTTACTAGTACAAGGAAAAAACTGATGGAGAAGAAGAAAAAAGAAGCAGCATAAAGGCCACAAGGAGGTTGTTATAGCAGTGAATTTAGAAGGAAGGAGAAAAAATTTCCAGGAAGATCAATTAGTTTGATACCATGTTGTAAAAATTCTGTCTTGTTTTATTCCCTTAGTTTCAGATCTATTTTATAGACTAGAAGTGTAAGAGATAAAAGAGATAAAAGGAAGAAAACAAACTCTACCTAGAACTAAGTGATCTAATCCCTAAACTTTAGGAACAGGATATTTACAAGAAATGGAAAGATAACACATGGTATTTCCACACTTATTGAAACAAGGGCTGGGAAAGGGGCAAGTTTTCTTTTATTGATCTATGATGGTAGTTGCTAAAATACAGTTTTACAACCAACAGCGGGAGCTTATTGCTCTAATTGGATCATAACTGATGTTTTTTTTTGGTGAAATACAAGGGGAGGGCAAAGTCCTAACCACAACACGACTGGCGTGACTCGAACTCAGGTCACACCTGAGACAATAAACACCCTTGGCCATCAGGCCAACGCACGGGGTTCATAACTGATGTTTTTAACTTGTTTAAATTACATTATTTTTTTCTTTTCCTTCTAAGTATTGTCATGATCAACTACTGTGATTTCAAATTCTTTTTAATATGAACATGGCACTGTGGTTGTCTCTATTAGAAGATGTATTATTTAGATGGATGTCCCTCTACTGTCACTTATACTACTGCTCTGATTCAGTGTTTTGACTCCATACTACAAAGAGGATGTTCTTTATTCAGACGAGGAACTCACCAAGGAAAATGAGGATGGAATATCAATTTTGTTTTACTTGCAGACAATATATCTAGGTAATTTGTGATGTCTTTCTATTTTATGCCTTTTGCTGTATTAAAAACATATGACCAAAATAACATTTGCAACCGTAAACTAGATGAGTGGAAGAACTTTCTAGAGCGATTGCCACCTTCTGGAAAGAAAAATGAGAGTGAGGAAGCTCATTTGAAAGAGGAAGCTCATTTGAAAGAGGAAGTCCGAAAGTGGGTATCTTATAGAGGACAAACACTCTCCAAAACAGGTTTCGAAACGTCAAAAATATCATTTTATTTTCACTAGCTTTAACTATATAGATTCTTACTTGAGCTATGCCATTCTTTCTGCCAGTGAGAGGGATGATGTACTACAGGCAGACTCTGGAACTCCAATACTGTTTAGAGTTTTCAGATGACTCTGGTTTGTTTTTCCCCTTTGATAATTGCAATTTCAAATAAATATCTTTTACACGTCCAATTTCTTTTAAAAGCTGATATGATGAAACTATCTTGAAGTATTCATTTGTTCCATTGTAGAAATTTTGGGAGGCTTCCAGGCCTTCGAGGGTAATCCAAGATACACAGAGGAAGCACAAGCGCTGGCAAATATGAAGTTCACCTATGTTGTTTCCTGTCAAATGTATGGGGCTCAGAAAAATTCTTCTGATCTGCGAGACCGCAGTTGTTACCTTAACATTCTAAATCTCATGTTAACGTAAGTGCTCACTATTTCAATCTCATAGTTCTCCATGTAGAATAGAAATCTGATTTCACCTTTACACATTTGGACACTGCAAAGGTATCCATCTCTGCGTGTTGCTTATATCGATGAAAGAGAGGAGACAGTTGAGGGAAAATCTCAGAAGGTTTATTATTCTGTTCTTGTCAAGGGAGTTGAAAAGTTGGACGAGGTAGGAAACAACACTTGTCTAATACCGATTTAGCTTACGATATAAGTGTGTGTTTTATCACATCCTATTATACAAGTAACTTTTCGAACCGTGTTTAAGGATGAGAATTCAAGCTGTCTTAACCTAATCATGTTTCAAGTTCTGCATATTGCAAAAAGAATAGCTGGTACAGCATCTCGCATTAATTAACAATGTCACCGGATACCATAGACGATAACCTGTTTCATTGGATGAGATGTATTAATGTTTAGGTAAATATATTAAAATATAACAAACGGTAAATACATGAATTTTAAATGCTAATTATTTTTTGAAAGAGTATAAATGTGTTAGATGAATTGAATTTGTGTTAAAAAGTTAGCCTATTTATACAATCAATAGGAGTCAATGTATGTCACTTTTGCCTTATGTTGGCCAACTTACATTAGATGGAGCATCCCGATGTCATTACCAAGGTGTTACAATTATGTGAATTCAAACGCATGAAATTACCTGGGCTCTGTCCATTGTATTATCGGGTTGTCTAACAGATAGTCAGCCCTTGACCTTTACCTTTAACAACATATTCTATGCAAATTTTATTTGGTTGGATGTTTCTAATTTTCACGCTATTGTAGCATATAATTGAAGGTTTGAGTATGTAATTTGCTTATATTAGATGGGTGATTTGTACCGTTTATGCACGTCCATCTTGCAATATGCATGCGTCGATCTTCTTCTCCTTTATGTTATTAAATCCATAGCTTAAGGTACAGAGTACATTTTAAAGCGAATAGGACTGTTTTTTCTAGTTTTTTACTCTAGTAGTAGTACTTCAAGTCTAACATAAGACAGAAATGTAGTTAAATAAGGTACTAGAGATGTTGAAGAGTGGCCCTTTTAATATTGATAATTATCAAAAAGGAAAGAGCACTAGAAATGGTGAAGATTTTAGTCTAAATTAGTCCTCTATTTGTGTAAAAAGTTCAAATAACTCCTGAATTCATCTTTTTGAATCGTGAATACTTTCAAACTTTTACGTAATTAGCTTTATTTGTTATCATGTTATTAATAAATAAGTGGGAAATGATAATATTCCTAGGAAATATATCGCATCAGACTGCCAGGTCCCCCGACAGAAATTGGTGAAGGAAAGCCTGAAAATCAAAATCATGCAATTATTTTTACTCGTGGAGAAGCCCTTCAGACCATAGACATGAATCAGGTAGCTTTTTTTTTTTTTTTTTTTACCTATTTTAAGATGCATTCATAAGTTTTCATTTTTTTCAATGTTTGCAGAGGATTTATTACTTTGATGATAACTACAAAAATGAGAAATAATTTCTAGGAATTTAACCTCATTTACCAATTTCAAAGATGTCTTAGCAAAATTACACACTGTTTTTCCATGCTTTGTTCTCAGGACAATTATTTTGAAGAGGCTTATAAAATGAGAAATGTGTTGGAGGAATTTCTAAAAGCTCGCCACAAGGAGAGAAAGCCATCAATATTGGGTTTAAGGGAGCACATATTCACTGGAGGGTTAAGTTGACGAATACCTTTACCTTGTTGAACTAGTTTGATATGTTTGGGAATAATAACAGTGATTAAGCTGGTGAAAATGTGACAAGATGTTACACATAATTGTTTGATGGTATTAATATATGTATTTGCTTTTATTTATTTGACAGTGTTTCTTCACTAGCTTGGTTCATGTCCAATCAAGAGACTAGTTTTGTTACGATTGGGCAACGCATTCTAGCAAATCCTTTGAGGTAGGCCTAAACTTTCTTCCTTAAATCCTTGAAGTTATGTGAAATTACATGTAATGATTGACAGTCATAT
>CM076903.1:49033400-49052809 GCA_039519145.1 Kokia cookei
TAATATGTTTCTTATAATATTTTTTGGGGAAATATATTTTTAATTTTCTTTTAGCAATTTTAGAACTTCTAGAAGTTATGTTCTTAATTTTTCGTTTGTTGCCTGCGTTTCTCTCCCAATATTTTTTTTATTTATTCTTTAATTTCTGCTCCAAATAATAGTTGATAACTTAATTTCTTGCTTTTTGAGTTAACTTGAAAAGTTTCAAATTTGCTTAGGAATAAAAGCTAGGATGTTATTAAACATGTTGCTCTTTGACGGCTAGAGGTTTATTTGTTTTCTTTATGATGCATGATTCATTATTCTTAGCAGTCAAAGTACTGAGAATTTTGTAACTGAAATATGTGAATCCTTAAATTCTATGAGTTGTGTGTGATTCACGCTTTTTCAAGTTTACTGGAAGAACTATGCCAAACAAGGCTTTGACAACTATTGGCACTTGTTTCAAAATATTTAGTAGATTAATAGTTTTTAATTTTGTAGATACCTTTCATGAGGTAAAAAGCAAACGGGAGAGAAGAAAAGAGGTATTTATTCTTTTTAAAATGTGCTTGGTCATTTTCCTTTTTTGTCTTATTGCTATGAATCTGAAAAGTACTCGGAAGTTTGATTCAATGTGCAACTTGATAGTTCAACTTTGATTTGGTGCACTCATTATTAAAAAAATAAAACAAGTCTATTTATTTCCATGTGGGATAAATATTATTGTTTGTATATGCAATAAGTAAAAAAGTAAAATGGTGTCCTGTTGAGAATGGTGTTAGTGGTTTCCGAAAGTGAAAGATTGGATTAAAATTAAAATTTCATTTATTCAATTGCAACAAATCAAAGTTTATGTATCGGTTTGCATGTTGGATCGAAATTCATGTGTAAGTTTGAGATTTATCCCTTTTTCATTCACTTTGAAATACAATTGTTTTTTTCTCTTGATATGTCAGATGAAAGAGACACAAGAACAAAAAACTCGAGCCAACAGTTGTGCATCTAGTCGTGGTATTAGAGATGGTAGTGAAAATTCTTTTGGGCGGAGCAGATCAATGCTAATCTCCAATGGTATGGTCCTTGGAGCATGTATGCATTGGTCACACTAGTGTTGAACTTTGCTTTTCTGGTATTCTTAATATGACATTCTGCTCTTTGTGGCAGAGCTTGGTAAAGCTGCATGCAAGAAAGAGAATGTCTCAGTTTCTTATTTTCCATATTCTGCTTCTTCAAAATTATGTGCAATGGGACAAACTTGGAATGAACAACCTTCCCCTCAAAGGTTGGTTCTATAATGAAGCAAAATTGTTGCTTATCATATGTCCTTGTGTGGTTCTTTAGTGTTAATGGAATATAAATTACTCTAGCTTATTCATACTTTTGTATGCATAACCTTTCCAGTTCTCTTTCATTATAAATACTGTTAATGTGTGCTTGGTACACGTGTATGATGCATGGTACCTATTGATCTTTTTTTTTCTTTTTTATGCTTTCCTTAATTAATGGATGTGGTGATATATGCATCTTTGTTTGCTTTGCTACTTGATGAAATGATTAATCCTCCATTTTGAGCATATTATATTCTTCTGCAGCAATTCTTTTAATGCTGATTATAGAAGACAATCAATAGGAACAGGTGATATGATTGATTCATCTATGCAACCATCTCACGGATCACAGCCTTCTTGGGTTGGGAGCACCTTGCAGCATGTTGCTATGGCTGATATTGTAAAAATGGGTAGACCAAAGAGCAAAGGCTCACAAATGCCATGTGAGACCTCTTATTCCCCTCAAGATGCTGTTCCGCCAAACTCAACCATCAACCAAATCAAACCATCCCTTGCTACTTCAGATTCAAATTTGGGAAGAGGCCAAGATTTGCATTCTGATTTGAACATGACTTCTGAATCTGGAAAGAACTCTAGTCAGCATGGTTTTGACAATGAATGGGCTGTCAATGAGCCCATGACAGCTTCTAGTGATATTGGTGGTACAAGGTATTCAAATCAACCTTGCTTTCATGGCAACGGAGCTAACTTGTCAAATAACTGCTGGTCAGATACTATTATAGTATCAGAGAGCAATGTTGCCAGGAAGAATCTTAGTACTAATCATGTCAGCTCTGTTCAAGCATCAAATAAACAAATGTTTATGAGTGATTCTGGAGGAAGGTCTGAATATGATGATGACCTCCGTAAGGATACAAGTTCACCTGATTCTTATGGCCAAACCTATGAGCCCCTGGAAGGTAAATTTCCAGTTTTTGACTTTGATTTTATAGGACTTTTTTTTTTTTCTCTATTTGGTTTTTAATTAAACTATGACAGATTTCAATACCATAAGTGCATGAGATGCTATATAATATTCATGGATTCTTCTTATGTAATGTGTGTATTTTGATGATTATAGCTATCTATAATATATATCTTCACATTAGAGTGAATAATCTAGATATCCTTACAGAATTTCTCCAAGATTTTCTTTTTCTTATTGTTGCAGCAGTTATCATGTTTGTTATAATTTTATTTGTGATTTTTAGTACATTTTTAAAACATAAACTGCCTAGTAGAACATATATACTTTTGGACTGGGAAATGATTGTGTGTAGTTATTTGCTCCGTGCCCTAAGATAACATGGTCCTTAGCCTGTAAAACCTTATGTAGAATGTATGAGTTTGTAATAGACACAGGACAAGGGAAGTGATAGGTTGTTTACATTCCTGTTTGGTCCTTGCAGAAGAAAACATGAAAAATGGAGCCCTTTTTTTTAGTTGTCAACTCTTGGATATTTGAATGCACAGAAAAGGATTGGGAGAAGATTGGAACAAAGCTCCTAATGTTCTAATGTTCTTTATGTATTATATGGAGAGACCAAAAACTGTTATTTATATTCTATAGTAGAATTTACTTTCACTCTGCTCTTCTTTACGTGTCCTATTTGAATGGTTGAATTAGAAGTGCCCTTGGAAATATAGCTCTATTAAGTTTAGCTGTGGGCTTCAAAATTTCTATTTCTAGCTTGAGAAATATAATTGCCTTTATGGACAGTTGTTATTGTGTTTATTCTATGCTTGCATTGAAGCAAAAGGTTATTGTTGGATACATGTTGTGGTCTTTGCTTTTGACCCTCTGGTATCTAATTTGGTAATAGGTAGAGGTTCTAATGCATCTGCTCCAACTCCTGCTGCTTCTTTATCTGATGATGCCATCAAAGCTGCATCATCAATTGCTGTGAACTTGCAACAAATAAGTTTAGGGAAGAAAGAGAGAGCAGTGACTCCTAAAGAGGATAATTGTGGAGTGGTGCTTCCAGATTATTTGCAAGCCTTTTCTACTGATTGCTCACATTTGAGCTTTGGTACCTACAAATCTGGCAAGAGTACAACATTGTCCCAGCCACAAACATCCAGTTCCTTGATAAATGACTTGGAAGAGACCTTGACAACATCAAATGGTTGTTCATCTTCTATGAATTTTAGCTCTAGGTATGCATATCCTTAATGAGTTCCAATTTTGGCTTTGTTGTTCATTGTAGTTCATGATATTCTGATGGATTTCTTTGCAGGAACTTAGTTTATCATGATGAAGTAGATTTTGATAGTCATAGAGCAACTGCAGATGCTAGAAACCATAATTCACCTAAATCTTCACAACCAGTGCTTAGGAAACTAGATATTCCTGATGCATCAACTCTTGGGAATGATTATGTCTCCTGTGCATCTATACCTGGTTCAAGTTTTAAGAACATCCAACAATCTTCCTCTATGTCTTTTGTGATTGATCCAAATGCTAGGAATCTTCCTATTTTGCCAAATAAAGTGGTACATACTTCTTTCCTTGTTGCGTTTATGATACCCTGACAGCATCTTGTCTCATTTTCTGCTATGGTAATGGTCGGCTTTTCTGAAAAAAGAAATATTTACCAGTGCTTGTTGTTATAGAGAATAGCATTGCCAAGATTCTATGAAGATGCAAAACTTGAGAGCTATTTTCTTTCTTTCATTAGAATATTTATAAGCCTTTATTATGTTTATGAAACACCTATGTTTTTTCTCATCCGCTGTGTTGGTTACCCGTGCAATGCTCAGCATGCCATGTTCTCTCTAATGCCGACTACATTTTTCAATGGCTTTTCCCCCTTGGTGTTCATTTATGAAATATGATCTTTATACTTGCTTGTTCAATTACTCGTCAATGTTTTTTCTGATTTCATCTTTTTTGGGAGCTTTGTACTGATCTTGTTACTTTTGGGTGCTAGGAATCATACTCCAACTCTTTGCCTAGCGATTTATTGGCAGCAACTATTCAGTCTACAAAAGCTAGAGATCCTGCTGCATTTCTTGCATCACAGTCAATTTCATCTAGATACATTGATTCTGCATCATCTGTTAAGAATCCAATCACATCTATGTCTCAGGTGCGAAATCAAGAATCTTTTCTTCTGGGTGGCTCAAAAGTTTTAGGTTAGGTAAAATCAGTGTTGTGAAGGCGTGGGCCTAGGCGCACCACTGCCTTAGGCCTTAGAGCTAGGCAACAAAAATACTTTAGACCCTTTTGGGCCAGGCGGATGCTTGGTTTGCGCATAGGCATCCTTTTTCTTTTTTGTAGCGTGATAGGCATAAAAAAGAAGGCGGTGTGATCAAAGTTTCTCTTTGTTTTCTTTTATTTTGAAGTTTTTCTGTTAGATGAACCTTTACTAGTAAGAAGGAGATAGTATCAAACTATCTGCTTCATAATATTTGAATATTTGACAACATAATGGGATTGAGATAGTAAGGAAATCATGCATATTGGCCAGCAAAAACTTGCATGATCCGTAGATAAATTCATTATTGTATAGCTTAACCTTATTTCATATGCACATACTGACAATTGACCATACGTTCTTGGATTTTCCCACCATAGACTTTGCTTTGTTGGGTTAATTTTCTGAGATGTTGTAGGGATAGGTATTGACTTCCAACTCAGAAATGAAGGATCTTTAGACCACTTATGAACTTCATTATTCTTTTGCATGATTTTCTGGGTCTCTTAATGTAATTGGTGGCAAGTGTCAGTTAAATTAGTGATTATCTCTTCATTATGGAAGGGCCAACGCATTTATTATTTAAACTATGTCATGATGTCAAATCTATGGTGAGTCGGCCTTGCATTCCTATTAAACAAGGAATTGAGTGCCCTGTGCCTACTTAAAAGGACTTAAGAGATTATTATTATTTTAAACTGGTTTGATGATTCAGCTTTTAAATTCTGATCCTTTTTCTGTATATCAGCCTTCCTCACTGGCCCTTGAAGGTGCCAACCCTGCCACAGGACTTGTACTAAAGGAGCATTTGTATGCATATTCTTATCCTCAAACTGGCTACCAAGCTGTACCTCAAGGGCATACATATACACCATCTGCTTTGCAACAAGAATTTCCAAATGGCAATGTGTTCCATGAATCTCATATGGTGATGAAGTATGATCCCCAATGCTACAGTAGTGCTAGTATGAGCAGCAGCTTGCCTTGGTCGAGTTCTTACACCTCTGGTTATCGAAGTTTAGAGAATTCTTCTGGTTCTCCTGGTAGCTTTCTTCATGATCTATTGGCTGATTCGGCAGGCAGCAAAGTTGGATATGATGAATTTTTACGCTCTCGGTACAGCAACGGAGGAGCTAATTTCAGCCTACTTCAACAGGTACTAACAATAAGTATATTTTTGATAATATTACATGTACCATACTGTTTAAGAGCAAGACGATTAAGTGTTTCTTTCTCTTTTTATCATTTGCATATTACCAGAACAATGGCTCTGCTACATGGGATTATAGACATGGTTCAAGAACCACGTCAACTATTCCGGATAATGCTTATTACAGTTTAAACGGGCAAAATAACCAGCTTGCAGGTTATCAACAAGCTCAGCAACTAGCACAGCAGCTTCATGAAGCTTTGGGATACCCCGGTATTTTCAAATCTCATGCAGCGATGGCAATAGAACAGCCGCAACAGCAGCAGCAAAATCTCCGGGATTTGATTCTAAATGGTCCGCAAGGGCCGTCATCTAGGCAATTACCCCAAACACGGCAGCATAACTACTAAATCCATTTTTTAATTTTGTTTTTGTTTTGCCTTGCTATCAAGCAAAGGATTGTAAAAGCGGCTACGTAGGATTATATTACAGTTACAATCAACGATTTCAATGTGTTGTATTTTGGGTGCTTTGGCAATGTCCAATTGTACATACTTGAAAGGGAAGCTGACTGGCAATGGCATCTGCCTCTGCCTCCTCAACATTATAGAGAGCACTTGATTTACTAATGATTGATTTGATTATTTACATTTCTCTTTTGTTCCCTTGTTATATCCAAGGTGCTCAAATATATATTATGTTTTGCAGGAGTCTAAGCTTTTGGTTGAGAAAGACAACCAAAACTCTAAAAGGCTTTTCTCCTCCTCTCTACAAGGCTCCTCAAACTCTAGCTACTCCGCTTGAGTGATCGGCCACCCGCTAGGCTGATTCCTCGACTTCTTCCAGCTCTTCCTTCCACCCTCTTGTTTTTCTTTTCTTCTCATCTCTTAGTGCCTTATTTTTTTCCTCTCTTTTCCCTGAAAAATAAAGCCCCTTCCTTTGAGGTGGCTTCTGACTGTGTTCTGCCTCTCTCTGTCAATGTGAGGCTGCCACTCTCAGAGGTTGTCGGGGTGATGATTATTAGGAAGGCTGACCTTGACGAGAGTTCCTCCTTTGGTAAAAGCTAGGTATCAACACATAAGTTTTTTATTGGTTGGAACCCTTCTAAGCTTTTGATTATCTGGTTTTGTTTGATGGAGCTTGCATATTTTTCTCTTCCGACTTCGCTGGGCTGGTATTGTTCGTCAGTCGAGCTGGTACGATTCAACTTTCAGTCAAGTGTGCATATCTTTTCTTCAACACGTGGTAGTTGTATGAAGTTCTTTGATTCTCTTCCTTGTATTGCTTGGTACTGTCCCTTTTTTTTTTTCCATTAAAAAAAAATTCAATGAATATGCTATTTTGGGGTGACAATTAAGATGTTTGAAGAAGTATAAGTTGGAAGTAGATAATTATTATATTTTTAAAAAGAATACTGAGTTAAAACTTATATTATATGGAAGTGATTATTTTTATTTGTACTAGCTAATTATTTTTTAAAAATGTGATTACAATTTCAGTGTGGGTCTTTACTCTTAATGTAACTTCTTTAATTGCATAATTTGTCTCTGGTCTTTTTGCAACTTCTTTAATTAAATTGGTAGATGTTGAAGTTGAAAAAAAAAAAAAAAAAAGAAACCTAGTGCCACCAAAAAGAATTATAAGAATAATAAAGTAAACAGAAAGAGAAAGACAAATTCAACTTATGCAGCTGGTAGTCACATTGACAAAATTCCAACCTCGAAAACTTCCTCAAAACTCGATCTAAACCCACACAAAAGCAAGACAAGAAAAACAAATTCTTGATTTAAAAAAAAAAAAAAAAAAAACTAAAATTTGAAGAATATGAAACAAATGAACTCGTTTTACTCCTTATCAGATATCATGAATTTGCTGTTTAAATACCCCATTTTGCAATATTCAAATACAAAGCTTAATTTGTTCAAATATATATATAAAGGCAAAAAGAAGAAGGAAAAAAAAGGGCAGATATCTTGCAAAAGACAAGCTTGTTCACATGGAACACAAGACTTCCATGATTTCTTTTTGATAATTTTATAAAACAGTGAAATGAAACAAAAACAAAGAGAAACATCAATATGATGCATAGTTCAAAAAATTGATAGTATTGTTCATATAAAGTGGATTACAAAGGATCAAGTTCTAGACTTCATACCAATCTACTTGAATTCTTATAAATTTATCTCTAGAGAACCCCCCCCCCAAAAAAAAAAAAAAAAAAAATGAACACCAATGAATGAAATCATGGATAAAATATAAGGAAAAAAAGAAAGTGAAAGGCAAAAATGCACACATAAACCCCATCATTACTATCACCACTTAACAAACCTAAATTCCAGAGCACTTCTCCATCTTTGCTTCCTTTTTTCAACCTTCATTCTCACCTTTTTCCCTCCTTGGCTTCTTCTTCCTCTCAAAACAGCCACACTGCACTCTCTCTCTCTCTCTCTCTCTCTATATATATATATATATATCCATTCCCAAAAATCCTTCTTTTTCACACCATCATTCATGTTTTCTGTAGTTTATCACACCCTTTAATTCGCTCTTCTTTGTCCCAACCCAAAAAAGAAGAACCAGGAAGTTACAGAAATGGTCTCAACTACAATTTCCACTAACATATTCCTCCTGTTTTGTCTCTTTTTCTCTCCAGGTAATTTGGGTTTCTCCTTTTTCCCATTTTTATGTTGTTCAATTTGTTCATCTTGTTTTTCAATTGTGGTATCAGTTGTGAATTCCTCATTTTAATGGCTTTCCCATGTGGGCAATACCTTCTTTTTTCTTTTAGAGGAGAGATCCTTTTGTATATGTTGTACAGTATACAGTACAGTCCAACTCATTGCCTTCTTCTTTGAAAATCTTAATCATTGTTCTTCAACTTTGAACATTTCACCTTTTTTTTGAATCATTAAACAAAAATCACTTCTTCGCTTGCCCGTCTTGTTAATCAGTTTGTTCCTTTTCTTACTAAATTATTTTCATTTAGTCTTCATCTCAACAGTACTACCCTGTCTTGTCTCAACATGGTTTACATCTATGCTACTCCAATTTTGAATATTAGGACACTAACTGAATTAAATAAGGTATTGATTTCGAATCTTGTGCTTAATCGAAATTAAATGTGACACAGGTCGAGGTGTTTCAAGGAAGGCCGAAATATCTAGTGAACAAAAGGACATAACAACTCCAATAACAACGATGCCAACAATAATTCCACCCACTACTCCTACTTCATCAAGTCCAGTACTGAACCCGACTTCTGACCCCGATACGGCATCTCCGATGATAATGACACCGATGACGATGGCACCGGCAACAACAACTACGAGCGGGGGATTGGGGGGAAGCTGGTGTGTTGCAAGCCAAAGTGCATCAGAAAGGGCAGTACAAGTAGCACTAGACTATGCATGTGGGCGTGGTGGTGCAGACTGTGCAGCGATTCAGCCAGGAGGGATGTGTTACAATCCCAACACGGTTCATGCACATGCTTCCTATGCATTCAACAGCTATTTCAGGAAGAACCCTGTTCCTAGTAGCTGTAATTTTGGGGGCACTGCTGTTACCACCAACATTGATCCAAGTAAGTTCTGCATTTCACCATACCCCGTTCCTAGCTAGGCTAATTTAATCATCTTCAAAATAAAATTAATATTTTAAATGCTGATATTAAAAAATTTAAATAATGAAATAAGTAATTTGGACCGTAATCTGATCCAGCTCAGCACATTATTATTGCTGCATCTTTGTACCGACTAAATAAATGTGCCCAATTTCTTTCTTTCATATTGATATTTCCTACAGTTTATTTGCAATTGTTGCCAGCCGGAAATATTTTAAAAATTACCTCAATTTTTAAAAATAAGAATGTATTTTATAAGCTATTAAAAGATTTTAATAATTAAAAATAGAGACAAATATTAAATTCATACATAAATTTTGGTCTTACGTGCAATTTGATACGTAAACTTTGATTTCGTGCTATTATACACATGGAATTTGAATTGTAATTTATATGGATACATAAATTTTGATTCTGATTCAATTATATACGTATTTAAATAAATGAATATATTTATTTATTTTTATGTTAGATTGATATAATGTAGTGAAGTAAAATGACATTGTTCATAGTTTCCATCAATTGAAAACACCTACTTCACCCTCTCTTTTTTTCATGCCATCTCTACTAATTTTTAGTTTATAAAATATAAAGGGAACCAGTATGATATTTTCCTATTTTAGGCTGCTAGCTCCCCTGGTTGGTGGAAAATATATATGTTAAATTGATAAATTCAGACGAAAATTATAACTAATGATAATAATTGGACTAAGATTTTTAAATTGAAGAGAGAGAAAAAATGATTATTTAACTTTTAAAGTATAAAGACTAAATCTCAAGTTTTGTAAAAGTATAGGGGCTAATAACATATTTTAGCCAATATTTTTTGATGTAATTGATCGTATCAAAATCTTGTTAGGTCATTCATGTTCGTTAGATTTAGGTTAAATGGTGGGTTGATTTTGGATAAGCTTTACAAGTAGGACAATAATAAAATTAGGGATGCTTAAATTTGAGGTTTTTCCTAAATATTTACAAATATTATATTAATAATTAGTATAATTATGCTACAAGCTTCTTCATTTTATTCAAATAAATTACGGTACAGGTTGAAAATAGAAATTAGGGATTTATTCATGTTTGACCCATAAATATTTCAGGTAGTGGGACATGTCAGTATCAATCCACAAGGTAAACTTTCATTTCATTTTCATTTTCATTTTCATGTTGATTTGATTATATGATTATATGAATATAAATAATTGATTGGCAATGGTGAAAGTGCAGCACAACTTCTTCCATCTTAAACACTACCAATTCAAATGGTTCAAATGTTTTCGGTGCGGTGCCTTACAACCCATCTCCGCCGTCAGCCGCCGCTGTCAGATTAAGACCGCCCCGGCACCCGTTTTTCACCACCGTGACATGCCTCGGATTGCGGCAGTTGCTGGGCGTAAACTATCAACGAAGCAGATGAAGACCACAAGGTTTTGAAATTTTTAATGGGGAACTAAGGAGAACCAAATAAATTGGTCACTGAATGATGAGTAGATAAAGTGTAGTAGGAAAAGAAAGAATGAGAGGACCACATTTTATTTTCCTTTTTCTTCTTTGTTTTTTCAAACTTTAGGTGAATAGAGGGATGGCTAATCCATGTATTTGTTTGTATAAATTTTTTATAATCGCATATAAAATTGTTATATAATTATATAAATTTTAAAATGTTAAGAGTTCACATACATATACCTCTCTATGGCCACATGTTAACATCAGAAGTATCGTTAATTTTTTTGCTGTCTTATCTAACCATCCGTCTCAAAATTTTTTGGAGGATCCATCTGCCCCCCCCCCCCTAAGGGAGCTAATCAATCACTTTTTAGGTGTGAACATGCTTTTAAGCCTATAAAGAGTTCATTTAAGCATCACAAGTTTGTATTGATCGAAGATATAGCAAAATGAGCCTTATGATTTACACTCATAATTATCCTTTACGCATTTGGCGGGATTGAATGCTTATCCCGCCACATCAACTAATGGAGAAGGGGAATTCTTCTATAAATGCCCTGATAAATGAAGAAGGGATTGAATTCCAACACCTTTAAATTACTTTGAGCAATTGTCTTTTTGATCAACTTGTCCTCTTGTCCCAATTTCGGCTCTCAGTCTCTTTAGATGAATCGACCTCTATTGCACCTCCTTGTGTCAAGGGCCTAGAATTTTAATCTCGCAATTCGTGCGACCTTAGACGGTTTCTTCTCCCACAAAGTGAGGATTCTCACAAAATTCCTCCAAAGCACCAATTCACATAGCGAAAGCAACTTTAGCCAAAAAAAGACTCAAAAGAACAAAATAATCACAAAAACAATGCACGTGATGTGTTTGAGTAAATTCTCTCAAAGAATTCTATTACTCTAAGAATTCAGGATACAATGGATGATTTACAATTGAGGGGAGGCTCTCTATTATAGTTGAGCTCAAATCCAACAGTCTAGGTAAATTTATATCAACAGACGAAATGAAGCCTATCCCTACAATTAAGGGATTTACAAGATTTACATAATCAAATTAAATCTAATCTTATCAGATATTATTCTTCTCAATCTTCTAAGATTAATTTTCCTATTTATCAGGGTAGCCTAATTTTCCATATCTGCATCATTAGGCCACCCAAGTTTCAAATATATCGGCTTCTTCAATAATTCTTTGAATTGGGCCAGTTCTCGTGGGTCAAATGATCCCCATCTAATCAATAGACCTCCATGAGATGCAATTTGTGCTATGGTCATGGCTTTTCACATTGCCCCATGACATTCTCACAACGCCCTCATTGCGTTCTCAAAATGACATTAGCTTGATTCGCTCGGAACTTTCTCGACACTTTAGCTCCTTCCCGACTAGTCTCACTATCGAGTCGCCTCACCTTTCGAGACTTTTGCCTTGGCTTCCATTGCCTCTTAGCTTGATCCATTCCACTTGTTGGTACATTTCATTGGCAAGAACCCATTGCTCTCACTTACCCCAATTCTGACTTTGCTCGATTCGAATCTTCTTGATCCACACAAACAATCTTAGGAGTTTGCTAAAAAAAATTTTATGATATTTTTCATGTCTGCTTTATTGTTTATATTCAAGATTTATAATTAATCTCTTAATAATATTGTCTGTAAAATTTGAATTTGCATTCTTCATCTTGAAGTGCAATATGTCTTATCATTTTACCTAACCGATATTGGTTCGCTATAATTTTTATTGAAGTTTAATGAATAATGTTTACTCGTCAAGAAATAACATAAATAAAAAAAAATGAATATTTATGCAGATGTAAGGAAATTTATCAAATTTATCTGTATAAAATAATAAAGTTGTGTAACTTTTATAATATTTTACTGTTAAAATTCCAAAATTCCAAATCTGAGCTAGCAAACAGAGTTCCTCGTGGAACAGTTGGCCGCCAATCATTGCACTATTTTATTTATATTCCCATTAAATTTGCATTCCGTCATGGCCCATCTCTATCGTCCACAAACTATACCTCTTTTCTCCGCACTTTCATGGAGGATTATACTCTTTCCATACCTCTCTTAGCTACTCCCGCCGACGCTCTCACCACCACCGTCGCCTCAACCAGCTGCACAACCAAAAAAGATGATGAAAATGGGGTTTTCTCATCGGGTTCCAGTATTATTTACCGTCTTCTTTTGGTAATTCTCATCGGAGCAATCTCCATATGGGCAAACCACGAAGCATCAAAAGGATTCAAGGTAACCATAATCAACGCCGCCGCCAAAGACTCTCCGGCAGGGCGACGGTTTGATCTCTTTTACGTATCAAACGATGAAGCCACTCGGATCATTTTGAACACAAGCGCCGTGGTCGAAAACATTCTTTATGCAGATCAGTCCGACGACCGAACAAAGAAGCCAGTTCACCATGTTGTTCTTCAGCTGGATGCCGGCGACAACCTGACGACGACCAAAGTCAGTGTGGACACAAGCAGAAGCAAAGAACCAGTTTATGTCATCAGTTTAAGTCCATCACTAATGGAGGAAAGTAATGACAAGTCTAGTGTCATATCAACCATACAACGTGCCATGGCTCGGATATGGCTCTGGGATGGCAAGTCCACGGCTCCACCTTGGCTCATAGCTGGCATGGAAGAGTATATATGGATGCAGACTGGATTTGGCCACCATGATAAAGAAACAGCAATACATTCAAGATCAAAATTCAGACCAGTATACTTTTGTTCAGTTCTTTCTCAGGTATGTTCCAAATCAAGTAAGTTGAGGCCTGGGTTGAAGATGAACATTAGTGCCATTTGTGGCGATCATTGGAAATGGGAAAAAACGGGTGGAGTTTGCAGGGAAGAATATGACAAGGACCCAAAGATTGTGGCACTGGCTTTGGGTTACATTGAGCGGCAACACAAAGGGTATGTTCAAGGATTGAATCAGATTCTAAGAGATGGATGGGATTGAAGAAGCCAGTAGCTGTCAAAAATTTTTTTTTTTTTGGAACAACTTGGTTTCACATGGTCTGGGGCCAACCAGCCATTTATTTCAAGAACAGTGGGACAGACGGTCATCTTTATGTTCATGTTGGGACGATATGGACGAGGCATGTTAAAAATGGGTGTTATATATCTTGTTATACGCAGATCATTTCCCTTTTTTGTATAAATTTTGTCATTGATTATCTACATTCGTTTGTGAGAAGGGATAGAGATTGATATAATATAAAATTATTGAAAAAAGATGCAGATGATATAGTTTCATTGTTTCTTACTAAGAAACCACGTTTATATTTTCAAATCCATAGAATCTTTGGACCTTAAAAGCTCAACATCATCCTATTTATCTAAAATAAAGTCAAATTGCCATATTTTATGTTTGATGAGTTTGTTTTCTTTAAAATAATTAGACTATCAATCGACGTGAAACACAAAATTGAACTGCAGTAGTGGACGATGCTGAAAATTCCAAGAAAACCATCATATTCATTAAGAAATAGTAAATAATGTTACATAGACCAAAAAAAATAATATTTGCTAATTCCAGTTTTACCAACCAAATGAGAATTACTAGCAGTTTATTATTGAATTCAAACATGTAAGGTAGAAGATAAGAATTGAATCCAAGACTTTTACTGCATTTCAAATTTTCTAATTCAAAAGTTTGAGTCTTCAAGAAGATTGATGCCTAGAAGATCGGTTTAAAATCCTAGCTTAAGGGGGAAAGTCTTAAAGAGAATGTGATCTAATTTGAGTATAGGAGTGAGTTTGTTACTTAGTGAGTAAGTGAGACTTATATTACAGGTTGTACTCATTGAGAATAGTGGTTTAACATTTTGGACCACGCCTCATAGACATAAGAAGTTTTAGCTACATGAACGAATTGTTGGTGTCCAGTTCTAGTTTTTACTATAATAGTCACTTAGCCCAATTGTAATTTAGTATATATCGAGACTAAAATCTGACAAGCAAAAATTAATAAACTTTCAATTGGTATCAGAACTAAATGCTTGATCTCCTAAATGATAATTCTGTTGTTGATTTTTTTCTAAGATGGAAAACTCTTTAGTTACTAGAAGCTCTGTGTTGAACAACTATAATTATGCTTATTGGACAACTAGGATAAGGGCTTTCATTAAGTCCATGGATAATAATGTTTGAAGTTTGATTTTGACAGGTTGGAAACCTCCTTATATTGGTGTTTTAGGTGTGAAGACTCTCAAACTTGAGATAACTTGGACAACTAAAGAAGAGAAGTTTGTTAGTGGAAACTCCAAATGTTATTTTTTGTCGAGTTAATGAAAAAGAATTCAAGAGGATCTCAAAGTGCATTACAACCAAAGAAGCATGGTTATTCTTGAGACTGCACGAGGGAACTGACAATGTGAAGCAAACTAAGGTTCAGATGTTGACACTATTAAGTTCAAATCCTTGAGGATGTAGGAGAACAAGACTCTGACAGAGTTTTATGCTAAACTCTATGATATTCTCTAAATCAAGATTTTGCATTAGGAGAGGAGTATTCAAACTAAAAGCTTGTAAGAAAGTTCTCCGATCCTTTCTTGAAAAATTCATAAATTTGATGAAATTCTTGCAGCTGGAAGGAGGAACCCTGGCAAGTGAGGTGTAATACCCCATACTGACCCACTAGGTCTGAGCTATGGATTAGTACTAGATAAAAAAATTAAGTACAATCATTACCGGTGAAACTAACATCACATAAGCATCATACCATCATACACATATGCAATTAAGTACAATTTCACATTCATATTATGCAAAATATTCATTTCTAGGTCCCACACGAGTTTACTAAAGTTCTTTTGCTAACCCAAGGTTGAGTTAAGACCAATTTGAAAAGTTTTTAAAACCTCAAGTCGACATCGCGACTTCATAATTCCCTTGTCGCGACTATGCAACTCAGTGAGTCACGCCATGATGTCAAACACCTCCATGTTGCGACGCCACTCACTGTCGGACTAAGTTGCGACGTCAAGGACTCATGGTCACGACGTTGCCCCTGTTTTTAACAACTTAACACATTGGTACCTATTCACATGTTTCCAACCAAAGCATATTATCATGTACATTCATTTTCCAGTAACAAGCTTGTAACAATTTAAATTCGACCATTTAACATAACATACAATCCATGTCATTCATTTAAATTCAATTACACCATTTTACTTACCTAACTTTGTCAACTTTGCTTATCTTAGATCAACATATGCATATCTACTTATTTTGAGCATCAAGGATCCATATGATCTTGAAAATGAACCAAAACAATCATGCACTTAACATATGTTTCAAGTATGACAATCATTTATACCATTTTCAATCATACATCAACTTAACTATCCTATTTACTTCATTTTGTGATCTTTCACATGCCAAAACATATAGGTTTATATCATCACTCATACTAGCATGAAACATGATCAATGCCATACATTTACCAAGTCATAAGGAAATCATATTACTCAAGATTACCTATGCCACAATTGCCATATAACCAACTATCCCAACATGACCATTTGCACACTAAGGTGACCCTATATACATGCCATAAAATTTGGACACAAAGAACATAATTATATCATCTTTTGATAGTGTGTTTCGCATTGATCTGGCTCAACAAGTTCTGCAAGGTGACGATCTACAAAGGAAGAAAACAACTAGAGTAAGAATTGAGAATGTTTGGTAAGTTCAAATGAAAATACTATACTTACCTTGATCAATTTTAAGAATAACAACTACCTATCATTTCGGCATACAATTTGGCCATCTTTGGCACATAGTTTCTTATCTAGTCACCTGCCAACATTAACATTCAAATAAATTAGATACACTTGCATATTAAATAACATCATTTTATATCAAAACAATTTCATGTCACATAACAAATTATAAACATATACCATTTCATATCATTACATTTTCAAGCTTTTTCATTTCACTTTAAATAAATATAGTTTGATGGAACTACAGTAAAACGGACTCGGATATATGAGTGAACTATGCTACTCACATAAGTTGAAATTATAAACTAACACTTGGGCATTACTAACCTAAGATTATAAACTAGATTTCTATAAAGTTTTCAAATGAAAATCATGTCTTACCTTAGGAATTTGGTTCGGCGATGAAAGAAAATGACATGATAAATCTTCTTCTTTCTTTTGTTTGTGTTTGTCGCTTGGTATGGAAGGAGAAGAAGACATCTAAAAATTTAACATGGAGTATACGTTCATTGTCATACAGGTTGCCGTATTGAAAATTTTAATATTTTAGTTAGTATTCTCGTTAAAAAAATTATTTCAACTTTTTTTCAAAAGATTGATAGTTTAATTTGATTCTTTTTAAAAGATTGAGAACCAAAGTACACTCATAAAAACTAAATTAATAAAAATATATAAACATTAAAAATTAAAATTTTTCATTATGATTTTTCAAAGCATTGTTTTTCTTACCATTACATCATTGATTGGATGGATTGAATATTTAATTATTTTAGTGGTAAGAAAATTTACACTCCTTTTCTATTTTTTTCTAAAATTTCCAAATTATTTATTCTTATTAACTCTCACATTTCCATATTTATATTATACGGAATTTTTTTTCCATAAAAATTGTATATGCAAATCAAATATAAGATCCTTACTAATTTATTTTCTATTCATTTGACCTAAATTTAATTATATATCTTAACATGAATTTCTATTTCCTCATAATAATAATTAAATTTAATTATATATTATTTTTCTCTTTACACGACTAATTTAATTTCACCAAATCTTATTTAAACATTCATTAAAATTAGTGGTAGGAGTATAGAAGGGTGTGGTGATGGTTGGCTATTGACAATTTGAATAAAAGAGCGAAGTCAA
The DNA here is from genome assembly GCA_039519145.1 of Kokia cookei. NCBI lineage: Eukaryota > Viridiplantae > Streptophyta > Magnoliopsida > Malvales > Malvaceae > Kokia > Kokia cookei. The sequence continues at coordinate 49,051,017 of CM076903.1, forward strand.
AAAAAAAAAATTTAGGAGTTGAAATTAAATTATTTATTTTTAGGATAATAAAAATATAATTTTATTATTTTAATATTTATATTTTTATAATTTTTACTGAATTAAATTAATTTTTTATTATTTGTAGAAAATCAAAATATAATTTTATTTTTATTAATTTAAATTTTTATAAATTTTAAAGTAACTTAAATGAAAGAGACCGGGTCCTGCGAGCCCCTGTTTGATTATATAGTTGTAACTTCTATAAACACTTACAAAAACGTAAACAAATTAAATATATTGTCATATTAAAATATATTTCATAAAATAAATTATTTATTCGATTCCACTATTATTGGTAGAGGAATGACAAAATAGGGTTGGTGAGGAATGACTTTAAACCACAACCATACAATTAAGGCGCCCCTATTCCATAGCCACTACTGGCTAGGCTTCCACCATTTCTCTCGAGCCGAGTGTAAAACGAAAAAGGTGATGTTGAGCTTCATGGATCTCTACCCTAATTTGGGCCGGGTTTGGATTTAATTTTTTTTAATTTCATGTTAATTTATTCGATCTCGATTAGATTTATTTTTGAATCGAATTATTAATTTAAGTTTGAAGATTCGTTTGAAAAATAAAAGAATTTAGACAATATTCTTAAGATTTGTTTTTTATATGGATCGAGCATTGAACAATATTTTTTTTGTTTAAATATAATCTGACCCAAATTTATTATGTTGTAAAAATTAGTTATATATGTTAATATATATAATATTATTTAACATATATAACTAATTAATCTAATAACAATTAAACACATTATTCAAAAACGAAAAGAAACTTCCCCAACTAAATAACCCAAGTCAAAATAAAAAATTTTAAAAAGTATATTTAATACAATAAAACATTTATTAATATTTTTTAATATAATAAAACATTTATTATATTTATGGTAGTGACTTCTAATAAAAATACTTTTTTGATGTATATTTAATGTGTTTGAAAAATTTTATTTTAACGTTTTTAGTGCATTAGTATTATATTTTTTTAACTAAAAAATCAATCTAAAAAATCAAATATGAATAGGTTAGATCGTGCTCGAGTTAACCTTTTTTAAAATGGGTCGAGCTCGAGAAAGAAAGTAAGCTCTTTTATTAGACCGAACCTAAGCTTAAAAAACTTATCTACATACCTTATATGGATCCGACTCGATTCCGATCCAACCTATTAATGCCTCTAATCCCAACTGATGTGGATGCTCTTTTTTTTTTTTTTTTTTACATGTGACATTTTTATATTGTTAACATACAGCATGTGTTTGATTTCACCTATTAAACGCATTCCTTTTTAAAGAAAATATAATAAATTATCTCATTAATTTTTAATTTTAATTATCAAATATTTTATTAATATATCAATAATTAATTATTAAACTGATCATTTTGAAATAATTTCTTGTCTCATATTATATTTTACTTTTTATCACATAAAAAGTTACCTTTTTAAAAAATAATTGAGATAAGTTTCATTTTAAAAATAATTTTCAAAATAAACATGAAGGACAACTAAAAAAATCTGAATTCAAATAAAACAAATAGAAGATATTTATATTATTAAAAAAAATGTGGAGAAATACACAAATTGTATTTACCTTTGTTATTACTTTTAAAAAAATAGAAGATAATTTAAAATTATAAATGCATTATTTATGATGAATATAAAATATTCAAATAAGAACAAGTGTGATCTTAATAATTTTTTAATTATATTTAAATTTAGTTAATTTGATTATATAGTTGACGGTTTTGATA
>CM076903.1:49052909-49073527 GCA_039519145.1 Kokia cookei
ATTGAAGAATATTTTAAAGAAAGGAATATGGTTTTGATGTTTCACTTGAGAAGATGCATGACATGAATAGTAGTGGCGAGTTCAGGAGGTTGGCATAAAATAAAAAAAAATTTACTGAGATCTTTCAATTTTAAATTTATAGAGTGGGGGAATCATACTTTGTTTTCTTAAAAATAATAAAGTTTTAATTTAATTCTTTAAAATTTAGAAAGATATATACTATTAAAATGATAAAATTATATTTTCACTACCGTAGACCGAAAATGAAGTAGCAGTCACGGTTCCAAATCTCACATTTGTGGCAATCTCATAAAGATTAGTTGGCTCCAGTCCAGTTTGGTGGTTTGAGAGTGTCCCTATCTGTCATATTGAGGGGCAGGGCTGGTCGCTTTGGTGGGGTCATTCGGCTGTTGGATTATATGACGTGAATTTCAGATTTATTTATAAACATGATACCATTTTATATAAATACGACATAAATATTTATAATGAATTTATCAAAAATTCATATATAATAACGAGTCTAAGTGTATAATCTGTAAGGTCTAGGCTCTCTTACAAGCTGGATCTTGAACATGGCACATGTTGGGTATTGTTACCTTGTGGTTTTGTCTTCTTGCTCTCTAGTGGATAAAATTGTGAAAATTGAAAATTTTATCTATGACAGAATTAGCTCAATTGAATGCAAGTTATTTAGTTTGGTACGATTTACTTATCTAGACAATTTCATTCTATGAATCTTTCAAAATTCTGATTAGAACAACGATACCTAATGTATTATGGTACATTTTTTAACTCTTTTAAATGTTAATTGTCGAAACCATCCCTTTTTTGCAAAAAGACGAGTTCCGAAAATTACTTTAATGTTGGAAAATGGGAGTCGCCACCAATCCATTATTTGGTGTGATTGGATCACCACAAAACGTTTTTAAAAAAAAAACATTTTGAAAACATGTAGGTCTTCGAAATCTAGAAAAACAGGTTCGGGAGTCGGTTACGCATGAGGAAGGATTAGCGCCCTCATAAACCAAAATTGGTACCGTATTGATTTTTTTCGTGTTTAAACCTTAAAAATTCTAAAAGCTCGAATAAAGTTTAAAATACAATCCTTGAATGCATGAGTTAAGTTTAAAAGGAAATCGGGTTTGTTTGGAATTCCTGCTATTTCAAAGTGATCGAGGAAGAAAGTTACATCCAGTAGTTAGGACACGACATTTCGAAGATCCAGAAATAACGATATTTCCTTCGTAAAACTTTTTTAAATTTTTGGGAAAAGAATATTTGATTATCTCGATTTGAAGAAAGGTTGTATCTAGTAAGTTAAGGCGCAAATTTTCGAAACTCGAAAACAAAAAATATTGCCTCGATTTTAAAGTTTTTATGAAAGCAATTTTGAAAACAAACATGCGAATTTAATATGAATAAGCAGTTGATAATGGAGAGTAAATAACACGAAGTAAGGTAATTAAGAAGATAAATGGTAAGTAGAAATAAAAAATACAAATCAAGTGGTGCATAATAATTAAAATTAAATGCAAATATTGATGAGAAAGAAGAATGATGCAATCGGAGTTGAAAATGAGACTTTTCGGATACCTGAGGGGCAAAATGGTAATTTTGGATTTTCGGGGGCAAAATGGTAATTTTGGGAAGTTCAGAGTTAAAAATGGAATTTTTAGACATTCGGGGGTAAAAGGGTAATTTTGAGAGTTTCAAGGTTGAAAATAGAGTTTTTGGACATTCGGAGACAAAATGTTAATTTTTGAAAGTTTCGGGGTCAAAAATGGAAATTTTGGAGGCTCGAGGATAAAAATGTAATTTTTTGAAGTTTTAGGGTCAAAGATGGGATTTTTGGAAGTTTGAGGGTAAAAATGGAATTTTTTGGAAGTGTTAGGGTAAAAATTAGAATTTTCGTAAGTTCAGGGTAAAAATGGAATTTTTGGAAATTTGGGGTCAAAATGGAATTTTTGGAAGTTTTGGGGTCAAAATGAAATTTTTGGAAGTATCAGGGTCAAAATTGAATTTTTGGAAGTTTGAGGGTAAAAATGGAATTTTTGGGGTTGTAAAAATGGAATTTTGGAAGTTCGGGGGTAAACATGGAATTTTTGGGAGTTTAGGGACCTCCAGGGCAATAAAAAAAACAAGTGACACGTAGCAGCCCCTTAGGCATCCTGAAGTTAAAGGACTAATTTGAAAAACACGAAAAAATTTTGGGCCAATTTTGTAATTAAACAGAACTTGATTTAAGGATTAAATTAAAATAAATCAAAACTAAGAGGGATCATTTGCATAAATAAACCAAAATAATGACAATTGGCAAGCCCTGATGCTTTCAAAAGATCAAAAGATTAAATTGAAAAGTATTAAAAATTATTGGGCCAATTTAAAATTAATTAAAAGTATAAAAAGGACTTGATTGTAAGTTTGAAAAAAACGAAAGGACCAAATGCAGAAATAACCCCTTTCTCTAAAACACGCAGATCTTGGTGGAGCGGGTCGGGCCGTGGATCGGGTTGTCCAAAACGACGTCATTTCTGATTAAGAGCCTATATATAGGTCATTTCTAAATAAAAAAAAAATCACTTTCTTTACCCTTTTCAAAAAAAAAAACAAATCCCCCTTTAAAAATCTCTCAAACAATCCCCTTGGTCGACCGCTCCGAACCGTCCGGCCACCGTGGTCCCTTTGCACGTGCCTCACCGACCGACGAGCGTGACCACCATGCTTCGACGTCAGTCACCTGCCGGTGCACGCGCCGCCGTTCCCGCCTTCCACGCGCTGTAATCGGAGGTAAATCTCTCTTTTTTTTAAAAAAATACCCCTTTCTCTCATTTCATTTTTAACACTGTTCCGATTCCCTTTTTAAAAATCTTTTATATTTTGTTTCTTAACTCTTATTTTTGATGTTTCTTTTAAATTCCCTGTTTCAAGATCCTTTGTTTTTTTTTTACACCCATTTCTAACGTCCTGGTGTCTTGGTTTGCTGTTTGAGATGCAGCGAAGACGGTGTTGGGGGATTGTGAGACCAATGGCAGTTCGAGGGCCTCCGTCCACGGTGTCGACGGTGGAGTCAAATCGACAAAAGGGAAGACCTTTCGGTTTTATTTTTATTATTAATATTAACATTAATTAATATTATCATTATTATTAATGTCATTTATTGTTACTATCATTATTATTTTTAAATTAATATTAATAATAATGATAACTTTCAATTAATGCCTTTGAAATAACCGAAAATGATGATAAATAATAAAGGAAATACCTTCAATACAATTTAAAAAAAATCAGAATATAAAAGGGTTAAATACATAAATTATGAATGATAAAAAATGAATGTATTGAAGCAATACCTGAATGATTTTAATGCCTGAATATTTTGGGTCTGCTTGAGGTTGATTTTATATCTGTCTTCTTTCGTATTCAATTACAACGCGTTTAGTGTAATGATTTTGAAAAGCAAGCTTGCAAATGCTTCAAAGTTTATTTCTTTATGTTCGTTTCTTTTTCAGAGAACATCCCATTTACAATCGGTTTGAATCTGGTTTTATAATTAGATTTACAATGATGATAACTTGTTTTTTGCAATTAAATGTAAATCTTTTTTTATTTTTTGGTAGGTTCGGCTATGACAGTGGTGGTTGGAGCAGCTGGCGGCAGGTAAAAGTTGGAGCTGAAGGAGGAGCTACTTGGGTTGATGTGGCGCATTCTAAGTGGCTGAGGAGGAGGTGGCCGATGAAAGTTGGGGTGGCAGCAGTTAGGGCTACCAGATTTGGGTTTTAGGTTGGGTGTAATTAGGTCATTAGGCTAGTCTTGGGTCTGTATTTGTGATTGGGCCAAATTGGGTCCAAGTAATTTGGATTTTGTATTTGTTTTTGGACTTTTAATTTAATTAAGTTTTAAATCAATTTAAATTTTAATTAAATTTAAATTTAAAACAAATTTAAATTTAAAAATACATTTGAATCAATTTAGAATCCAATCTTAAAATAAAAAGCTCTAATTCAACCCACGGACCCAGGTTAAAATTGTGCTTCAACATTAATCATTTGAGTTAAGTGGTAAGATTGAATTTACAATCAGTAGATTCACTGAATTGGTTGACAGTAGCATACAAAGAACCTAAGAATGACCAAACACCATATTCAAAGACAAGAACCTAAGGCGAAGTAGCAACTTGTCAAAACCAGCATGCACGCTCCCCCGCTAAAGGACCCCATACACAACAAAGCTCCGACAACCACCAAAATCTAGATCCAAAACCTACTCAGGCGGCGGCGGCACAACCATGAACATTTGTTGACATTTACCTTTACTTCAATAAGTTTTTAAAATAAAATTATGAATTTTCTTTTAGAAGTTTTATGAAGGGGTAAACATTAAGAGATAAATTTATTGGGTTAAAATATGTTATTAGTCTCTATACTTTATAGAATTTGAAAATCTAGTCCATGTACTTTAAAAGTTAAAAATTCATTCTTTTTATTTTCAAGTTAAAAATCCTAATCCAATTATTATTTTAGTTGATAGTTTTTGTTTTAACTTACTAACTTACCATATTTATTTTCTATCAATCATCTTTCATGTCATATGAGAACAACCTAGTAAAAATTTCAAGTTGACAAGAAATACTTACAATTTTAGTCACTAGGTTAGATTTTTAGAATAGAAAAAGCAAGAGGACTTTTTGTTTTTAACTTTTGAAGTACAAGAATTAAATCTCAAATTTTGTCAAAGTATAGAGGACTTATGTTTAAAGAAATATGCTATATGCTTTTGTACTCTTCACAAATTTGAAATTTAATCATTGTATTTTTTAGTTTTAAGAATTTAGTCGCTTTATTTTTCTTATTTCAAAATTTAAATTCAATTATTAACACAGTTAATTTTTTGTTAAATTTGTTAGTGTGATATTTTGAAATTAAAAAAACTTACTTTGTAACCATGCAACTAAAAAATGGAGATGTAATGAGCTTGAATTTAATAAAATAATTTTAACAGTGTTAACGGTACGAAGAGTAAAAGAACTAAATTCCTAGAAATAAAAGTACAAGAACTAAATTTCAAATTAACAAAGAGTAGAGAGACTAATTGCAAATTTTAACCAAAAAAAATATATTTGTTGAATTCTAGTTTAAACGCCTTAACCTATTTCCAAGCTGAAAAAAAGGGAAACGGAAGGCGAAGATCTCTGGAAATTCGGGAACTACAGAACCCAACAAATTATTTTCCAGGTATTTTTCTTGACTACTGGTACTATCATCCTATCGTTTGCGATTTGAAATATTTATTGAGATATTGGAATGCCTTTACGTTTAAGATCTGTATACAACCACCCTTGCAACTTGGAGTCTTAGACTAATCCTAGGCTCAGTTTATTAGTGAATCGTTTCAATTCGAACTTAGGGGTTTTTATATTTCCTAGTAGTTATTGTTTATGTGTTGACAGTAATGCTCATTCTTGGAACAAAGTTAAAGGCATGGCATGGGCATAAGAAATACCCGGTTGTAGTCCTAGTTAGTGTTTGTGGTATCGGTCTCAGTTGCTTTAGTGTTGCTTTTCAACAAATATGATGAAACCCCAATTCCTGTACCTGGACGGCCACCGGATAGAAAATGGAATAGGTTCTGAGTCTTTGGTTCAATTTGATCCAAAGAGAGAAATCCGGAATGGGACGGATTAGATATGGCTAATACCCGATTCGCCTAAGGCTGTTCTTTTTCTAGCTCACGAATGTAGTTGTAGAGTTGTTAATTTCTGGGATAATTCTGGGAAATGTCCAAAATGTGTTGGTTTGCCTGAGGATAGGCTGCTTGTGCTTCATGCTCTTGCTCGTAAATTTGCTGTGTTAACTGTATCAATGTAGGGGAATGCTGGACATTTGGGAAGGAAAGGTTGGTTGTTGAAGACATTATGACATGGTAGGTTAAGAGACAGAACCTTGGAAAGCTTCCTCTTGTGGCTTTGGGGGCTTCTTCTGGTGGGTATTTTGTATCTGCAATTGCTAATGATTTGAAGTTTAGTGGTATTACACTTATGATTGCTGAAGGCTTATTTCACTGCATGGACATCAAAGAGTGTTATCCACCTACCCTTTTTGTGCACATGCCAAAAGATACACATAGGCAAGGAAAAATAACTGAATTTATGCAAGTCTTGAAGAAGCAAAAAGGGTTGATGTTGCACAGATTAAGTTCATGGAATCTGCCTCTGTCACCAACCTTTTTGTCTGATAGAATCCCAAGTGTTGGTCAGACTATTTCGGCTATGTTGTTCGATTTGATCAGGGAGAAAGGCTTTGTTCAACAAGAATGGGTATATGAAACGGGACGGACGTGCAACACGTTGAAAAGATGCTATCCAGAATAGTAAGCCTAATTTGCTGGAAAACCATTTGGTGCATCCTGTTGAGGAGGAACTAAATCTTGCATTTGCATATCACGAAATGACTAGTTAGCCATCCGAAAGATATTCTTAAATGGTTCGAATCTCATATGACCTGAGCAGCCATCTATTGTGCCGCAGTACTGACTGTGTGAAAGGTGATGGGTGATACACTGTTCATAGTAACAATACCTCAACTTGAGCTGGACAAACTTGTTTAATGTTTGAAGTTTGTCTTTAAATAACCAAAGACTAGGATGTAAAACTGCAGGATCCACTATGTATTAGGTAAATTTAGCTGTACGTGGGAAACAAACCAATCTTCATTACACTGAATACTATGATTCACTTGTATGTTTTGAATTGCAAAATGTCCTTTGTTTGCTTGCTTGCTTTGAATGGATTATCTATATATACTTTTTGATTTGCTGTCTTCTCCTTTCTAGTGCAGGAGATGATCTATTTATACCCAAGCTGCTGGAATTAGGTTATTATGTTACAAATCATAAATGTATAACGTTCCACTGATTTTATCAATTAAGAATACTTGATATGATTTCTGAAAATGGATAGAATTGAATCTTACTTGAGTACAAGGTCTTAGTACTCTGAATATGTGAAATTACTTATTTCCACCATTATTCATTTTCAGTATTTTAACATTGTCCATGTCACTTGAGTTCCCAGAGATTTTCAATGTTCTGCAACTCAATACTTTAGAATGCAACAGTACTTCTCTCCCTAAAATTATATAACTTAAGTATGCAACATTTCATCCACTTTTTATACGAGTAATCAATTGAAAATTAACGTAAAACTTGCTAATAACCCTAAAATAAAACAATACCTGGAAAATGGGGTTTGAACTATGGACATAACCTTGTTCAAGAGGGGCATTCTTAAACTCTTAACATGGAAGTAAAAAAAAAACAATATTTAACTATTAGTTACTAAAACCTAATATAAATATATATAGATGAAATCAAAAAAATAAAAAATTTATTATCTTATTTTGAAAATTATTTGGATAAAAATTTAGTCAACGGAAAATAGCTTATAGATCAATGGAAAATAAATCTCTTTTCTTATAATTTTATTTACCCTTTTGAAACGCAGAAATCATTTTTTGAAAACGAACTCATTTATAAGTAATTTCATTTTTATATAAAAATAGAATGAAGTCTAATATTATTATGTTAATAAGGTATTTTTTTTATTTTTTTACATATTATAATGTTCAATATTATTAGACATGCATATCTAATTATTTATATTTAATAATGTAATAAATTATTAATATAATTTATTATTTTAGTAAATTATTTAATATAAAAAATTTATTTTAATAATAAAATTTAACAACAAAATTTTGAATTTTGAATAATATTCTTAATACATTATTGAAAAACATTTATAATAATAGTTTAATTATATAAATATGAATTTTTAAAATCATGCTTAGCTTCAAATTTCAATTGTCCTTTTCAACTCAAATTTGTCACTATCCATTTTCATAGATGCAATTTAAATTAAGTTTTAATTAGGCATTGTTTATTAAGTTTATATATTATAAAATATTATCTTATCATAAAATAAATTTCTATTGTCAAAAAGAACAACTTTAAAAAAATGATTTAAGGAAATTTATCAAACAACGGAAAATAATTTACATAGAATCATCCAAACATTATAAACTATCAACTTTTTCAAAAAATCAATTCATTTTCCAAAAATCATTTTTTTTAAGTTATTTTCAATGAAACAAACACAACTTAAAACAATTTTTAGTAATGTTGGCATGAAGATGTCGCACGACAATCCACATGTACTTCACGTTAATTTGATATTATTTATCTTATAAACAAAAAAAGTTAAAAATTAGAAATAAAAAAACTATAAAAATTCAAACAACTTTAGCAATGAAAGGTACATGTGTATTGCTATACAAGTTGTCGTGTCTAAAAATTTAACATTTTATTGAATATTTTCGTCAAAAAAAATTAATTCAACTTTATATGAAATTTTAATGGTCAAGTTCGACTTGTTTTAAAATATAAGGGTCAAATTTAGCTAAAAATATATTAATATTAAGGGGTAAATATGATGTAAATTAAAAAATAATAAAAATAATGAAAAAAGAATAATGTTTTACATGTGATGGGGTAGTAATTCATACATATATCTCCAAATCAAAATATTCAAAATTAAAAATGAAAACAATGAACAATTAAAAAGAAAGATGATAAAGGATAAATATAAAAGAATTCAATCTTTTCACCCAAATACACATAATAAAAATTAAAAAAGACAATAAAAAGTTATATGTTAAGTAATCTAAAGAGCTGCCAATAATTTAAAACACAAATAAGTGGGTAGATAAGATTTCATATCTATAAAACATAAATAAATTAAAAATTTTAATAATAATATTTATATTACTGATATTTAGAAAAGGAGAGTCCCAATCGAGTCTTAACTCATTACGGTGAGAATTCCAATTATTTAAGTTCGAACACGCTTAAGTGCATATTATTGTGATCGAGGGATTATGTTTTACTTACGCTTCGAATTATATATATGATAAGTATTATGATGTAATTTTTAAATAAATCAATTTAAAATTAAAATTAAAATTAAAATATTGTGCAAGATTATAGAAAATATGACATAATTTAAGACAAAATAAAAAAAAATGTAAAATTATTAAAACACATGTTCATGGAGTCATAAAAAATATGTGTATATGACACAAGTATCATGTGTTTCTACATAAAATGAACCATTAACATGTAAAAATTTATTTACAGTTATAGTAGTTTGAAGCCAAAAAAAGGTAATGCAAACACGGTATGAATATATAGTTTTTTCTACAAGTATGACAAATTATGTAAAATATTATATAAATTGATACATAATACGAAACAAAAAACTAATTTCCCTAAATTGAATAATTATGACAAAGTATATAAAAATATTACAAAATGGAAGTAACATAAACACCACACACATGCACAGCATGTCAAAATATACATGCAACTTAATTTTTAATGTGTGTGTATATATATATTAAAAGACATGTACACAGACTCAGTTATGTTAAATATGAATGAATTGAGACATAACATACACAATTTAAATAATTAAAATTAAAAAAAAAAAAAAAAACCATGTTTTCAAATTTTATAGATAGTTGTAAAAAGATTTTTATAAATTTTAAAATAATTAAGATAAATATTTTCAAATTTTTGTTATAAACTTGTAGGTGAATTTTCTTGTCATTATGTGGCTACGCCCGGGGTTAAAGAATTAATTATAAATAAAATTTTGATTACTATTAAATTATTATTATTTAAATACTTAATATTTATATCTTATACATTTAAGATTATTTTATAGTAATTATTATAACATGTGCAAAATATGAGATATATTGATACAATGAAAATAAGATACGATAAATTTAAAACATGATACAACAATAATAATATATGATTTTGTATAATCCTCTTTAGATAATGTTGATTTATAAATTAATTGAATTTCGAACTGACTTACGAATGATTATACCAATTAACTTATTTAAATATATTAATTAAAAATTTTCAAAATAAATCAAAAATAAATCCTAAATAATTATTTTTCAACTACAAGTTATCAACATTTAGATATACTCTTTATGAATCCAACGAGTGGTGTTGGAACCCAATTTTGACAACTAAACCCACTTTCTTTTTAATTTAAATTTATTTTTAAATTTAAACTTATTCTAAATTTAAATTAATAGAAGTCCAAATTACAAAACCTCTATATTACTTATTACATGCCTATTTAGGATGCACACCCAACACAAAACAAATCCTTCACCCATTACACCGACCCAAACCTAAACCAGGCCCAAAAGCCCATGCCAAGTTAAACGAGCCACCCGCACCAAGGCGCCTCCAGCCAAACCACTACCACGTGCCATCCCCACCGCCCAACTTGGACTGCACTAACCGTCACTGCTACTGCCATAGCTGAACCTGCAAAAGCAAAGAAGAGACAAGTTTTAAATGACAAAAAACAAAGTATAATGATTGTAATTCTGGTTATACAACCAGATTCAAACACTTAGGAAAGGATCTTTTTTTTTTTTCTTTCTGAAACTTACAAATCAATACAAGAATAGCCTCTTTAACAATATTATAGAGTATACTAAAAAACAAAATCAAGAAGCAGTTAATGCCCGAGCAAGAATAGACTACCAGATACACGAAGCAATCAATAATACTCAAGCATCGAAACCGACCAGGTACCATTCAATGAATGATTATTGCCATTTTACGTTTCAAGTTTCCAAATCCATTAGTTTCTAAGAATGCATTGATACATGCATTTAATACCTCTGTTAATAATTATTATTTCTTTCAAAACGTATTAATAGGTATCACTAATATTAATATTAATTACAATATTAATAATAAATAATGATAATAACATTAATAATAATAATTAATAGTAATAATAACCCTAACATTAATTAATAATAAATAATATTTTAAATAATAATAATAAAAAGACGACATGAGCGAACAATGGGTTAATAAGCATCACCGGCATGAGCGAATAATGGGTTGCAGCTTGAGTTAAGGTCAAAGACGACAATAAATGCGTCACGTGGAAAAGTCTACGAGATTTGATACTGGCCCATCCAAATGCAAAGAAAAAGATTGACATCCTAGCCCTAAGTATCTACGGGTTAGTCATTTTTCCGAAGGCTTTGGGACATATAGAAGACGCGGTGATAGACTTATTTGATCGATTGAATAAAAGAGTTACACCCGTCCCGACCATATTAGCTGAAACTTTTAGATCCTTAAACGCGTGCAGAAAGGAGAGAAGGTCGATTTATTGCCTGCGTACCGTTGTTAATGGTATGGTTTCATAGTCACTTCTGAAAAACAGAAAAAGTCTCTTATCAGTACTTGTCTAAAGATTACTCCCCTTTGAAAGAGTTCGTGGCTACGCAAAGACAAGAAAATTTCTCAGAAGAAAAGTGGATGGCTATACTCCAAAGCCTTAAAGACGAAGACAAAGAGTGGCGAGCACCATGGTTTGCTCCTGATGAAATATTATATCGATGCGGAGACTTCGACTGGGTCCCATTAGCAGGGATATGGAGAGCAACAGGATACGCACCTTTGCTGGTTTCAAGACAATACAGATCGAGATAGTTCATACCAGTGACTTAGAGGTTAGCTTAGTGTGAATTCGCATACCGAGGAGAAAATAATAAGAAAAGGATTCGAGAAATCTCGAATGCATGGAACCAGGTTCGAAGAATGAAGGCATTCGACGTCAATCCTATGACAACTGCAGAATATGACTGGTGAAGAAATAGAAGGATCAACGACAACATTCTTGTGCCAAACCCAAAGATTGTTCGCCCAATTGAGGAACACTTGCAGGTTGTCACGACTAAGCTAGAAATAATTAAACAAGATTTTGAGAGGAAGAATGCTGAGATGGAAAAAATGATAGAAAAACTGGAAGAAGAGAAGGTACTTTTAGGATTAGATGTTGATGTTCAGAAGCTAGAAGAGGAGAAATTGAGAAAAGGGAATAATAAGGCTGAAGAATATCTCAACAACCTAGAGAAAGACTATAAAAAGCTTCGCTTGTCAATGAGGATCGTCGGTTTAGGTAAGACCTTAAAACAATGGTAACAGGAAATCCGCGAAGAGAAGAATATAACAAGTTAGTGGAAAAATAAGTTTCAAGATGCCCAGGTTCAGCAAAATGCCATGAAGAGCCTTTAGGAAATCCAAGCAGAGGTGGCAGAATTAAAAGCCCGAGTACGAGAATTGGAGGAATCCTTGTATAGGCATCGTAGCCGAAATTCAGTGATGGAGTTGAAGGCAAGCCGAGCTAAGATTGAGAGACTGAATAAGAGGGTAGAAGAATTAGAAGCCTCTTTGCAAAATAGTGAAATACGAACTGAGATTCTGGAGAGGATATTGGAGACAAATGACTGGCATCTTCAGCAAGACCAGAAACAAGTCAGAGACAGGGATTATGTTATGGGTGAGGCTTTAAATCAAATTCGCGGAGTAGCCGATCATGTGCGAACATTGGCAGTTGAAGCAGAAGAGTTAAGCATACAATATGAGACGAAGACGGAACGAGGTCAAAAGTTAGTAGGACTCCTCAAGAAAGTCAAAGCTCTAAGCATCAGAGCAACACCATTTATGTAATTTGCTTTATGTAAATTAACTTGTTATCTAATGAAGTTTTCTAAATGGAAATTGAATTATAAGTCAATACATTTCTTTTTCATTCACTCATTCGTTCGCATTGTCTTCTCACGTTTTAACACAATAAATCTCATTAAATAAAATTTGATCCAGTTAAACCCGAAAAAATAGAGAACTCACACCCTTACGGTACTCGGAGAGCCATGAACCAAAGAATATAAATGTTGGAGCAGTTACAAAAAGAAATGCAATGACAAATTGCAAGATCAGCTGGAAAGGGTCCAAAGGGATATGAGAGACCAGATTATCGAGTCTCAAAGCAACATAATCAATTGATTGACCCAACTATTGTAGGAGTCAAAAAAAGGGAAAAATATTGCTGTAGGCCCAAGGGAGGAAAATGAAGACCTCCAATATCCTCCTAGCTTTACTCTCGTGCACAACCAAGTTCCACTGGAAACAAACTCATAGGGAGCTCCCATCTTCATCCGGGCCCAACCATAGCCCATTGGTACCTCAGGACAAGCTAATTACTCGATTGTATCAGGGTCTAATCCAAGAGAAACTACTGCGAACCCCATCAATCCCAACTTTGATTAGATAATGGAGGCAGAGAGAACAAAATCAGAAGTTTCCAAACAGATAGAGGAACGGTATAAGTGGTTGAAAGATAAGGTCAAACTAATGGAATGGGCTGATACCTGCTGTGGGGTAGATGCCAAGGAACTAAGCCTAGTTCCAGACTTAGTGCTGCCTCCTAAATTTAAAACTGCAGAGTTTGAAAAATACAATGGAACAAGCTGCCCTGAAGCTCACATCACTATGTATTGTCGAAAAATGACAGGATACGTTCATAATGACCAGTTACTGATCCACTGTTTTTAAGATAGTTTGATAGGATCCGCGGTAAAGTGGTACAATAAGTTAAGTCGTGCAAAAATCAATTCATGGAAGGACTTGGCCCAGGCCTTTATGAAACAATACGGTTATGTTATTGACATTGCTCTAGATAGAATCACTTTGCAGAATATGGAAAAAAGATCGAGCGAGAGTTTCAGGCAATATGCTCAACGATGGAGAGATATGGCCACCCAGGTGCAGCCACCATTAATGGAGAAAGAGACGACCATGCTTTTCGTCCATACGCTAAAAGCATCGTATCTCAATCATTTATTGGGAAATGCTATGAGGAGTTTCTCAGACATGGTTATGTCTGGAGAAATGATTGAAAGTGCCATCAAGAACGGTAAGATTGACGCTGGGGAAAGTGGGAAAAGAGCAGCCCCTAGAAGAAAAGAAACCGAAATAATTAACACAGGCATATACAGGCCAAATTATGCGAAGTCAATCATGATGACGCAATCTAAAACCCCTGCAAGCAATTACCAAAATCCACCAAAGTCAAAGCCAAACTCTAGAAAGAACAATGAAAGAATTCAGTTCACTCCTATTCCGGTGACGTATAAAGAGCATTACCAGCAATTGTATGACCAACATGCGGTGGCCCCGTACTACACGGAGTTAGTACAACCACCTTTTCTGAAATGGTATGACACAAATGCTCAGTGCAAATTCCACGAAGGAGTAACTGGACACTCCATAAAAAACTGTTTCACTTTTAAGAAGATAGTGGAAAGATTAATTAGGATGAAGCGCATAAGATTCGATGAGCCGTCTAGACCTAACGTAGTTGGGAACCCTTTACCCATCCACCCTGATCAGGGGGTGACTGCGATTACAGAAGCAAAAGGTAAAACGGTTAATATTGATATCGGAGAGGTCAAATCACCTTTGAAATTGGTCTGGCGTCAAATGATAAATAGAGGAGTAATCGCGAGGAATAACGAAGATATGCCGATAACGACCAAGAATTATTGTGACTTCCACAGTGCTAAGGGACACGAGATTCAACACTGTACGGAGTTCAAGGTTCTGGTATAGGATCTGATGGATCGCAATGAACTGAAGTTCTTTGAAGAAGAAGAAGAGATGGAGGATATTTGTGCCTCCGAAGAAAAAGGGATGAACAGTCCTGATCGCCCTGTGATAATTATCTCTGCGTCCAATAGTACTGAATCAATAAGGCAAGTGACACTTTGTGTTATCATACGAAACCTACACCGTTTCCTTATGAAGATAGCAAGAGAGTCTCCTGAAATTACGGGTGTAACATAATAACGCCCAAAGATGAGCAATCCCAAGAAGATGTAAACCTTATTACCCGTAGTGGGAAATGCTATGACTTGAAAGAAGAGAAAAAAGAAGCTGCAAAAGGAAAAGCCTTGACAATTGAGCCAGAAGAAAAAGAGTCTGACAAGCCTGAGTTGGAAAATGAACCAATAGCAGAAAAAGAAGCAAAAGAATTCTTGAAATTTTTGAAACACAGCGAGTACAGTGTAGTTGAGCAGTTATACAAACAACCCGCACGCATATCGATCTTAGCACTGTTGCTAAGTTTAGAAGCCCACCGCAATGCATTAATGAGAGTGCTCAACGAAATGTATGTGACCACTGACATATCCGTGTGCAAACTGGATCACCTGATTAATAATATCAGCGCTGACAATTTTATTTTCTTCAGTGACGATGAGATCCCGTCCGGGGGAATGAGGTCAACCAAAGCTTTGCACATCACTGCTCGCTGCAAGGGGTATACCTTACCCGGAGTGCTCATCGACAATGGCTCAGCTTTAAATGTATTGTCATTAGCCACCATGGAAAGATTACCAGTCGATAGCTCTTACATGAAAACATGTCACAACATAGTTAGAGCTTTTGACGGAACGAAAAGAAAAGTGATAGGTCGAATTGAAGTACCGTTGCAGATAGGCTCGAATACCTACGAGGTGGACTTCTTGGTGATGGACATTAAGCCCTCCTATAATTGTTTATTGGGGAGACCTTGGATCCATTCAGCGGGAGCGGTACCATCCTCACTTCATCAGAAGCTTAAACTGATAACCGATAAAGATTGGTTACAATAAATGCAAAGGAAATTATTATCGCATTTGTGACAGGTGATGCCCTGTACGTTGAAAGAAACGAAGAGGCGGTGGAATGTTCCTTTCGATCATTAGAGTTTGTCAATGTCACATTCATCGCAGAAGAAAGTAAAATTCCCGAACCGAAGTTGTCACGAACCACGAAGATGGGGTTGCGATTGACAATTGGAAAAGGGGCACTACTAGGAAAAGGGCTTGGGAAACATCTGTAAGGGATAATCAATGCACCAAAACCACTAGGAAAGTAGGACCGCCTCGGGCTGGGATACAAGTCGGATGTGAAGGAAAAGAAGAAAGAGATGAAAAGGAAGCGAGAGATGAGAAAAGCACGACTGGTCGGGGAGGAAATCAAATGGGAGCTGATGACCTTTCCTCATATATCAAAAACTTTCGTTTCAGAAGGAATGAGGTTTAAAGAGGAAAAGAACACTGGAAGAGTTATAAAGTTAGACATTGATGCTATCTCTGCAGAAGGCGAAGGAAGGAGTTTATCACAAATTTGCCCGTATGCAGCTAGAAGCATTCTAGACAACTGGACGGAAGAGGAGCTCCCTGTAACATTTAGGATCATTTCAGAGTAATACTAAACACATATCTATCGTTTTATGCCCGAGAGCGATAGAGACCTTTTGTAAAGGGCATTTGACTTTTATCCTTTATCTTAATGAAAATGCATTTTGCTCCCTTTTGACAAATATCTCTTTATATTCTTTCATTCTAATTCAAATAAATTATTTACCCTTAACCTACCCTAAATTAATCATTCTTGAATTTTGTATACATACACTCACACTCATACCATACAACCATTCTTAAATTTACTTTGTTCATTGGACCACTCTCATTCTTTTGACAGACCTTTGGATATCAAAATATGAGAGACACTGACTGTGAACCTCATTTCGAGCGAGATATGTATCTCGAAGAACCTCAAGACTTTGAAGATGACCAAGATAGTAACTTATCTCCTGATTTGTTGCGAATGATGGAACAAGAAGAAAAATAGATCTTGCCCCATAAAGAGTTAATTGAAACTATGAGCATAGGGGATGAATGTGAAAAGAAGGAAGTGAAAATTGGAAGCAGCATCTCGGCAGAAACACGAAAAGATCTTGTCGAATTGCTCAAAGAGTTCAAAGATGTCTTCGTCTGGTCTTACCAGGACCTAAACACCGACATTGTAGTCCATAAGCTCCCGATAAAAGAAAAATGCAAGTCCGTCCAACAAAAACTCCGTAGGATGCGACCAGATGTATTGCTAAAAATAAAAGAAGAAGTTCAAAAGCAGTTTGACGCGGGTTTCCTCCAAGTGGTTAAATATTCAGAATGGGTTGCCAACATAGTCCCCGTCCCCAAGAAGGATGGGAAAGTACGCATGTGTGTGGATTACTGAGACTTGAACAAAGTCAGCCCAAAAAACAACTTCCACTACCTCACATTGATACTCTAATAGACAATACGGCAGGTCATTCCTTCTTCTCTTTCATGGATGGCTTCTCTGGGTATAACCAAATAAAGGTAGACCCTGAAGATATGACGAAAACTACATTCGTCACAATGTGGGGGACATTCTATTATAAGGTGATGCCATTCAGACTTAAAAATGCAGGGGCAACGTATCAAAGAGCCATGGTGACATTGTTTCTTGATATGATGCACAAGGAAATCGAGGTCTATGTTGATGACATGATCGCAAAGTCGCGAACTGAGGAGGAAGATGTAAAGGTCTTGAGAAAGTTGTTCTTGAGATTGAGGAAGTTCCAGCTAAAGTTAAATCCCGCCAAATGTACTTTTGGAGCTACTTCAGGCAAGTTGTTTGGTTTTGTGGTCAGCCAAAGAGGGATTGAGATCGACCCAAACAAGCTTAAAGCTATACAAGAATTACCCCTACCACGTACGTAAAAAGAAGTTTGAGGTTTCCTCAGGAGAATGAATTACATCGCTTGGATCATCTCACAATTAATTGAGAAGTGTGATCCTATCTTTCGTCTTCTTAGAAAGCACAATCCAAGTGTGTGGGACGACAAATGCCAAAGAACTTTTGACAAGGTTAAGCAGTATTTGTCCGATGCTCCGGTCTTAGTACCACTAAGTCCCAACAAGTCATTAATCTTGTACTTAGTAGTTTTTGAGAATTCTATGGTATGTGTCTTGAGCCAATATATTAGTTGTCCGAAACGTGGGGTCATGGTTGAGTGTAGAAGAAAAAGAATTTCTTTGAGAATTTCGGATAGAAAAGAAATAATTATGATTGATGAAGATAAATGAATAAAATATTGATAAAAAGTTTAAGTTTTAAAATGAAACATGAGAACTATATTGTTTTATTAAGAGGAATAACATAAAATGTGAATAAGTTTAAATTCATAGAATAACTAAAGCGAAATTCAAAATACTAGAGTTATGATTAATTAGCTCGTTTAATGAAAGAATGGAATAAGCTAGGGTCGTGAATGTTTAAAGGAAGATGAACTCTGATCACTAATAGTTATCTCGAGATTTTATTGACGCTGCAGAGTCAATAAAACTAGAGGGAACGATCAGGAGACGTCACTCCAGTCCGAACTAGACAGGGATCCGAGGATTCTTCTAAAACATTCATTGATCCTATTATTATTTTTCCTAAATGGTATAAATGAAAATAATGATGGAAGTAGTTTAATAAGTAAAAAGGGAGTGTTCTTTAAGAATGAAAGGTTATGAGATAATGATAAGATTTACGATGTGAGTAAGAAGCAAATAAATAAATAAATAAATAAATTTATATGATAGTAATTAATCTAGTATGGAAATTCGAGAGATGATTAGTCACTTTTGAGTCATAAAAGAAATAATAGAAGAAGAATAGAATTTGAATGCATGAAAGGATATGAGAATGAAAATATATAGATATATTTATATATATATATATATATATAAAAGAGTGAAAAAAAATACAAAGAGTTCTTTAAGTATTGATATAGGAAGATGAAAAACAATTGTATAATTTTAATGGTAATCAAGAGTTATGATGTTATATGTTTAAAGTTATAAAATAACATAGTAAGTTATATGTTAGTGAAGTAATGTGAAATAAAGGAAGTGTATATTTAGATTAATTTATGAAAGGTTAAGATTTAAGTTGTAAATTAGTGGAAAAAAAAATAGTAAGTTGAGATTGAGAGTGAACGAAGTATGCAACTTTTTGATTGATTAATTAAGTTTGTTCACTTTCTTTCGATAAGAACTAATTCTTCCTTGAATAAGTATGCTTAGTTGTATGTAGATGAAAGAGTAAGACTTTATGATATGCTTATATTCATTATTTCTGATCGAGATCCAAAATTTACATCAATGTTTTGGAGAAAATGTAAGACTCCAGTATGTTGAATGGAGTTAAGTGAGAATACGTTAGTGAGTCCTGACTTGATTCAGAAAAATAGAAGAGAAAGTGAA
Source organism: Kokia cookei (assembly GCA_039519145.1). Classification (NCBI taxonomy): domain Eukaryota; kingdom Viridiplantae; phylum Streptophyta; class Magnoliopsida; order Malvales; family Malvaceae; genus Kokia; species Kokia cookei. The sequence continues at coordinate 49,071,965 of CM076903.1, forward strand.
GTTGAAAAAAGATCGTTTAAAGGCTGCTTTAGAGAGACAAAGGTCATAGGCTATTTTAAAAAGAAAAGATAATGAATTTAATGTACGTGAAAAAGTTTTTTAGAAGGTATCTCAATGGGGAAAGATTCTTTAATTTAAGAAAAAGGGGAAGTTGAGTCCAAGATCCATTGCACCATATGAGATATTGGAAAGGATTGGTTCAATTGCATATTGATTAACATTCCCTTCAAAGTTGGACAAGATTCATAGTGTCTTCTATGTATTTATGTTACGAAGATATTAGTCTGATTTATCTCATGTGATAATTTCTAAAGTTATCGAAATACAATTGGATTTGATTCATGAAGAAGAACTGATTAAAATACTTGCATGAGAGGTAAAAGAATTGAGAAACAAAAGTGTTCCTTTGATAAAAGCTTTATGGAAGTATCATAATTCAGAAGAAGCAATATGGGAAAGAGCAGAAAATATGATACAATAATATTTGCAATTATTTGTTACAGGTAAATTTCGAGGACGAAATTTATTTAAGGGGGGAAGAATTGTAACATCCGTGTTTTTGAACCGGAGTTGGAACAGTAATAGTGTAGGGTTAAGAGTTAGAATATGTGATTAAAATAAGAAGATTAGGAAAAAATTAAGGATTAATCAGTAATTGTGAGAAAGTATGAGGGACTAAATAGCTATTTAGCCAAAATGAACTATGAGTCATCATGGGAATTATAGAAATGAAGGAAGGACGAAATGGATAATTAGTCCAAAAATAAATGATGAGGTCATCATGAAATTATGGTGATTAGAGATGGGTAAAATGGTAATTTAGAATATTTGATATTTTTAAATGAGTAATGATTGAAAAAAGGACTTAAGTGTAGAAGTGATGAAAGGTCTAAGGACCTAAGGAGAATTAGACCATTTTTGGTAAGTTGAGATATTTCACCAGAAATGTCTGGAGAATTAAAGAAGGGATGATTTTATATCATCCATTTCCTCTTTGCTTTTGTCGTAACTACCCCCATCTCTACCCATTTCTTCTTTTCATTTTCTTCATCATTTCTTCACCATTTCTTCTTAAATTTCTAAGGCATCCAAGCTTCAATCTTCCATTTTCCTTTGCAATTTCTTTAAGAAAATCATAAGATTAAGCTATTAACTACCTTAATTTCATGAGAAAATCCATATTCGAAGTGTTAAGGAGCAAGAGCTCAAGTTGGTAATTTGAAAATTTCAAGTGTCAAGATAAGGAATGGAGAGATTAGCATGTCATACATGTTTAATTCATGTTTTGACATGAAAATATTAGTTGCTGGAATCTTTAGCTTACATGTGAGTATATGTGTTTTGTATGAAATTGAAGAGAAAGAAAAGGAGAAGTATTCAATTGAAGAGAAAGGAAAAGAGAAGATCAAAGAGGGAAAGGAAGCTTTCTACAAGAGTTGTAAGTACTACAAGATTTTAAATTGAAAATTTATTCTCTTTAAAGTATATGATTAATTGTGATAAAAATGAGTAAAATGATATGTTTAGTTATAAATATGGTGATTAGGTGTGATTAAATGAAAT
>CM076903.1:49073627-49208074 GCA_039519145.1 Kokia cookei
TATATCTATATATTTTCATTCTCATATCCTTTCATGCATTCAAATTCTATTCTTCTTCTATTATTTCTTTTATGACTCAAAAGTGACTAATCATCTCTCGAATTTCCATACTAGATTAATTACTATCATATAAATTTATTTATTTATTTATTTATTTGCTTCTTACTCACATCGTAAATCTTATCATTATCTCATAACCTTTCATTCTTAAAGAACACTCCCTTTTTACTTATTAAACTACTTCCATCATTATTTTCATTTATACCATTTAGGAAAAATAATAATAGGATCAATGAATGTTTTAGAAGAATCCTCGGATCCCTGTCTAGTTCGGACTGGAGTGACGTCTCCTGATCGTTCCCTCTAGTTTTATTGACTCTGCAGCGTCAATAAAATCTCGAGATAACTATTAGTGATCAGAGTTCATCTTCCTTTAAACATTCACGACCCTAGCTTATTCCATTCTTTCATTAAACGAGCTAATTAATCATAACTCTAGTATTTTGAATTTCGCTTTAGTTATTCTATGAATTTAAACTTATTCACATTTTATGTTATTCCTCTTAATAAAACAATATAGTTCTCATGTTTCATTTTAAAACTTAAACTTTTTATCAATATTTTATTCATTTATCTTCATCAATCATAATTATTTCTTTTCTATCCGAAATTCTCAAAGAAATTCTTTTTCTTCTACACTCAACCATGACCCCACGTTTCGGACAACTAATATATTGGCTCAAGACACATACCATAGAATTCTCAAAAACTACTAAGTACAAGATTAATGACTTGTTGGGACTTAGTGGTACTAAGACCGGAGCATCGGACAAATACTGCTTAACCTTGTCAAAAGTTCTTTGGCATTTGTCGTCCCACACACTTGGATTGTGCTTTCTAAGAAGACGAAAGATAGGATCACACTTCTCAATTAATTGTGAGATGATCCAAGCGATGTAATTCATTCTCCTGAGGAAACCTCAAACTTCTTTTTACGTACGTGGTAGGGGTAATTCTTGTATAGCTTTAAGCTTGTTTGGGTCGATCTCAATCCCTCTTTGGCTGACCACAAAACCAAACAACTTGCCTGAAGTAGCTCCAAAAGTACATTTGGCGGGATTTAACTTTAGCTGGAACTTCCTCAATCTCAAGAACAACTTTCTCAAGACCTTTACATCTTCCTCCTCAGTTCGCGACTTTGCGATCATGTCATCAACATAGACCTCGATTTCCTTGTGCATCATATCAAGAAACAATGTCACCATGGCTCTTTGATACGTTGCCCCTGCATTTTTAAGTCTGAATGGCATCACCTTATAATAGAATGTCCCCCACATTGTGACGAATGTAGTTTTCGTCATATCTTCAGGGTCTACCTTTATTTGGTTATACCCAGAGAAGCCATCCATGAAAGAGAAGAAGGAATGACCTGCCGTATTGTCTATTAGAGTATCAATGTGAGGTAGTGGAAGTTGTTTTTTGGGCTGACTTTGTTCAAGTCTCAGTAATCCACACACATGCGTACTTTCCCATCCTTCTTGGGGACGGGGACTATGTTGGCAACCCATTCTGAATATTTAACCACTTGGAGGAAACCCGCGTCAAACTGCTTTTGAACTTCTTCTTTTATTTTTAGCAATACATCTGGTCGCATCCTACGGAGTTTTTGTTGGACGGACTTGCATTTTTCTTTTATCGGGAGCTTATGGACTACAATGTCGGTGTTTAGGTCCTGGTAAGACCAGACGAAGACATCTTTGAACTCTTTGAGCAATTCGACAAGATCTTTTCGTGTTTCTGCCGAGATGCTGCTTCCAATTTTCACTTCCTTCTTTTCACATTCATCCCCTATGCTCATAGTTTCAATTAACTCTTTATGGGGCAAGATCTATTTTTCTTCTTGTTCCATCATTCGCAACAAATCAGGAGATAAGTTACTATCTTGGTCATCTTCAAAGTCTTGAGGTTCTTCGAGATACATATCTCGCTCGAAATGAGGTTCACAGTCAGTGTCTCTCATATTTTGATATCCAAAGGTCTGTCAAAAGAATGAGAGTGGTCCAATGAACAAAGTAAATTTAAGAATGGTTGTATGGTATGAGTGTGAGTGTATGTATACAAAATTCAAGAATGATTAATTTAGGGTAGGTTAAGGGTAAATAATTTATTTGAATTAGAATGAAAGAATATAAAGAGATATTTGTCAAAAGGGAGCAAAATGCATTTTCATTAAGATAAAGGATAAAAGTCAAATGCCCTTTACAAAAGGTCTCTATCGCTCTCGGGCATAAAACGATAGATATGTGTTTAGTATTACTCTGAAATGATCCTAAATGTTACAGGGAGCTCCTCTTCCGTCCAGTTGTCTAGAATGCTTCTAGCTGCATACGGGCAAATTTGTGATAAACTCCTTCCTTCGCCTTCTGCAGAGATAGCATCAATGTCTAACTTTATAACTCTTCCAGTGTTCTTTTCCTCTTTAAACCTCATTCCTTCTGAAACGAAAGTTTTTGATATATGAGGAAAGGTCATCAGCTCCCATTTGATTTCCTCCCCGACCAGTCGTGCTTTTCTCATCTCTCGCTTCCTTTTCATCTCTTTCTTCTTTTCCTTCACATCCGACTTGTATCCCAGCCCGAGGCGGTCCTACTTTCCTAGTGGTTTTGGTGCATTGATTATCCCTTACAGATGTTTCCCAAGCCCTTTTCCTAGTAGTGCCCCTTTTCCAATTGTCAATCGCAACCCCATCTTCGTGGTTCGTGACAACTTCGGTTCGGGAATTTTACTTTCTTCTGCGATGAATGTGACATTGACAAACTCTAATGATCGAAAGGAACATTCCACCGCCTCTTCGTTTCTTTCAACGTACAGGGCATCACCTGTCACAAATGCGATAATAATTTCCTTTGCATTTATTGTAACCAATCTTTATCGGTTATCAGTTTAAGCTTCTGATGAAGTGAGGATGGTACCGCTCCCGCTGAATGGATCCAAGGTCTCCCCAATAAACAATTATAGGAGGGCTTAATGTCCATCACCAAGAAGTCCACCTCGTAGGTATTCGAGCCTATCTGCAACGGTACTTCAATTCGACCTATCACTTTTCTTTTCGTTCCGTCAAAAGCTCTAACTATGTTGTGACATGTTTTCATGTAAGAGCTATCGACTGGTAATCTTTCCATGGTGGCTAATGACAATACATTTAAAGCTGAGCCATTGTCGATGAGCACTCCGGGTAAGGTATACCCCTTGCAGCGAGCAGTGATGTGCAAAGCTTTGGTTGACCTCATTCCCCCGGACGGGATCTCATCGTCACTGAAGAAAATAAAATTGTCAGCGCTGATATTATTAATCAGGTGATCCAGTTTGCACACGGATATGTCAGTGGTCACATACATTTCGTTGAGCACTCTCATTAATGCATTGCGGTGGGCTTCTAAACTTAGCAACAGTGCTAAGATCGATATGCGTGCGGGTTGTTTGTATAACTGCTCAACTACACTGTACTCGCTGTGTTTCAAAAATTTCAAGAATTCTTTTGCTTCTTTTTCTGCTATTGGTTCATTTTCCAACTCAGGCTTGTCAGACTCTTTTTCTTCTGGCTCAATTGTCAAGGCTTTTCCTTTTGCAGCTTCTTTTTTCTCTTCTTTCAAGTCATAGCATTTCCCACTACGGGTAATAAGGTTTACATCTTCTTGGGATTGCTCATCTTTGGGCGTTATTATGTTACACCCGTAATTTCAGGAGACTCTCTTGCTATCTTCATAAGGAAACGGTGTAGGTTTCGTATGATAACACAAAGTGTCACTTGCCTTATTGATTCAGTACTATTGGACGCAGAGATAATTATCACAGGGCGATCAGGACTGTTCATCCCTTTTTCTTCGGAGGCACAAATATCCTCCATCTCTTCTTCTTCTTCAAAGAACTTCAGTTCATTGCGATCCATCAGATCCTATACCAGAACCTTGAACTCCGTACAGTGTTGAATCTCGTGTCCCTTAGCACTGTGGAAGTCACAATAATTCTTGGTCGTTATCGGCATATCTTCGTTATTCCTCGCGATTACTCCTCTATTTATCATTTGACGCCAGACCAATTTCAAAGGTGATTTGACCTCTCCGATATCAATATTAACCGTTTTACCTTTTGCTTCTGTAATCGCAGTCACCCCCTGATCAGGGTGGATGGGTAAAGGGTTCCCAACTACGTTAGGTCTAGACGGCTCATCGAATCTTATGCGCTTCATCCTAATTAATCTTTCCACTATCTTCTTAAAAGTGAAACAGTTTTTTATGGAGTGTCCAGTTACTCCTTCGTGGAATTTGCACTGAGCATTTGTGTCATACCATTTCAGAAAAGGTGGTTGTACTAACTCCGTGTAGTACGGGGCCACCGCATGTTGGTCATACAATTGCTGGTAATGCTCTTTATACGTCACCGGAATAGGAGTGAACTGAATTCTTTCATTGTTCTTTCTAGAGTTTGGCTTTGACTTTGGTGGATTTTGGTAATTGCTTGCAGGGGTTTTAGATTGCGTCATCATGATTGACTTCGCATAATTTGGCCTGTATATGCCTGTGTTAATTATTTCGGTTTCTTTTCTTCTAGGGGCTGCTCTTTTCCCACTTTCCCCAGCGTCAATCTTACCGTTCTTGATGGCACTTTCAATCATTTCTCCAGACATAACCATGTCTGAGAAACTCCTCATAGCATTTCCCAATAAATGATTGAGATACGATGCTTTTAGCGTATGGACGAAAAGCATGGTCGTCTCTTTCTCCATTAATGGTGGCTGCACCTGGGTGGCCATATCTCTCCATCGTTGAGCATATTGCCTGAAACTCTCGCTCGATCTTTTTTCCATATTCTGCAAAGTGATTCTATCTAGAGCAATGTCAATAACATAACCGTATTGTTTCATAAAGGCCTGGGCCAAGTCCTTCCATGAATTGATTTTTGCACGACTTAACTTATTGTACCACTTTACCGCGGATCCTATCAAACTATCTTAAAAACAGTGGATCAGTAACTGGTCATTATGAACGTATCCTGTCATTTTTCGACAATACATAGTGATGTGAGCTTCAGGGCAGCTTGTTCCATTGTATTTTTCAAACTCTGCAGTTTTAAATTTAGGAGGCAGCACTAAGTCTGGAACTAGGCTTAGTTCCTTGGCATCTACCCCACAGCAGGTATCAGCCCATTCCATTAGTTTGACCTTATCTTTCAACCACTTATACCGTTCCTCTATCTGTTTGGAAACTTCTGATTTTGTTCTCTCTGCCTCCATTATCTAATCAAAGTTGGGATTGATGGGGTTCGCAGTAGTTTCTCTTGGATTAGACCCTGATACAATCGAGTAATTAGCTTGTCCTGAGGTACCAATGGGCTATGGTTGGGCCCGGATGAAGATGGGAGCTCCCTATGAGTTTGTTTCCAGTGGAACTTGGTTGTGCACGAGAGTAAAGCTAGGAGGATATTGGAGGTCTTCATTTTCCTCCCTTGGGCCTACAGCAATATTTTTCCCTTTTTTTGACTCCTACAATAGTTGGGTCAATCAATTGATTATGTTGCTTTGAGACTCGATAATCTGGTCTCTCATATCCCTTTGGACCCTTTCCAGCTGATCTTGCAATTTGTCATTGCATTTCTTTTTGTAACTGCTCCAACATTTATATTCTTTGGTTCATGGCTCTCCGAGTACCGTAAGGGTGTGAGTTCTCTATTTTTTCGGGTTTAACTGGATCAAATTTTATTTAATGAGATTTATTGTGTTAAAACGTGAGAAGACAATGCGAACGAATGAGTGAATGAAAAAGAAATGTATTGACTTATAATTCAATTTCCATTTAGAAAACTTCATTAGATAACAAGTTAATTTACATAAAGCAAATTACATAAATGGTGTTGCTCTGATGCTTAGAGCTTTGACTTTCTTGAGGAGTCCTACTAACTTTTGACCTCGTTCCGTCTTCGTCTCATATTGTATGCTTAACTCTTCTGCTTCAACTGCCAATGTTCGCACATGATCGGCTACTCCGCGAATTTGATTTAAAGCCTCACCCATAACATAATCCCTGTCTCTGACTTGTTTCTGGTCTTGCTGAAGATGCCAGTCATTTGTCTCCAATATCCTCTCCAGAATCTCAGTTCGTATTTCACTATTTTGCAAAGAGGCTTCTAATTCTTCTACCCTCTTATTCAGTCTCTCAATCTTAGCTCGGCTTGCCTTCAACTCCATCACTGAATTTCGGCTACGATGCCTATACAAGGATTCCTCCAATTCTCGTACTCGGGCTTTTAATTCTGCCACCTCTGCTTGGATTTCCTAAAGGCTCTTCATGGCATTTTGCTGAACCTGGGCATCTTGAAACTTATTTTTCCACTAACTTGTTATATTCTTCTCTTCGCGGATTTCCTGTTACCATTGTTTTAAGGTCTTACCTAAACCGACGATCCTCATTGACAAGCGAAGCTTTTTATAGTCTTTCTCTAGGTTGTTGAGATATTCTTCAGCCTTATTATTCCCTTTTCTCAATTTCTCCTCTTCTAGCTTCTGAACATCAACATCTAATCCTAAAAGTACCTTCTCTTCTTCCAGTTTTTCTATCATTTTTTCCATCTCAGCATTCTTCCTCTCAAAATCTTGTTTAATTATTTCTAGCTTAGTCGTGACAACCTGCAAGTGTTCCTCAATTGGGCGAACAATCTTTGGGTTTGGCACAAGAATGTTGTCGTTGATCCTTCTATTTCTTCACCAGTCATATTCTGCAGTTGTCATAGGATTGACGTCGAATGCCTTCATTCTTCGAACCTGGTTCCATGCATTCGAGATTTCTCGAATCCTTTTCTTATTATTTTCTCCTCGGTATGCGAATTCACACTAAGCTAACCTCTAAGTCACTGGTATGAACTATCTCGATCTGTATTGTCTTGAAACCAGCAAAGGTGCGTATCCTGTTGCTCTCCATATCCCTGCTAATGGGACCCAGTCGAAGTCTCCGCATCGATATAATATTTCATCAGGAGCAAACCATGGTGCTCGCCACTCTTTGTCTTCGTCTTTAAGGCTTTGGAGTATAGCCATCCACTTTTCTTCTGAGAAATTTTCTTGTCTTTGCGTAGCCACGAACTCTTTCAAAGGGGAGTAATCTTTAGACAAGTACTGATAAGAGACTTTTTCTGTTTTTCAGAAGTGACTATGAAACCATACCATTAACAACGGTACGCAGGCAATAAATCGACCTTCTCTCCTTTCTGCACGCGTTTAAGGATCTAAAAGTTTCAGCTAATATGGTCGGGACGGGTGTAACTCTTTTATTCAATCGATCAAATAAGTCTATCACCGCGTCTTCTATATGTCCCAAAGCCTTCGGAAAAATGACTAACCCGTAGATACTTAGGGCTAGGATGTCAATCTTTTTCTTTGCATTTGGATGGGCCAGTATCAAATCTCGTAGACTTTTCCACGTGACGCATTTATTGTCGTCTTTGACCTTAACTCAAGCTGCAACCCATTATTCGCTCATGCCGGTGATGCTTATTAACCCATTGTTCGCTCATGTCGTCTTTTTATTATTATTATTTAAAATATTATTTATTATTAATTAATGTTAGGGTTATTATTACTATTAATTATTATTATTAATGTTATTATCATTATTTATTATTAATATTGTAATTAATATTAATATTAGTGATACCTATTAATACGTTTTGAAAGAAATAATAATTATTAACAGAGGTATTAAATGCATGTATCAATGCATTCTTAGAAACTAATGGATTTGGAAACTTGAAACGTAAAATGGCAATAATCATTCATTGAATGGTACCTGGTCGGTTTCGATGCTTGAGTATTATTGATTGCTTCGTGTATCTGGTAGTCTATTCTTGCTCGGGCATTAACTGCTTCTTGATTTTGTTTTTTAGTATACTCTATAATATTGTTAAAGAGGCTATTCTTGTATTGATTTGTAAGTTTCAGAAAGAAAAAAAAAAGATCCTTTCCTAAGTGTTTGAATCTGGTTGTATAACCAGAATTACAATCATTATACTTTGTTTTTTGTCATTTAAAACTTGTCTCTTCTTTGCTTTTGCAGGTTCAGCTATGGCAGTAGCAGTGACGGTTAGTGCAGTCCAAGTTGGGCGGTGGCCGATGCTGACGTGGCAGTGCGTGGTTGGCTAAAGGTGGAGGTGGTTGGTGCAAGTGGCTCTTTAGAGTTTTAACTTAGGTACTGGGCTATTTGGGCCTGGTTTAGGTTTGGGTTGAGTGTAATGGGTCAAGGATCTGTTTTGTGTTTGGGTGTATCTGAATTGGGCCCTATTGGGTCAAAGGTTGATATTCGGGCTTGTAATTTGGACTTCTATTAATTTAAATTTAGAATAAGTTTAAATTTAAAAATAAATTTAAATTTAAAGAAAAGTGGGTTTAGTTGTCAAAATTGGGTTCCAACACCACTCGTTGGATTCATAAAGAGTATATCTAAATGTTGATAACTTGTAGTTGAAAAATAATTATTTAGGATTTATGTTTGATTTTCTTTGAAAATTTTTAATTAATATATTTAAATAAGTTAATTGGTATAATCATTCGTAAGTCAGTTCGAAATTCAATTAATTTATAAATCAACATTATCTAAAGAGGTTGTACAAATCATATATTATTATTGTTGTATCATGTTTTAATTTTCTCGTATCTTATTTTCATTGTATCAATATATCTCATATTTTGCACATGTTATAATAATTACTATAAAATAATCTTAAATGTATAAGATATAAATATTAAGTATTTAAATAATAATAATTTAATAGTAATCAAAATTTTATTTATAATTAATTCTTTAACCCCGGGCGTAGCCACATAATGACAAGAAAATTCACCTACAAGTTTATAACAAAAATTTGAAAATATTTATCTTAATTATTTTAAAATTTATAAAAATCTTTCTACAACTATCTATAAAATTTGAAAACATGGTTTTTTTTTTTTTTTTTAATTTTAATTATTTAAATTGTGTATGTTATGTCTCAATTCATTCATATTTAACATAACTCCGTCTGTGTACATGTCTTTTAATATATATATACACACACATTAAAAATTAAGTTGCATGTATATTTTGACATGCTGTGCATGTGTGTGGTGTTTATGTTACTTCCATTTTGTAATATTTTTATATACTTTGTCATAATTATTCAATTTAGGGAAATTAGTTTTTTGTTCGTATTATGTATCAATTTATATAATATTTTACATAATTTGTCATACTTGTAGAAAAAACTATATATTCATACCGTGTTTGCATTACCTTTTTTTGGCTTCAAACTACTATAACTGTAAATAAATTTTTACATGTTAATGGTTCATTTTATGTAGAAACACATGATATTTGTGTCATATACACATATTTTTTATGACTCCATGAACATGTGTTTTAATAATTTTACATTTTTTTTTATTTTGTCTTAAATTATGTCATATTTTCTATAATCTTGCACAATATTTTAATTTTAATTTTAATTTTAAATCCGTTTACTTAAAAATTACATCATAATACTTATCATATATATGATTCGAAGCGTAAGTAAAACATAATCCCTCGATCACAATAATATGCACTTAAGCGTGTTCGAACTCAGATCTTTCAAATTGTCACAGTAATGAGTTAAGACTCAATCGACTATACTTATCATACAGTAATATAAATATTATATTAAAATTTTTAATTTATTTATGTTTTATAGATATGAAATCTTATCTACCCACTTATTTGTGTTTTAAATTATTGGCAGCTCTTTAGATTACTTAACATATAACTTTTTATTGTCTTTTTTAATTTTTATTATGTGTATTTCAGTAAAAGATTGAATTCTTTTATATTTATCCTTTATCATCTTTCTTTTTAATTGTTCATTGTTTTCATTTTTAATTTTGAATATTTTGATTTGGAGATATATTATGAATTACTACCCCATCACATGTAAAACATTATTCTTTTTCATTATTTTTATTATTTTTTAATTTACATCATATTTACCCCTTAATATTAATATATTTTTAGCTAAATTTGACCCTTATATTTTAAAACAAGTCGAACTTGACCATTAAAATTTCATATAAAGTTGAATTAATTTTTTTTGACGAAAATATTCAATAAAATGTTAAATTTTTAGACACGACAACTTGTATAGCAATACACATGTACCTCATGCTAAAGTTGTTTGAATTTTTATAGTTTTTTTATTTCTAATTTTTAACTTTTTTTGTTTATAAGATAAATAATATCAAATTAACGTGAAGTACATGTGGATTGTCATGCGGATCGTCATGCCAACATTACTAAAAATTGTTTTAAGTTGTGTTTGTTTCATTGAAAATAACTTCTGAAAAATGATTTTTGGAAAATGAATTGATTTTTTGAAAAAGTTGATAGTTTATAATGTTTGGATGATTCTATGTAAATTATTTTCCGTTGTTTGATAAATTTCCTTAAATCATTTTTTTAAAGTTGTTCTTTTTGACAATAGAAATTTATTTTATGATAAGATAATATTTTATAATATATAAACTTAATAAACAATGCCTAATTAAAACTTAATTTAAATTGCATATATGAAAATGGATAGTGACAAATTTGAGTTGAAAAGGACAATTGAAATTTGAAGCTAAGCATGATTTTAAAAATTCATATTTATATAATTAAACTATTATTATAAATGTTTTTCAATAATGTATTAAGAATATTATTCAAAATTCAAAATTTTGTTGTTAAATTTTATTATTAAAATAAATTTTTTATATTAAATAATTTACTAAAATAATAAATTATATTAATAATTTATTACATTATTAAATATAAATAATTAGATATGCATGTATAATAATATTGAACATTATAATATTTAAAAAAATAAAAAAAATATTATTAACATAATAATATTAGACTTCATTCTATTTTTATATAAAAATGAAATTACTTATAAATGAGTTCGTTTTCAAAAAATGATTTGTGCGTTTCAAAAGGGTAAATCAATTTATAAGAAAAGAGATTTATTTTCCATTGATCTATAAGCTATTTTCCGTTGACTAAATTTTTATCCAAATAATTTTCAAAATAAGATAATAAATTTTTTATTTTTTGATTTCATCTATATATATTTATATTAGGTTTCGTAACTAATAGTTAAATATTGTTTTTTTTTTACTTCCATGTTAAGAGTTTGAGAATGCCCCTCTGAACAAGGTTATGTCCATAGTTCAAACCCCATTTTCCAGGTATTGTTTTATTTTAGGGTTATTAGCAAGTTTTACGTTAATTTTCAATTGATTACTCGTATAAAAAGTGGATGAAATGTTGCATACTTAAGTTATATAATTTTAGGGAGGGAGGAAGTGTTGCATTCTAAAGTATTGAGTTGCAGAACATTGAAAATCTCTGGGAACTCAAGTGACATGGACAATGTGTAAAATACTGAAAATGAATAATGGTGGAAATAAGTAATTTCACATATTCAGAGTACTAAGACCTTGTACTCAAGTAAGATTCAATTCTATCCATTTTCAGAAATCATATCAAGTATTCTTAATTGATAAAATCAGTGGAACGTTATACATTTATGATTTGTAACATAATAACCTAATTCCAGCAGCTTGGGTATAAATAGATCATCTGCTGCACTAGAAAGGAGAAGACAGCAAATCAAAAAGTATATATAGATAATCCATTCAAAGCAAGCAAGCAAACAAAGGACATTTTGCAATTCAAAACATACAAGTGAATCATAGTATTCAGTGTAATGAAGATTGGTTTGTTTCCCACGTACAGCTAAATTTACCTAATACATAGTGGATCCTGCAGTTTTACATCCTAGTCTTTGGTTATTTAAAGACAAACTTCAAACATTAAACAAGTTTGTCCAGCTCAAGTTGAGGTATTGTTACTATGAACAGTGTATCACCCATCACCTTTCACACAGTCAGTACTGCGGCACAATAGATGGCTGCTCAGGTCATATGAGATTCGAACCATTTAAGAATATCTTCGGATGGCTAACTAGTCATTTCGTGATATGCAAATGCAAGATTTAGTTCCTCCTCAACAGGATGCACCAAATGGTTTTCCAGCAAATTAGGCTTACTATTCTGGATAGCATCTTTCCAACGTGTTGCACGTCCGTCCCGTTTCATATACCCATTCTTGTCGACAAAGCCTTTCTCCCTGATCAAATCGAACAACATAGCCGAAATAGTCTGACCAACACCTGGGATTCTATCAGACAAAAAGGTTGGTGACAGAGGCAACTCCATGCATTTAATCTGTGCAACATCAACCCTTTTACTTCTCAAGACTTGCATAAATTCAGTTATTTTTTGTTGCCTATGTGTATCTTTTGGCATGTGCACAAAAAGGGTAGGTGGATAGTCCTCTTTGATGTCCATGCGGTCAAATAAGCCTTCAGCAATCATAAGTGTAATACCACTAAACTTCAAATCATTAGCAATTGCAGATACAAAATACCCACCAGAAGAAGCCCCCAAAGCCACAAGAGGAAGCTTTCCAAGGTTCTGTCTCTTAACCTACCATGTCATAATATCTTCAACAACCAACCTTTCCTTCCCAAATGTCCAGCATTCCCCTACATTGATACAGTTAACACAGCAAATTTACGAGCAAGAGCATGAAGCACAAGCAGCCTATCCTCAGGCAAACCAACACATTTTGGACATTTAGGAGACTTATCCCAGAAATTAACAACTCTACAACTACATTCGTGAGCTAGAAAAAGAACAGCCTTAGGCGAATCGGGTATTAGCCATATCTAATCCGTCCCATTCCGGATTTCTCTCTTTGGATCAAATTGAACCAAAGACTCAAACCTATTCCATTTTCTATCCGGTGGCCGTCCAGGTACAGGAATTGGGGTTTCATCATATTTGTTGAAAAGCAACACTAAAGCAACTGAGACCGATACCACAAACATAACTAGGACTACAACCGGGTATTTCTTATGCCCATGCCATGCCTTTAACTTTGTTCCAAGAATCAGCATTACTGTCAACACATAAACAATAACTTCTAGGAAATATAAAAACCCCTAAGTTCGAATTGAAACGATTCACTAATAAACTGAGCCTAGGATTAGTCTAAGACTCCAAGTTGCAAGGGTGGTTGTATACAGATCTTAAACGTAAAGGCATTCCAATATCTCAATAAATATTTCAAATCGCAAACGATAGGATGATAGTACCAGTAGTCAAGAAAAATACCTGGAAAATAATTTGTTGGGTTCTGTAGTTTCCGAATTTCCAGAGATCTTCGCCTTCCGTTTCCCTTTTTTGCAGCTTGGAAATGGGTTAAGGCGTTTAAACTAGAATTCAACGTATGTTTTTTTTTTGGTTAAAATTTGCAATTAGTCTCTCTACTCTTTGTTAATTTGAAATTTAGTTCTTGTACTTTTATTTCTAGGAATTTAGTTCTTTTACTCTTCGTACCGTTAACACTGTTAAAATTATTTTATTAAATTCAAGCTCATTACATCTCCATTTTTTAGTTGCATGGTTACAAAGTAAGTTTTTTTAATTTCAAAATATCACACTAACAAATTTAACAAAAAATTAACTGTGTTAATAATTGAATTTAAATTTTGAAATAAGAAAAATAGAGCGACTAAATTCTTAAAACTAAAAAATACAATGATTAAATTTCAAATTTGTGAAGAGTACAAAGACCTATGGCGTATTTCTTTAAACATAAGTCCTCTATACTTTGACAAAATTTGAGATTTAATTCTTGTACTTCAAAAGTTAAAAACAAAAAGTCCTCTTGCTTTTTCTATTCTAAAAATCTAACCTAGTGACTAAAATTGTAAGTATTTCTTGTCAACTTGAAATTTTTATTAGGTTGTTCTCATATGACATGAAAGATGATTGATAGAAAATAAATATGGTAAGTTGATAAATTCTGACAAAAATTATCAACTAAAATAATAATTGGATTAGGATTTTTAACTTGAAAATAAAAAGAATGAATTTTTAACTTTTAAAGTACATGGACTAGATCTCAAATTCTATAAAGTATAGAGACTAATAACATATTTTAACCCAATAAATTTATCTCTTAATGTTTACCCCTTCATAAAATTTCTAAAAGAAAATTCATAATTTTATTTTAAAAATTTATTGAAGTAAAGGTAAATGTCAACAAATGTTCATGGTTGTGCCGCCGCCGCCTGAGTAGGTTTTGGATCTAGATTTTGGTGGTTGTCGGAGCTTTGTTGTGTATGGGGTCCTTTAGCGGGGAGGCGTGCATGCTGGTTTTGACAAGTTGCTACTTCGCCTTAGGTTCTTGTCTTTGAATATGGTGTTTGGTCATTCTTAGGTTCTTTGTATGCTACTGTCAACCAATTCAGTGAATCTACTGATTGTAAATTGAATCTTACCACTTAACTCAAATGATTAATGTTGAAGCACAATTTTAACCTGGGTCCGTGGGTTGAATTGAGCCTTTTATTTTAAGATTGGATTTTAAATTGATTCAAATGTATTTTTAAATTTAAATTTGTTTTAAATTTAAATTTAATTAAAATTTAAATTGATTTAAAACTTAATTAAATTAAAAGTCCAAAAACAAATACAAAATCCAAATTACTTGGACCCAATTTGGCCCAATCACAAATACAGACCCAAGACTAGCCTAATGACCTAATTACACCCAACCTAAAACCCAAATCTGGTAGCCTAACTGCTGCCACCCAACTTTCATCGGCCACCTCCTCCTCAGCCACTTAGAATGCGCCACATCAACCCAAGTAGCTCCTCCTTCAGCTCCAACTTTCCCTGCCACCAGCTGCTCCAACCACCACTGTCATAGCCGAACCTACAAAAGATGAAAAAAGATTTACATTTAATTGCAAAAAACAAGTTATCATCATTGTAAATCTAATTATAAAACCAGATTCAAACCGATTGTAAATGGGATGTTCTCTGAAAAAGAAACGAACATAAAGAAATAAACTTTGAAGCATTTGCAAGTTTGCTTTCAAAATCATTACACTAAACGCGTTGTAATTGAATACGAAAGAAGACAGATATAAATCAACCTCAAGCAGACCCAAAATATTCAGGCATTAAAATCATTCAGGTATTGCTTCAATACATTCATTTATTATCATTCATAATTTATGTATTTAACCCTTTTATATTCTGATTTTTTTTAATTGTATTGAAGGTATAGCTATTATTATTTATCATCATTTTCGGTTATTTCAAAGGCATTAATTGAAAGTTATCATTATTATTAATATTAATTTAAAAATAATAATGATCATAACAATAAATGACATTAATAATAATGATAATATTAATTAATGTTAATATTAATAATAAAAATAAAACCGAAAGGTCTTCCCTTTTGTCGATTTGACTCCACCGTCGACACCGTGGACGGAGGCCCTCGAACTGCCATTGGTCTCACAATCCCCCAACACCGTCTTCGTGGTCTCAAACAGCAAACCAAGACACAAGGACGTTAGAAATGGGTGTAAAAAAAAAACAAAGATCTTGAAACAGGGATTTTAAAAGAAACATCAAAAATCATTTTTAAGAAACAAAATATAAAAGATTTTTAAAAAGGGAATCGGAACAGTGTTAAAAATGAAATGAGAGAAAGGATATTTTTTTAAAAAAAAGAGAGATTTACCTCCGATTACAGCGCGTGGAAGGCGGGAACGGCGGCGCGTGTACCGGCAGGTGACTGACGTCGAAGCATGGTGGTCACGCTCGTCGGTCGGTGAGGCACGTGCAAAGGGACCACGGTGGCCGGACGGTTCGGAGCGGTCGACCAAGGGGATTGTTTGAGAGATTTTTAAAGGGGGATTTGTTTTTTTTTTGAAAAGGGTAAAGAAAGTGATTTTTTTTTATTTTAGAAATGACCTATATATAGCTATCCGAAATGACGTCGTTTTGGACAACCCGATCCACGGCCCGACCCGCTCCACCAAGATCTGCGTGTTTTAGAGAAAGGGGTTATTTCTGCATTTGGTCCTTTCGTTTTTTTCAAACTTACAATCAAGTCCTTTTTATACTTTTAATTAATTTTAAATTGGCCCAATAATTTTTAATACTTTTCAATTTAATCTTTTGATCTTTTGAAAGCATCAGGGGCTACCACGTGTCATTATTTTGGTTTATTTATGCAAATGATCCCTCTTAGTTTTGATTTATTTTAATTTAATCCTTAAATCAAGTTCTGTTTAATTACAAAATTGGCCCAAAATTTTTTCGTGTTTTTCAAATTAGTCCTTTGACTTCAGGATGCCTAAGGGGCTGCTACGTGTCACTTGTTTTTTTTATTGCCCTGGAGGTCCCTAAACTCCCAAAAATTCCATGTTTACCCCCGAACTTCCAAAATTCCATTTTTGACCCCAAAAATTCCATTTTTACCCTCAAACTTCCAAAAATTCAATTTTGACCCTGATACTTCCAAAAATTTCATTTTGACCCCCAAACTTCCAAAAATTCCATTTTGACCCCAAACTTCCAAAAATTCCATTTTTACCCTGAACTTCCAAAAATTCCATTTTTTACCCTAACACTTCCAAAAAATTCCATTTTTACCCTCAAACTTCCAAAAATCCCATCTTTGACCCTAAAACTTCAAAAAATTACATTTTTATCCTCGAGCCTCCAAAATTTCCATTTTTGACCCCGAAACTTTCAAAAATTAACATTTTGTCTCCGAATGTCCAAAAACTCTA
Source organism: Kokia cookei (assembly GCA_039519145.1). Lineage (NCBI taxonomy): Eukaryota > Viridiplantae > Streptophyta > Magnoliopsida > Malvales > Malvaceae > Kokia > Kokia cookei. Next base: position 49,090,392 of record CM076903.1, read on the forward strand.
TTTTCAACCTTGAAACTCTCAAAATTACCCTTTTACCCCCGAATGTCTAAAAATTCCATTTTTAACTCTGAACTTCCCAAAATTACCATTTTGCCCCCGAAAATCCAAAATTACCATTTTGCCCCTCGGGTATCCGAAAAGTCTCATTTTCAACTCCGATTGCATCATTCTTCTTTCTCATCAATATTTGCATTTAATTTTAATTATTATGCACTCGTATTTTGTATTTTTTATTTCTACTTACCATTTATCTTCTTAATTACCTTACTTCGTGTTATTTACTCTCCATTATCAACTGCTTATTCATATTAAATTCGCATGTTTGTTTTCAAAATTGCTTTCATAAAAACTTTAAAATCGAGGCAATATTCTTTTATTTCGAGTTTCGAAAATTTGCGCCTTAACTTACTAGATACAACCTTTCTTCAAATCGAGATAATCAAATATTCTTTTCCCAAAAATTTAAAAAAGTTTTACAAAGGAAATATCGTTATTTCTGGATCTTGAAATGTCGTGTCCTAACTACTGGATGTAACTTTCTTCCTCGATCACTTTGAAATAGCGGGATTTCCAAACAAACCCGATTTCCTTTAAACTTAACTCATGCATTCAAGGATTGTATTTTAAACTTTATTCGAGCTTTTAAATTTCACAAGTTAAGACCCGAAAAAAATCAATACGGTACCAATTTTGGTTTATGAGGGCGCTAATCCTTCCTCATGCGTAACCGACTCCCGAACCTGTTTTTCTAGATTTCGAAGACCTACATGTTTTCAAAATGTTTTTTTTTTAAAAACGTTTTGTGGTGATCCAATCACACCAAATAATGGATTGGTGGCGACTCCCATTTTCCAACATTAAAGTAATTTTCGGAACTCGTCTTTTTGCAAAAAAGGGATGGTTTCGACAATTAACATTTAAAAGAGTTAAAAAATGTACCATAATACATTAGGTATCGTTTTCTAATGAGAATTTTGAAAGATTCATAGAATGAAATTGTCTAGATAAGTAAATCGTACCAAACTAAATAACTTGCATTCAATTGAGCTAATTCTGTCATAGATAAAATTTTCAATTTTCACAATTTTATCCACTAGAGAGCAAGAAGACAAAACCACAAGGTAACAATACCCAACATGTGCCATGTTCAAGATCCAGCTTGTAAGAGAGCCTAGACCTTACAGATTATACACTTAGACTCGTTATTATATATGAATTTTTGATAAATTCATTATAAATATTTATGTCGTATTTATATAAAATGGTATCATGTTTATAAATACATCTCGAATTCACGTCATATAATCCAACAGCCGAATGACCCACCAAAGCGACCAGCCCTGCCCCTCAATATGACAGATAGGGACACTCTCAAACCACCAAACTGGACTGGAGCCAACTAATCTTTATGAGATTGCCACAAATGTGAGATTTGGAACCGTGACTGCTACTTCATTTTCGGTCTACGGTAGTGAAAATATAATTTTATCATTTTAATAGTATATATCTTTATAATTTTTAAAGAATTAAATTAAAACTTTATTATTTTTAAGAAAACAAAGTATAATTTTACCACTATAAATTTAAAATTGAAAGATCTAAGTAAATTTTTTTTTATTTTATGCCAACCTCCTGAATTCGCCACTACTATTCATGTCATGCATCTTCTCAAGTGAAACATCAAAACCATATTCCTTTCTTTAAAATATTCTTCAATATTTATTATAATTTTATTATTTATAATCTCTCCACTTTCTCAAAAATTCATTGTCAATTTTGAAAGAAATATATACATATTTTTTAATTTTGTCAAATAATTTAATTTATTTTTTAAATATGTGATGATGTGATATATACACATTAATAATATTTGTATAATTAAATAAATTCATTGCACATTTTTAAAAAGATAAAAGAATGAGAAAGAATATTTGTTGAAGTGTAAAAAAATGTGAATGTATATATATCATGTCAAAAAACAAGATATGTAAAATTGTTTAAAAAATGAAAAAAAACCCTGCATACAATTTGAGCATTTAAGCTTCTTTTTTTTTTTTTTTTTATAAAAAAAACAAATAAAATAAAATACAGTAAAAAATGAAACAGAATAATAATAATAATAAGCATAAACATATGGAAAAGATGAGAAGCACATTGACATAATAAGTAGATCATTCTCATGTTCCACCAAATAAAGAACAAAAATATCATTTTCATGTCCACATCAATCATGGCACATTTTAAATTCTTCAATGTTGCAAAATACAAAATTACCCAATCGGATATCCTAACGCCACCGGCGACCAAAGAGAAATAAAATTTATTAATTATACCTGCCAATCTCTTCTGCGGATCACATTCTTCAATGTCTACCAGCTCAAGTGTTTCGAGTGTGGTCATCGTCTTCAACAAAATGATGCAATGCCAGCAGCAGGGCACCCCTTCTTCCGGCAGCTACAATTTGTGGTGGAGCAACCCACGATCGATCTTGTCTGACAAACAAAATATGTAATCAATAAATCAACGACTCTTATACATTCATATATCCAAATGAAATACAATATACTATCAAAAGTTTAATATAATGACTTGTTAATTTATATCGTTCATGCGCGAAACACACGTGCAAAGCTTTAAAAAACACAAGTGCAGTGCGTGTCGCGCATGGACGACAAAAATTCAACAGCCATTTTTGCTTCACTCAACCAACAATGGTGTTTGTTTAGCTGTCCCCCTTCGTTACCTAAACCCTTTATATATACCAAAGGGAACTGCGCTAACCCCATTTTCCATGCGCTAACCCCATTTTCCATGCTCATATCTCAATCATAGTGAATGACTTTAAACGTGCACTTCTGGCCATCAACATCTTAACCCGAGTGCAATTATATAGACTGCCAGCCTTAAGCTTTGAGGTCCCCATTCTTTGTAGACCCAAATCCACCAAGGTGGAGTCAAAAGTTTTATCTCGAAGGTCAAGAGAAATATATATATTGAATTTTAATTCATTTCTTTATGAAATTTTTTTTTTTTACTATTTTTAAGTTTAAAAATTTTGATACCAAGGAAATCAGCCACGCAAACTACAATCCTTTTATGAGTTTTGTTTTATCACGAGCACACATTTTATGACTAAGATGTGGGAGTCACAATCAAGCGGTGTATTTAGCAATTTTTTTTTTTTTTTTGATTTTTTTAATTTCTAATTGAAAGAATTTGACGTGATAAAATGATAATCGTAAGAATAGAGGAGCAATGTCGTGAATAATGACATAGGTAGTGGGCACTAGGAGCGTAATTGCGATAAACAAAGATGAACATGAGGAAACTGCTTTCGTAGTCTAGGTTTTTTTTTTTTTTTTTTTTAATGTTTGTAGGAGTTTTATCGAAAGAGATAATTCACTATTTTTTAAATTTGTACAACAAATATAGATTTAAGATATCAAAAGTCGGATCTAAACTAAATATCATTCGTGAATCTATTACATGATCCTTGATCTGTTGAGCCATTCCTCAGAATATAATCTCCCCTGGATCGAATTAGATCATCTCAACAATCTTCCTCAATAGAGTAGCCATTTTGCTTGACCATTTGGAATCCAATTTCTGGTACCTACTCCAAATAGTGTGGCATATGTTGTATACAAATGTGAGGCATGAATTTCACCTTTATTAGTTACTTCCACATTAAAAACACAACGGAAATAGAAGATTTTTCTAATCTCTTTAAGATCAAATGAATACTATGCGACTCTCGGAAAATTTTCTGATACAACTTGCTTTGAGGATCATTAAAATTCCTCTTCAAAGATCTGCAAAACTTTTTTATTTATATTTTGCTTTTTATTGAAGTTTTTTTTTTTTTTTTTTTTTCTGAATTACAATAATAGGGTAATCTGAACAACAAACGCGATTATCACAACTCGAATCCAAGTCACATCTGGAGCGATCATCAGGTCATTAAATGAGGTTCTTCATTGAATCACTTTTTAGCGAAGGCTAAATACCTGTTGGTCCAAGCAAAGAGTAAGAAAAGTTTGTTGTTTCATTTTCAAAAGAGCAACTTCTTCCTCTCTTAGCAATGGCTTCATCAAGCATTGATAGTACTCTAGCTTCCTTTAATAATTTTTTTCTTTTCCTTGGAAGTGAGAGGAATATTGAGTCCTTTTGTTTTAAGCATTCCACGACATGTTTTAATAAATAAAAATAAAATTTTGTTTTCAATAATGAAAACATGTTTGGTAACTATTTTTCTATAATAAAAACATGAGAAATAAAATAAATAATTCTTAAATTCACATGGGTTTGAATAAGGATACTAGATTTAATATTTGAAAATTTATTAAATTTTTTTTTTTTTTTTTGCATTTATATAGGTTTGAATCTGGATCGATTTATTTAATGTTAAAATCCCTTGTTTTCCTCATTTTCAGTTTTAGAAAGTATTTTTAGAGAAAACAATGAAAATAACTTTGTATTATCTTCTAATTTTTACATATTTTTCATTCTTCAAAAAATATTTTAAAAAATTTCAACCAAAACAAATTTTTTCAACGAAAATGAAAATAGTATCTGTTTCTGAAACCAAACAATAAATTTTAGAGAGGAAAAGAATTCTAATTATTAAATATTTATTTAAGTCCCTCTTTAACCAGACATATTCATGGGTCGGATTACTCGTTCAAGTCCGAAAGTCCGTCTGAAATTTGAAAGTGTTTGGGCAAAAAGTTAAGCTCGTTTAAAGTATGGGTCGAGCTCGGACTTTAATGTTCAAGCTCGAACCCGACTTGACCCGACCCATTTTAAGTTTATAATACTTTATATTATTTTTATTTTTATATATCTACATAATTTAGAACACATTAAAAAAATAAACATATACTAAATATATAATACTACTCTAATGTAAACATTAAAATAATGTTAATATGAGTATATAAAAATTTCAATAAATAAAAAATATATAAATTTATTAAATATTAAAATAAAATAAAAAATAATATGGACGAGCCTAAAATGAGTTTGAGTTACTCTTTTGCATATATAGGTGAATTTGGGTAAAATTTTAGGTTTAGATTTCGGGTCGAGCCGGACTTGGGCAAACATAAAGTATGTTAATATTATGTTTAGGCCCGGTTCAACTCGACCTATGAACACCTATATTCCTAACCTATAAATAGGAAGATAATGTGCTTCAGCGCACTCGAACTCATATCATCTTATATTAACTACAATGCTCAAGTCAATCGAACTACGAGTGGATTGACATGAATAAAAAAATGTTTGAATAAGAATAGAAAAATGTAAAAAGAATTTCTTGTTTTGAATATTTATATCAACGTAGACATTGAAGTTTGTAAAAAAAGAAAGGAAAAATGTTGAAATAATTCTTTCTCTTTGGGGAATAAATGTTTAGAAAATCAGTAAAAGATCGTGTTGTTTTGGGTAAGTGGGTTGTCGTTGTAGGGAGTGAAGAAAATTAAAGTATGCGTCGAGGGTTGAAAGTGTCACCCAATCGACTCCCATCACCACATTCACATGGAGCTACCCAACCACTCTCTATCAAAACCCTGTACTTCTGCACCAAATAGCCTTCACTTTGACTTGTCCTTTTCATTTTAGGGCATGGACACATCTACTGCAAAAACAAGATTCATGCTTTTCTCGGACATGACATTCAAACAGCTGGGTTTTTTTTTTCAATGGAGATCCAGAAGAAAATGAAACTAATCCAGCTGTTCCTCAACTTCCTTTTCATTTTATTTATTTTAATCATGATAAGAAATTATTACCGTTCGAATTATAGAGCTGTCTCGATTTTGATTCTAGAACAATTCCTACACTTTATTTCATACTAAAAAAATAAAATAAAATCAGATTTCGAATCGAGTGATTTTATTCAAGCGGGATGTGTCACAATCTTCAAATGATTTTATGCAAGTGGGATGTGTCACAATCCAACATTTCCTTTATAATATCATTTGCCAAAGGCTACCAATAATTCACAACCAGACACAATTAAGTAGCCACGCCAATATTTTATTTTATTGTTGTAAAATTTGATTTCTGTTTTAAATTTTGAGTCTTCTTATTCTATTCATGAGTATTATTTGAATTTAAAACTAAGTAGTTGTAGAATATCTCGATCTACTAAATATTCAAATTTAGCAATTTCAAAAAATTAAAATTAAAATTTTTTTTGTATACAAAATTAAAATTTTAAATTAAAGCAGGATATCCATGTTCCAATATCTAAATCGATAAACAAGTCTATTTCTTGTTTTAGTCCTTTTATTAAGGGGTGGAGTCAGAAAAGTTTTTGGAGGTCGAAATAAAATTGTATATTTTTATGATAATTTTTTTTATCATTACAATAGTATATATTTTTATAATTTTTAAAAAATTAAATCAATTTTTACTCATTTTCAAAAGATCAAAATGTAATTTTACCATATACTAACTTAAAAATTTTAAAATTAGGTGAGGTTTTTCATTTTACGAGGGCAGGGCCCCCTTGACTCCACCCTTGCTTCTACGATGTTGAAATTGAAGATTTAATCCCTTTAATAATCTTACTTTTTATAATATTATTAATAAGTCTAACTTGATATATCAGGATTAAACTGATATTTAGAATTTTTTTTTCACTGTTATTCCGTCACATAATTAAAGATCAAATCAAGATTGCAATATTTGAAAGAGTAGTTTAATTAGTTAAAATATTAATAATTATATATTTTTTCTTGTATATGTTATAAATTAAGAGAGAAACGATAGGAATAGGATTTGAAAGTTGATAACAGGGAACTTTAATCATCCTTTTCTCATGTACACCATTGATGGTTATTTTCTTATCAAATGATGATGATAATGATCTCATGTTTTGCATGACTTTCAATTAGTTTAATAATATTTATTTAAAATGTTTTTTTTTCTAATAATAATAAATACAATATATTGACAAAAGCCCAAATTCTTAAGCATATAATTTCTTAGCTTATAATCTTAATTCTATTGTATTTTTTATTTGTTCATTATGAAAAGTAAAATTTACGATATACATAAAAATATAAATTTCCAAAAAAAATTTGAACTGACGTGAATACATTATAATGTTCAGTATATTACTAGATATTAAAATAATCATTTATTAATATATTACTAATTATTAAATGAAATAAAAAATATTAATAATTAACTATTAATCCATTGAATATAATTATATAAATTAAAAATAATAAAAAATCCTTAAATAACTATTAATTATTATATGGCAATCACATAAGTAATCTAACTATGCATGCAATTTTTCAATTTCATATTTCTTTTCAAATAAATGTGATAAAAGGTTAATAATATAAAATAACAATAACGATATTTATTCTATTAATAGTTTTTTTATATATAAAATATAGATTAGACTTGGGTATATAATTTACTTACGATTACTTTGTCTTATCTTGATTCAATTCGATCTAGTACATGAATATATCTAATTACAAAACACAAAATTAATTAAGGTATAAAATAAAATACAATATAAGAATATAAACGTGTTTAAATTTATATAAAATATAAATAACCAATAAATAAAAATTATATAAACATAATCCTTCAAATATAATCATAATTTTAAGAAATAATATTAAGACGTTGGTTGAGTCTTGACTCGATTGACATGAGCATTATTGTTAATGAAGGAGGATGTGGGTTCGAATGCACTGAAACTTATTTTCTTCCTATTTATGGGTTGAAGAGAATGTTATGACTAATTTTAGACATTTTATAAAAAAACAAAAACAACTATTAATCGAAAATTGTGATGTCAAAGTCCATACAATTTGTATGCATTCACTTTTTTTATTTTTTTTTTATTTTTTTATTTTTTATGAATAAAGAGGCATTGAGATGCCTAAGACATAATCTTGAAAATTATATCTCGGGGAAATCGCTTAAGAGTAACTTCCTAATATGAGCTCTAGGAATATCTAACATACTAATAAAATGTGAAGACTACTGTAAAATAGTCTTAGGGGTGTACAAATTTTGAGTAAAATCGAATTAATTCGGTTAACTGGTCAAATTCGGTTGAGGTCGGTTAATAATTTTTTTGAAGTTCGATCAACGGTTAATTCGATTTGAAATCGATCGATTAATCGAATTAATCAAATTTAATAAATAATATTATAATATATAAGTATTAGCCCAAAATCGGTTGGTTAATTTGGTTTATTTTTTTTATATGTTTTATACTTGTTTTAACCAAAATTCAAAAACATATATATTTTGGTTAACTGATCGAATTAACTGAAAAATTCCGGTTCGATTAAGGGTTTAAAAAGGTCGGTTAATTCGATTGATAGTAATTCGAATCAGTTAACCGGTCGATTAACCGATTGAACATCCCTAAATAATCCTACCTTGAGTTGATTTTAACTCTCATCATCCCTTTCAACACAAAGGACATAATTCTCTTTTATAGGCAAGTAAAATTATCTATCTCCAAAATATATGCAACATATCCTTCAAATAAATGCATGATTTTATCAATATCCAAATCACTTAATCACCTCCCAATCCTTCAATTAAAAGTATCATGATTATCTCATATAAGGAAAGTAAAAACCCATTGTATATGGATTTTTTTTTGTGCAATGTGAAGGAATAACTCCTAACTATGCTAGATAAGTCTAAGTCATTCCAGAATAATTATCATATAGTAATTGAAGAACTCCATCCAGCGGTTGCATATATATTAGTTTGTCTAACGGTCTTGAGGATGCCATTCGTGCCAATCCATCTGCTTCTTTGTTACTCGCCCTAAACACATGTTTAATCTGGATCATCCAATTAAATTGTAAGAGATCCTTTATAGCTCGTAGCACCGCAAAGTGATGTTGTTCAGTTGAATTTGTTTGACTCAACTAAATTGCTTCAATACTATCCATCTCAAGCACCAATTCATTAATCCCTAAAGTCCATGCTAATTGAAGCCTATTCAGAGCACTCCAAAGCTCTTGATAATAGAGCAGTAACCAATATTTAAAAAAAAAATACATTTCATGATTCATAGATTCTAGGAATATTTAGTTCATTTTTACAAGTAAATCCTAGTATTTGTTTCATAATCTTAAAACAAATAACAAATCATAAAAGATATAAGTTAAAATTATGAACATACTAACATTGTGCATTGTTATATGTCATGTTGTAATAAGAATTGTTACAATACAAGTACCCCTATAAATGTCCCAACAATCTTTTGATTTGGCATTTTGCAACAAATATCCCATACAAATAAACTAAAAAGAAACTAGCATTTAGCACTGAGAATATTTACCTTGATAGCTGGTGTATATCTTAACCAAGGTCTAGGATTAAAGCTACCATATCCTCAGCATGCAACTTGTTAGAATTGGGTGACTAGAATTCTTGTTAAAATAAAATTTAATGGTAAAATAAAATAAAAGTAAAGTCAAAATAAACTAGACTTCTTTTATTTTATTTTAATTAGAATAGGTCATCTATTTTATTTTAATTAGAATAAGGTGTTTCAACCTTACTACGTTACTTCTATTAGTTGTTGATTGAAATAAGGTTTTTCAGCCTATAAATAGGCATAGTCATCTCCTCTTGTAATCATTCAATTTTTGACATTAGTGAATCTTATTCTCCTCTGTCCATGGTTTTTTCTCGAAAGGGTTTCCACGTAAAATCTGTGTGTGTGTGTGGTTTTCCCGTTTTCTTTGTGATATTTCTTCATTGTCGACATTTAATTTTATCAAATAGGTATCAGAGTTTTTCGGGTTACTAGTCTCGATCACGATAATGGCTAATTGAAGTATGATATTCCGTTGTTGGATCGCAACACCAGATTCGCGTTGTGGCAAGTAAAGATGCAAGCAGTTCTTGCGCAGATGGATTTGGAGGATGCCCTGTTAGGGTTAGATAAGATGCCTTCGAATTTAACAGATGAAGAGAAGAAGCATAAAGATCGGAAGACTTTGACGCAATTATAGTTGCATCTGTCAAATGAAATTCTACAAGATGTGTTAAAGGAGAAGACTGCTGCTGCATTATGGACAAAATTGCAGCAGTTATGTATGTTGAAAACCCTAACCAGTAAATTGCATATGAAGCAACATCTGTATTCTCATCGTTTGGAAGAAAGTACGTCTTTGCACTAACACCTGAATGTGTTTAAAGAAATTGTCTCGGATTTGGAGGCCATGGAGGTTCAGTATGATAAAGAGGATTTATGATTAATTCTCCTTTGTTTGTTGTCACCGTCGTATTCAACCTTCAGAGATACAATTTTGTATAGCCGTGAATCTCTCACAGTTGATGAAGTCTATACTTCCTTAGCCTCGTATGACAAGATGAAACATCTTGTGGCTGGATCTGACTCTCAGGGAGAGGGTCTCATTGTTCGTGAAAGACAATATCGTAATAGTGATGATAATCGTGGAAGGACACAGGAACGAAATCTCCGCAGTAAATCTAAAGGTAGATCGAAATCTTCAAACAGAGGTAAAACTTGTAACTTCTGCAAGAAGAAAGGGCACATTAAGAAAGAGTGCTACAAGTTACAAAATAAGATCAAAAGGGAGGCATAAAATCAAAAGGGAAAACAACCAGAACAATTTGGTGAAGCTGATGTAGTAGAAGACTATAGTGATGGTGAACTCCTAGTTGCTTCTGTCGATAATTCTAAAGTGAGAAAGGAGTGGATCCTCGATTCTGGTTGCACTTTCCATATGAGTCCCAATCGTGATTGGTTTACAACATATGAAGTTGTGTCTGAAGGTGTTGTTTGATGAGAAATAATGCTTCATGTAAAATCGTAGGTATTGACACAATCAAAATAAAGATGTTTGATGGGGTCGTTAGAACTCTTAGTGGCGTGCGACATGTACCAGAATTGAAAAAGAATTTGATTTTGTTGAGTACTCTTGATTCAAAAGGACACAGGTACACAGTTGAAAGTGTGGTTCTAAAGATTAGCAATGGTTCTCTTGTTGTGATGAAAGGGCAGAGAAAGACTACCAAATTATATGTTTTGCAAGGTTCAACTATTACTGGTGATGCTGCAGTTACTTCCTCTTCCTTGTCAGATGATGATTTTACTAGAATTTGGCATATGCGTCTAGGGCATATGAGTGAAAATGGCATGGCAGAATTGAGTAAAAGAAGACTTCTTGATGGGCAAGGCATTAGCAAATTGAAGTTCTATGAGCATTGCGTTTTTGGGAAGCAAAAAAGAGTTTGATTCACCAGAGGAATCCATAACACGAAGGGAATATTGGATTATATTCATTCTGATCTTTGGGGACCATCTAGAGTGCCTTCGAGAGGTGGAGCTAATTATATGCTAACTCTTATTGATGATTTTTTCAAAAAAGTTTGGGCATTCTTTCTAAAGCAGAAAAGCGATGTGTTTTTCGCATTCAAGTATTAGAAAACTATGATTGAAAAACAGATAGGAAAATAGATAAAACACCTCCGCACAGATAATGACTTAGAGGTATGTTCTGATGAGTTTAATGAATTGTGCAAATCAGAAGGGATTGTGAGACATTTGACAATTCGTCATACTCCACAACAAAATGGTGTTGCAAAATGAATGAACAGAACGATCATGGAGAAGGTTCGATGTATATTGTCGAATGCTAATTTACCGAAGTCATTTTCGGCTGAAGCAGCCTCTACTGCATGTTTTTTGATCAACCGATCTCCATCCGTTGCCACTGAGAAAAAGACTCCACAAGAGATATGGTCTGGTAAGCCTACTGATTATTTTTATATAAAGATTTTTGGGTGTCCTGCATATGCTCATATTGATAATGAAAAATTGGAACCAATATTCATTAAATGTGTTTTTCTTGGTTTTAAGGCTGGTGTAAAAGGGTATAAGTTATGGTGTCCTGAAAATAGAAAAGTTGTGATTAACAGAGATGTTGTTTTTGATGAACTATGTTACCTAACTTATCTCTTAAAGACTCTTTCAGTAAAAAACAACAAAAACATGTGGAGTTTCAGATTGATCCAATAACTATAACAGAGTCAACTTCTCAAGTTAGTACAAAAGTTCATAATAGAGCCACTTCTTCACCACAATATTCTATTGCCAAGAATAGACCTAAAAGAGAAATTAAACCTTTGAAGAGCTATGCCGAGGCTAATCTAGTGGCTTATGCTTTAAACGTGGCTGAAGATATTGGTACAATATTTTGTGACAGTCAAAGTGCCATTTTTCTTACAAAAGATCAAATGTTTCATGAGAGAACAAAGCACATTGATGTTCGGTATCATTTTGTGCGTGATCTTATTGCTCGAGGGGATGTTGTTGTGAGTAAAGTTAGTACTCAAGAAAATCCTGCAGATATGTTGACTGAGTCACTTCCCATAACCAAGTTTGAGTATTGCTTGGACTTGGTTGGTGTTTATTATTGAAGAATACCCCTCAACGGGTTTTGTGGAAGAGGTGGAGAACTTGTTCGTTGAGAGTTCTTGTTAGTAGAGAATTCTTGTCAAGGTGAAGATTGTTACAATTGGGTGACTAGAATTCTTGTTAAAATAAAATTCAGTGGTAAAATAAAATAAAAGTAAAGTCCAAATAAACTAGACTTCTTTTATTTTAATTAGAATAAGTCATCTATTTTATTTTAATTAAAATAAGGTGTTTCAACCTTACTATGTTACTTCTATTAGTTGTTGATTGGAATAAAGTTTTTCAACCTATAAATAGGCATAGTCATCTCCTCTTGTAATCATTCAATTTTTGACATTAGTGAATCTTCTTCTCCTCTGCCCGTGGTTTTTTCCCGAAAAGGTTTCCATGTAAAATTTTTGTGTGTGTGTTTTTTTCCCCGTTTTCTTTGCTATATTTCTTCATTGTTTACATTTAATTTTATCACACCTAAGATGTCATCACTCAAACTAGAGAATAATATATCACAACTTATGAAATTAATTTGATTATAGTGTTAAGTCATATTCATCCACCACTCCATTACTTATGGAATCACCAACCCACTCAAGGATGTTAGTTCATCACCTCTTAACCTTTTCCTTTAGTGTTGAGTGTGTTTCTTTTTATCTTAGAAACATAATGAATTCTCGCTCATTGTTGAAGCCCAAATTTGTCTGGGCCTATTGGAAATTAAATTTATTTTTAAATTAAGTTTATTTTAAATTTAAATTTATTTGAAATTTAAATTTATTATAAATTTAAATTTAAAATGTCCAATTAAAAGTCCATAATAGGTACAGATCAAATTGACCCAATTACAAAACGGCCCAATTACAAATGTCCCAAATAGGCCTAAACCCATTACGCTCAAGTCCCTAATTTGCTAATGCTGCTGCGACCTCCACCTCAGCCAACCAGGACGTGCCACATCAGCAACCAAGTTGCCATCTCTAGTTTCAACTTGCACCTCTGCCACCAGCTACCATAGCCACCACTGGTACCTGCAAGAAGAAAAGATAGGCATTAAATTGCAAACAACAAATAATCATCATTGTAATACTGGTTATAAAAACCAGATTCAAAGAGTTTGTACGGGGATCCCCTTTTTTTTTCTTGGAAAAAAATTACTAATCAATAGAAAAAGAATATACTTCTAAGGTATCTTCCAAACCCAAATAGAAACAATTAACGACAATAGAAGTATTTGAACAGCCACAATAAGCAACCGAGAAATACAAGCCAGATTCTATTAAGTTGCCCATGTACTTTTAATTTGCATTTATCATCCTTCATAAATTAAGAAGGTTTTAATTAAATCAGTTTCAAAAACACCTTCATGCATGCATTGAATCCCATTATTTCATTTATTATTTTGACCTGTTTTTAAGGTATAATAAATTCCCTAAATATCTTTAGTCTTAATAATAATAAATATTACTAATAACATCAGTAATACCAATGGCAGTAATAATGGTAATGAATATCAATAAATGTTAGTAATTAATTTCTAAAAAAAAAAGAGGAAGCGAAGGGACGGAAAGCACTTCCCTGGTTTGGAAACATCGTCGCCGGAAGCACGTCTGGTTTCACTCCGATCGCTGTTAGCCCCTCATCATAGACGAACTTGCAAAACAAAGACAAAAAAGAGAGTTTCAAAACAATGTATTAAATCCATAATAGTTTTCAAAACCTAGTATACAAGTTCATAAAATATTCAAAATCGGGTTCTTCCATTTCATACCTGCAGTTTCAAAAAAAGAAGTGGAATAAGCAAATTTTCGACAGTAGTGCTTTAGGTTTAAAGTTTTCAAAACTCATATCTATGTTTTTTAAATAAAAAAATACAAAAGGAAGCGTTTTACCTTACCGACAGTCGGAACGGCGGTGGACAGTGATGCGTAACGGAAACACGCGAAGGGAACGACAGCGCGTGAACTGGCAGGTGACGAATGACTAGGAATGGTGGTCACGCGTGCAGTCGGCGAGACGTGTGCAACGGAGCCACAGTGGCCGGACGACATGGAATGGCTGTCCATGGGGAAAGGGGATGAGAGAATTTGAGAGTGTTTTTTGAAGGTTTTTGTAAAAAAGGGAAGAAAGAAATGAAAAAAATGGGTTTTGGAATTCTTATATAGGGGGTCGAAACGACGCCGTTTTGGCCAAGGTTTTTAAACATTAAAACGACGACATTTTGAGCCGTTACCCATGTTCGACCCGAAGACCGACCCGACCCGACTTAGGATCCGCGTGTTTTTCTAAAAAGGAGTTATTTATGCATCTGGTCCTTCCGCTTTTTCTCAAATTTTCAATTAAGTAATTCTCGTACTTTTAAATTTTTTTTTAAATTGACCCAATGATTTTCAAGGTTTTTCAATTTAGCCCCTCGACCTTTTAAAAGCACCATGAGCTGCCACGTGTCATGATTTTGGCTTATTTATGTAAATGTTCCTTTTTATTTCTAATTTGTTTTAATTTAATCCTTAAATCAAGTTTGCTTTAATTACAAAATTCCACCAAAAATTTTCCATCGTTTTCAAAATAGTCATCTGACTTCAGAATGCCTGAGGGGCTGTCACGTGTCACTTGTTTTTGGTTTTATTACCCCGGAGGTCCCTAAATTGTCTAAAAATTTTGTTTTTACCCTTGAACTTCCAAAAATCCCATTTTTGACCCCAAAAACTTCCAAAAATCCTATTTTTGACCCTAAACTTCCAAAAATTCCATTTTTCCCCCGAACTTCCAAAAATCCCATTTTTGACTCTGAAACTTCCAAAAATTCCATTTTTACCCCCCGAACTTCCAAAAATTACCATTTTACCCCCGGATGTCCGAAGACACAATTTTAAACCTTGAATTTTCCCAAAATTACCATTTCACCCTCGAGAATCCAAAATTACCATTTTCTCCCCGAGTATCCAAAAAGTCTTATTTTGAACTCCGATTGCATCGTTCTTCTTTCTCATCAACATTTGCATTTATTTTTAAATTTTTATGCACTCGTATTTTGCATTTTTGATTTTTCGCAAATAATTCATCTGCTTATTCATCTTGCTTCGCGTTATTTAATATCAATTATTAACTGCTTATTCGTATTAAACTCGCATGCTTGTTTTCAAAATTGTTTTTCATAAAAGCTTTAAAATCAAGGCAATATTCTTTTATTTCGAGTTTCGAAAATTTGTGCCTTAACTCACTAGGTGCAAATTTTATTCAAATCGAAATAATTGAATACCCTTAATTGAGGCAATATTTCCTTATCTTCGATTCCGAAATATTGTACCTTAACTTACTAGGTGTAACCTTTCTTCAAATCGAGATAATCAAATATCCTTTTCGTAAATAAAAAAAAGGGTTTTACAAAGGAAAGCTCGTTATTTCTAGATCTCGAAATGTCATGTCCTAACTCACTGGACGTAACTTTCTTCCTCGATCACTTTGAAATAGCGAAATTTCCAAACAAACCCGATTTCTTTTAAACTTGACTCATGCATTCAAGGATCGTATTTTAAACTTTATTCAAGCTTTTAAATGTTACAAATTAAGACTCGAAAATAATCAATATGGTACCAATTTTAGGCGTATGAGGGTGCTAATCCTTCCTCATGTGTAACCGACTCCCGAATCTGTTTTTCTAGATTTCGAAGACCTACATGTTTTCAAAACGATTTTTTAAAACATTTTGTGGTGATCCAATCACCCCGAATAAAGTATTGGTAGCGACTCCCATTTTTTTTCGATTTTAAAATTATTTTTCGAGACACGTCGTTTAACAAAAAAGGATGGTTTCGACAGCTGGCGACTCCGCTGGGGACTTTTAAAATAAACGAGAGCCAAGCCGAAATTGATTATTTTTGGGTCTTCTTTAGAAACTTTTAAGCTTCAGTTTGTTTAAAATGCGATCCTCGACATCTTTTGTGACATTACGTCATGTGATATTGCTAATGTAAATTTGCATACATCTGCATTTGATATTACCTTTTAAGTGGAAGCCTGAAACTACTCCTTCGTGAGGTCTTCACCTCCGTGCAGGATAGTGGATCGCTTTCGGGATTACAAAGTACCCTTATTTTCATGAAGTTTTCACTTCCATGCAGACATGTGGGAAATGAGTCCCCCTAAATCGAACTTGTCCGTGTAAGCCTGTAATGGGTGAGAATCAAGGAATCTGCTGGTTTGGGTACCCCTACTCTAGAACCCAAAACCACATGTAGTAAATCGTAGAAACTTGCTTAGAAAGGAGTTATACTAAACCATTTAGCCACCTTCCAAAATAAGCTCTTAGGTTCTATGCTATACTATTGATATTGTTGTATTTCGCTAACTTGTTTATTTTGTATCTTTTTGCATCGCATTTCTTGAAAGAAAAGGTATAGACTCAGAAAATTCTGTTACCGATAAAGAGAATTAATCATAGAGAACAAGTACTTTGATAAAGTGGAGGACAATATGGTCGTGCGCCCATGGTCGGAGGAGACTCAACGCCAAAAAAGAGACAGCTTAGAGGAAGGATATGAGTCAGAGCATTGAGATTATACCAGGATGAGCACGGCACAAAATAATGTGCTAGAATTGAAAGAGATATGGGACAGTTGGGACAACAACATGAAACAGACCTTTTACCAAGAATACGAAGATTTGCCATACTTATGCGAAGTTAAGGTGGACAAATCCCTCTTTAGAGCCTTAACACAATTTTGGAATTCGGCCTACAATTGTTTCACCTTAGGGAATATAGACATGACACCAACAATAGAAGAATACACCACTCTGCTCCGTTGTCCGAAGATGTCAGTAGATAAGGCCTATTCTAGAGCTTCAAATCTCCCAACCTTGGTTAAAAGATTAATAAACATCACGGGCATGAGCGAACAGTGGGTTGCAGCTCGAGTTAAGGTCAAAGGCGATAACAAGTGCATCACGTGGAAAAGCCTGCGAGATTTGATATTGGCTCATCCAGATGCAAAGAAAAAGATCGACATTTTAGCCCTAAGTATCTATGGGTTGGTTATTTTTCCAAAGGCTTTGGGGCATATAAAAGACGCGGTGATAGATTTGTTTGATAGATTAAGTAAAAAAGTGACACCTGTCCCGACTATACTAGCTGAAACTTTCAGATCCTTAAACGCATGTAGAAAGGAGGGAGAAGGTCGATTTATTGCTTGCGCACCGCTATTGATGGTATGGCTTCATTGTCACTTCTAAAAAACAGAAAAAGTCTCTAATCAGTACTTGTCTAAAGATTACTCCCCTTTGAAAGAGTTCGTGGCAACACAAAGACAAGAAAACTTCTCAGAAGAAAAGTGGATGGCCATACTCCAAAGCCTCAAAGACGAAGATATAGAGTGGCGAGCACCATGGTTTATTCCTGATGAAATATTGTATCGGTGCGGAGATCTCGACTGGGTCCCATTGACAGGAATATGGGGAGCAATTGGATATGCACCTTTGCTGGTTTCAAGACAATACAGATCAAGACAGTTCATACCCGCGACTCAAGGGATAGCTCAATGTGAATTTGTGTACCGGGGAGAGAACAATAAGAAAAGGATTCGAGAAATCTCAAATGCATGGAACCAGGTTCAAAAAATGAAAGCATTCGACGCCAATCCCATGATAATTGCAGAATATGATTGGTAGAGAAATAGAAGGATTAACGACTATATACCTGTGCCAAACCCGGAGATTGTCCGCCCAATTGAAGAACACTTGCAGTTTGTTTCGACTGAATTATAAATAATTAAATAGGATTTCGAAAAGAAAAATTTTGAGATGAGGAAAGTGATAAAAAAACTGGAGGAAGAGAAGATGCTTTTAGGATTGGACGTTGATGTTCAAAAGCTAGAGGCGGAGAAATTAAGAAAAGGGAAGAATGAGGCTGAAGAAGATCTTAGCAGCCTAAAGAAGGACTATAAAAAGCTTTGATTGTCAATGAGAACCGTCGGTTTAGGAAAGACATCAGAGCAATGGCAGCAGGAAATCCGCGAAGAGAAAAATAAAACAAGTCACTGGAAAAACAAATTTCAAGACGCCCAAGTTCAGGAGAATGCTATGAAGAGTAGCCTTCTAGAAAGCTAAGCCAAAGTGACTGAATTAAAAGTTCGAGTAGGAAAATTGGAGGAGTCCTTTTACATGCATCGTTGTCGAAATTCAGTAATAGAATTAAAAGCAAGCCGAGTTGAGATCGAGAGACTGAATAAGAGGGTGGAAGAATTAGAGGCCTCTTTGCAGGATAGTGAAATACGAACTAAGATTTTGGAAAGGACGTTGAAGACGAATGATTAGCATCTTCAGCAAACTCAACAAGAAGTCAGAGAAATGGATTATGTTATGGGTGAAGCTTTAAATCAAATCCGCGAAGTAGATGATCATGTGCAGACGCTGGCGGTTGAAGTAGAAGAGCTAAGCATACAGTACGAGACGAAAACGGAATGAGGGCAAAAGTTGTCAAAACTCCTTAAGAGAGTCAAGGCTCTGAGCATCAAAGCAAAACTATTTATGTAATTTGCTTTATGTTAAGGAACTTGTTATCCAAATGAAGTTTTCTAAATGGAAAGTGAATTATAAGTCAATACCTTTCTCTTGCATACATGCATCATATTCACATCACATTTTTGCATACTTTTGCATAACAATCCTAACTTATTAAAAATTTACCATCCAGCTACATCAGTAACCATTGAAAACTCACACTGCTATAATACTCGAAAGAAAACGAAAGCCATGGAACAAAGACTTGAACAAATCCAAAAAGAGTTACAAGACCAGATGCAAGAGCGCATCCAAGAGCAAATGAGCATGATGTGCAGAGAAATGAAGAATCAATTCATTGAGGTACAAAAAAGCCTAATGGGTGAATTAGTGCAAGTAAAAAAAAGCATGGCTGATAGGGGAAAAAGCCCTGCTATTAAGGAGGAAGATGACCCAATCCCCCCAGGCTTCACACCTCTCCATAACCTGACTTCACATGAAATGTCGACACGGGAGCCCACTGTTACTGTAAGGGCACAGCAACCAGCTACAGGCACGTCGCGATCGGTTAATTATCCAATTGGATCAGGGTCAAACCCAGAGGATAATACCGCGAATCTGGGTGTCCCAGACTTTAACGAGATGATAAGAGAAGATCTCCCCAGACAAATATAAGAAAAATACAGGCGGTTAGAAGAGAAAATCGATGCGATACAGGGAGTTGAAATTTCCTATGGGGTAGACGCCAAAGAGCTAAGCGTGGTTCCGGACCTAGTCCTCCCTCCCAAATTCAAAGCTCTAGAATTTGAAAAATATAGCAGGACGAGCTGTCCTGAAGCTCACCTAACCATGTTCTTTAGAAAGATGGCAGGACACGTACATAACGACCAACTGTTAATTCACTGTTTTCAAGACAGCCTGGCCGAGTCGGCAATCAGATGGTACAATTAGTTGAGCCGATCAAAAATCCATTCGTGGAAGGATTTGGCGCAAGCTTTTTTAAAACAATATGGTCATGTAATAGAAATAGCTCCTGATTGGCTTACACTGCAGAATATGGAAAAGAAGTCAAATGAGAGATTTAGAACTTATGCGTAGAGGTGGCGCGAGATGGCAACCCAAGTACAGCCACCGCTAACAGAAAAGGAGACAACAATGTTGTTTACCAATACCCTCAAAGCTCCTTACCTAAATCATCTATTAGGGAACACCACCAAGAGTTTCTATGATATGGTCATCTCTGGGGAAAAAATTGAAAATGCGATCAAAACCGGTAAAATTGAAACCGAGGAAAACCCTAAAAGGCCTGCCCCTAGAAGAAAGGATAACGAGGTCAACAATGCAAGCATATACAGACCTAGCTATACGAAACCCTTTGTAACAGGTTAGCCCAAAACTTTAATAGGCAATCATCAAAATGTCCCGCGGCAAGAGACGAGCATTAGGCCAAATAGAGGAAGAATTCAATATACTCTCCTTCTGATGTCATATGGGGAACTTTACAAGATATTATATGATGCGCACGAGGTGGTTCCTCAACACGTAAGACCATACAAACCTCTATTATCGGCTTGGTACGATGTAAAAGCTCACTGTGAATACCATGCGGGGGCCGAAAGACACTCGATTGAAAACTACCCCGCTTTTAAAAGACGAGTCGAAGGACTCATAGAGCATGAAATCGTAAAGTCGGAAGAGCCAACAAAGCCCAATATAGCTGGGAATCCTCTACCTAATCACCCAGAGCAAGGGGCCCGAAAAATTAAGAAAAATGTTGAAGAAATTAAGTCTCCACTTCGGTGAGTATGGCAAGAGTTGGTCAAAGAAGGGATAGTCGTGAAGAATAAAAGGAGTATGATAATCAGAGATGATGACCATTGCGAGTTTCATGCCATTAAGGGGCACGAAATTCAAAACTGCGTCTAGTTCAGAGCCATGGTACAAATGATGATGGATAATCGAGAGCTGAAATTTTTTGAAAAAGGAGGGGAAGCTAATGATGTTTGCGCCTCCGAGGACGGGACAGCTAAGACTTATGAAAGTAATCGCCCCAAGGTGATTATTCGTAATACGAAAAGTGAACAGACAATTGTAACTTGACCATACCAAGAGAAGAGGAACCCGGGAAAGACGTTAATCTTGTTACCCGTAGCGGTAAGAATTATGACCTTGTGAATAAAGAAAAAGAGGTCAACAAAGGGAAAACTAGAATGTATGAGCTTGAGGAGGAAATGACAAACAAGCCTGAAGCACTCATTAACGAGCTTGTATCCGAGAATGAGGCGAGGGAGTTTTTAAAGTTCTTAACGCATAGTGAATATAGTATAGTAGAGCAACTACACAAACAGCCTACTCGTATATCAACCTTGTCATTGCTCTTAAACTCGGAAGCCCATCGAAGCGTACTAACGAAAGTGCTAAACGAAACATATGTAGCAAATGACATCTCCGTCAGCAAACTAGATATATTGGTTAATAACGTAAGTGCTGATAACTTCATCTTCTTCAGCGATGATGAAATACCGACGGGAGGAATAGAGTCTACCAAGGCTCTACACATCACTACTCGTTATAAAGGGTATACGCTACCAGGAGTACTCATAGACAATGGTTCAGCCCTGAATGTGCTACCGTTAGCTACACTGTAAAGATTTCCAATTGATAACTCTCACATGAAAGGATGTAATAACATAGTGAGAGCATTTGATAGGACAGAAAGGAAGGTAATGGGGAAGATTGAAATACCCCTTCAAATTGGGCCGAATACATATGAAGTAGATTTTTTAGTGATGGACATTAGGCCCACTTATAACTGTCTACTGGGAAGACCATGGATCCACTCAGCTGGGGCAGTACCTTCCTCTTTACACCAGAAAGTGAAGTAAATAAATGTAGGGCTGCTAATCAAGATTAATGCTGAGGAGGAAATAATACGTCCATAACAAGCAATTCACCCTACGTGGGGATAGACGAGGAGGCTGTGGAATGCTCATTCCGTTCACTGGAATTTGTCAATGCAACTTTCATTTCGGAAGGGAGGAAGATACCTGTGCCTACAATATCATCGACCACTAAGATGGGTTTGCGATTAACAGTCAGAAAAGAGGCTATACCTGGGAAAGGACTAGGAAAATACCTCCAAGGAAGAGTTAATGTGTCAATGCTAATAAAAAAACAGGATCGTTATGGCTTGAGGTACAAGCCAGACGCGAAACAAAGGAGGAAAGAACTTGGGAGAAAGCAAGAAAGAAGAAGGGCCAGACTGTTTGGAAAAGACTTTCGAGACTTTCGTCTCAGGAGGGGTGATCAACAGCAGGAAAATGAGCGAGTGATGATTAGAACCAAAGAGGGCATCATGAAGGGTTTAGACATTAATGCTATATCAGATGAAGGAAATGAAGGGAATCCAGCAATAATTGGTCCGTATGTACCTAGATGCACCTTGAATAATTGGACTGTGGAGGAACTCCCTGTAATTTTTAAGATTTCCTCAAAGTAATGCTCAAAACCACCTATTACTTTAGGCTCGAAAGCAATATGGATCTTTTTGTAAAAAGGGCCCATGGTCATTATTCAGTTATCTTGAATGAAATGCATTTTCCATCTTATATTCTTCTCCATAATTATTCTTTAATTTCTTAAATCGGCTTAATAAACCGTTCAATAAGATTAATTATTCTTTAATACGTACATACTCATACATATACCACATATTCGTTCTTTCGTAAATTTATTTTGCTCTTTAGACCTTCATTTCATCCCTTGATAGATCCCCAAATATAAATAATATGAGCAACCCTGACGCTAACTTAGAATCCTACTTCGAGCAAGATATGTGTTCGGAGGAGCTTCAGGACCTTGAAGATAATTAAGATTGTGATCCACCTCCGGATCTGTTAAGAATGATAGAACAGGAAGAAAACAGATATTGCCTCATTCGGACCTAATGGAAGTTATAAATCTAGGGCACGAAGATGAAAAGAAAGAGGTGAAAATTGGGACAAGCATCTCCAAAGAAACCAGAAGGGATCTTATCGATTTGCTTCAAGAATTCCAAGATATTTTTACATGGTCTTATCAGGATATGTCCGGTTTGAGCACAGACATTATGATCCATAAACTCCCTATAAAGGAAGAAAGCAAACCCGTGCAGTAAAACCTCCGAAGGATGAGACCGAATATGTTGTTAAAAATAAAAGAAGAAGTCAAGAAACAATTTGACGTCGGCTTCCTCCAGATGGTTAAATACTCTGAATGGGTAGCTAATATAGTCCCCGTTCCTAAAAAAGACGGAAAGGTACGCATGTGTGTGGACTATCGACACTCTAGTCGATAACACGGTAAGACATTCCCTGTTTTCCTTTATGGATGACTTCTTTGGGTATAATTAGGTAAGGATGGACCTAGAGAATATGATCAAAACCACTTTTGTCACACTATGGGGAACATTTTGCTACAAGGTGATTGCCCTTTAGATTAAAAAACGCAGGGGCAACTTATCAAAGGGAGATTGAGGTTTACATTGATGACATGATTACAAAATCCCAAACAGAGGAGGAACATGTAAGAATCCTGAGAAAGTTATTTGGAAGGCTAAGGAAATATCAATTAAAGTTAAATCCAGCAAAATGTACTTTCGGGGCCATATCAAGAAAATTGTTAGGCTTTGTAGTCAGCAAAAGAGGAATTGAAATCGACCCGGATAAAGTCAAAGCCATATAGGAGCTACCACCACCCAGCACGTAAAAAGAAGTTCGAGGGTTCTTAGGAAGACTAAATTACATTGCTCGGTTCATTTCACAGTTGACTGAGAAATACGATCCTATCTTCCGCCTGCTTAGAAAACATAACCCGGGTGTATGGGATGATGAATGTCAAGAAACCTTCAATAAGGTCAAAGACTATTTATCCAAAGCACCCATCTTGGTACCTCCAATTCCTAATAAGCCATTGATCCTGTACTTAGCGGTCTTCGAAAATTCCATGGGATGCGTACTAGGCCAACATGATGAATCCGAAAAGAAAGAAAGGGCGATATATTATCTTAACAAGAAATTCACTGATTGCGGACGCGATATTCGCCTATTGAGAAATTATATTATGCCCTAGTCTGGATTACACGCAGATTAAGACAGTACGTGTTGTATCATACCACTTGGTTAATTTCGAATTAGATCCTCTGAAGTATTTGATGGAGTCAGCGGCATTGAATGGGAGATTAGCTCGATGGCCAATTTTGCTCTCGAAATTCGACATAGTCTATGTCAATCAGAAAGCAATAAAAGGGAGTGCGATAGCAGACTTTCTAGCCAGTAGGGCTTTAGAAGACTATGAGCCGATAAACTTCGATTTCCCGAATGAAGATTTAATGTATATTACGACTATTGAAGGGGTAATCACGGAAGAACGACCTTGGAGATTGAATTTTGATGGAGCTTAAAACGTCACGGGTAATGGGATCGGGGCAGTCTTGGTATTACCAAAGGGAGATCATTACCCTTTCACCAGCAAGCTTGATTTTGATTGCACAAACAATATGGCTGAATACGAAGCATGAATCTTGGGAATCCATGCGGCCATGGAGCGAGGAATCAAAATTCTAGAGATTTATGGAGACTCCGCACTGGTGATCTATCAACTAAAAAGAGAATGGGAAACGAGGGATTCAAAGTTAGTGGATTACCGTAAATTGATCCTCGAGTTGATTACAGAATTTGATGACGTCACATTTCATTATCTCCAACGAGAAGAAAACTAGATGGCCGATGCTCTTGTCACTCTAGCCTCGATGGTTAAGGTAAGTAGGACGGAAAATGTAAAGCCCATTCAGATGAGTATCTATGAAGCTCCCGCTCATTGTTGTAATATTGAGGCAGAGGAAGAAGAAGAAAAAGATGATCACTCATGGTACCAGAATGTTCTTCAATTTGTGAAAGACCAAAAGTATCCCAAGCAAGCCTCAGAAAATGAAAAGAGGACATTATGAAGACTAGCTAGTGAATACGTCCTAGACGAGGAAATCTTGTACAAGAGGAGAAAAGATCAAGTGTTGCTAAGATGTGTCGACGCGATTAAAGCCAAGAAGATCTTAGAAGAAGTTCACGAAGGCATTTGTGGGACACATGCCAACGGTTTCACGATGGCTCGATAAATAATGCGATTTGGGTATTACTGATCCAGTATGGAGGGCGATTGCATCAATTATGCCAAGAAGTGCCATAAATGCCAGATCTATGGAGACAAATTTCATGTACCTCCATCACACCTTCATGTCATGACCTCTCCCTAGCCTTTTTCTATGTGGGGCATGGATGTCATCGGGCCAATTTCTCCAAAGGCTTCCAATGGTCATAGATTCATTTTTGTGGTGATTGACTACTTTACTAAATGGGTAGAGGCAACCTCATACGCAAATGTTACCAAGTCTGTAGTTAGCAAGTTCCTGAAAAAAAATTATTTGTCGATACGGGATGCCTAAAAGGATCATATCCGACAATGCCCTCAATTTGAACAATAGCACGATAATAGAAGTTTGTGAACAGTTCAAAATTAAGCATCATAATTCTTCTTCCTATCGCCCAAAAATGAATGGAGCTGTGGAGGCAGCTAATAAGAATATCAAGAAGATTGTGGCCAAAATGACTAAGACCTACAAGGACTGGCATGAAAAACTATCATTCGCCTTCTTTGCCTACAGAACTTCAGTCAGAACTTCTAATGGGGCAACACCATTCTCATTGGCATACGGTATGGAAGCAGTTTTGCCCATTAAGGTTGAAATACCTTCCCTACGAGTCTTAACAAAACTTCAACTTGACGAAGCTGAGTGATCCAAGCTCAACATGACCAGTTGAATTTAATCGAGGAAAAGAGACTAAAAGCCATCCACCATGGACAGATGTACCAGAAAAGAATGATGCGAGCTTACGACAAAAAGGTTCGTCCCAGAGAATTCTATGAGGGAGATCTAGTTTTGAAAAAGATACTTCCCATACACAAAGATTTCCGTGGGAAATGGATGCCCAATGGGGAAGGACCTTATGTGGTAAAGAAGGCATTCTCAGGAGGAGCTTTCATCTTAACAGAAATGGATGGCAAGGAGCTGCAAAACCCTATCAATTCAGACTCGATAAAAAAATATTTCGCTTAAAAATGAAAGAGGAATTGAGATGAAAACCCGCAAAAGGTGTCTCAAAAAAAAAAAAGGTTCAGGATGGAAACTCTCAGAGAGCGTCCTGGAACCAAGGAAACTTTGAGTTGAAAACCCGCCAAGGGCGGCTCAGGTCCAAGGACGGGTCGATGAGATGGAGGAAGGTTACAACTTGAAACATCAACGAAGCACTCTAGATCTTCTAGACACACATCTGAGATTAGGAGTGATTCTCAAGCAGGTTGGCGTAGAGTAGCTCATTTGGCGATATCTAGGGCAACCAATTATTCGTCATTGTATACTTGGCAATTTTCAACTAATGATTGTTTCCTTTGATCCTTTTTTTTTATGATCGTTTCCTTTGATCCTCTTTTTTGGAATACGACTTTGTTCCTACGCAATTTTGTTCAAGCATTTTGCATCTAAATAACGGGTAATGAACTAAATCATACAAAAAGTTATGAGCATTATTCTGGAATTTTCAAAAATTACAAGAAGTTCGAAACAAGACCATCAATGGGAAGACAAGCTTAAAAACAAGCAGTTCCAGAACAATATAGAAAAGATGGAGCAAGACATCAAAGACAGAATTTGGACGGGCAACAGACTATGTCGACTCGAATAATAATAAATCTGACATTCATCATGCACGTTCATATAAGTCAGGAGCATTTAATTCACTCTTTCTAATTTAGGCCTACATAGAGGCCAATAGAAACATATTTCACAGGTCACACCCTCATCACATGGCGAGATGAATCATTTAGATCACTAAGTTGAAAAGGTGCGGGACTTCAATGCCTTATCCCGATCACGGGACAGATTGTGATACCCACAAATGACGCGGTTAGCTTCCTGATGAGATACTGAGAAGAATATCAAATCAAACCCACGCTCAAAGCGAGCAAAATCTTCGAACCCCAGCTTCATGATGAGATACTGACAAGCAGGTCGAAGTAATAAACGGATAGCTTCCTGATGAGATACTGAGGAGTGAACCAAATTCGTCTTCCTGATGAGATACAGAGAAGCGGATTGAAACAAATGACGCGGTCAGCTTCCTGATGAGATACTAAGAAGAATACCAAAATCAAACCCACGTTCAAAGCGAGCAAAATCTTCGAACCCCAGCTTCCTGATGAGATACTGAGAAGCAGGTCGAAGTAATAAAACGGATAGCTTCCTGATGAGATACTGAGGAGTGAACCAAATTCGTCTTCCTGATGAGATACAGAGAAGCGGATTGAAACAAACGACGCGGTCAGCTTCCTGATGAGATACTGAGAAGAAGACCAAATCAAACCCACATTCAAAGTGAGCAAAATCTTCGAACCCCAACTTCCTAATGAGATACTGAGAAGCAGGTCGAAGTAATAAAACGGATAGCTTTCTGATGAGATACTGAGGAGTGAACCAAATTTGTCTTCCTGATGAGATACAGAAAAGCGGATTGAAACAAACGACGCGGTCATCTTCCTGATGAAATACTGAAAAGAAGACCAAATCAAACCCACGCGTGATAAATAAATCTTCGAACTCCATCTTCCGGATAAGATACTGGGAAGAAGGCCAAGTCAATGAAACCAGGCTCAAAGACTATGGTGACGAATTCCAATCTTCCTTGAAAAGGAATAGGGTAAAAGCACAGTAGCAAATTTTGTCTTTTGAAGATTACTTTAGGCAAGATGGAGTCGTGATGAATAAGATACAGAGGTAGATGCGACAAAATCAAACGATCAATGAAGGTGGACCAGTTGGAGAAAGAACGTCAAAAAGATGAGACCTGACAAATTGGACATCCTTTTGGGTCTTTTGCTCTGTTCCTGTTACACAACAACGAGCAAAGAGGGGCAGCTGTTGAAGCCCAAATTTGTCTGGGCCTATTGGAAATTAAATTTATTTTTAAATTAAGTTTATTTGAAATTTAAATTTATTATAAATTAAATTTAAAATGTCCAATTAAAAGTCCATAACAGGTACAGATCAAATTGGCCCAATTACAAAACGGCCCAATTATAAATGGCCCAAATAGGCCCAAACCCATTACACTCAAGTCCCTAATCTGCTAATGCTGCTGCTGCCTCCACCTCAGCCAACCAGGATACGCCACGTCAGCAACCAAGTTGCCATCTCCAGTTTCAACTTGCACCTCTGCCACCAGCTACCATAGCCACCACTGGTACCTGCAAGAAGAAAAGATGGGCATTAAATTGCAAACAACAAATAATCATCATTGTAATACTGGTTATAAAAACCAGATTCAAAGAGTTTGTACGGGGATCCCCTTTTTTTTTTCCTGGAAAATATTTACTAATCAATAGAAAAAGAATATACTTTTAAGGTATCTTTCAAACCCAAATAGAAACAGTTAACGGCAATAGAAGTATTCGAACAGCCACAATAAGCAACCGAGAAATACAAGCTAGATTCCATTAAGTTGCCCAGGTACTTTTAATTTGCATTTATCATCCTTCATAAATTAAGAAGGTCTTAATTAAATCAGTTTCAAAAACGCCTTCATGCATGCATTGAATCCCATTATTTCATTTATTATTTTGACCCGTTTTTAAGGTATAATAAATTCCCTAAAAATATTTAGTCTTAATAATAATAAATATTACTAATAACATCAGTAATACCAATGGCAGTAATAATGGTAATGAATATCAATAAATATTAGTAATTTATTTCTAAAAAAAAAAATAGGAAGCGAAGGGACGGAAAGCACTTCCCTGGTTTGGAACCATCGTCGCCGAAAGCACGCGGGGTTTCACTCCGATCGCCATTGGCCCCTCCTCATAGACGAATATGCAAAACAAAGACAAAAAAGAGAGTTTCAGAACAATGTTTTAAATCCATAATAGTTTTTGAAACCTAGAGTACAAGTTCATAAAATATTCAAAATCGGGCTCTTCCATTTCATACCTGCAGTTTCAAAAAAAGAAGTGGAATAAGCAAATTTTCGACAGTAGTGCTTTAGGTTTAAAGTTTTCAAAACTCAGATATATGTTTTTTAAATAAAAAAAATACAAAAGGAAGCGTTTTACCTTACCGACAGTCGGTAATGGCGGTGGACGATGATGCGTAGTGGCAAGCGCGAAGGGAACGGCAGCGCGTAAATCGACAGGTGACGGATGACGAGGAATGGTGGTCACGCGCGCAGCCGGTGAGGCGCATGCAGCGGAGCGACAGTGGGCGGACGGCATGGAATGGTTGGCCATGGGGAATGGGGATGAGATAATTTGAAAGTGTATTTTGAAGGTTTTTGTAAAAAAGGGAAGAAAGAAATGAAAAAAAGGGGTTTTGGAATGCTTATATAGGGGGTCGAAACGATGCTGTTTTGGCCAAGGTTTTTAAACATCAAAATGGCGTCATTTTAAGC
The DNA here is from genome assembly GCA_039519145.1 of Kokia cookei. Classification (NCBI taxonomy): domain Eukaryota; kingdom Viridiplantae; phylum Streptophyta; class Magnoliopsida; order Malvales; family Malvaceae; genus Kokia; species Kokia cookei. The sequence goes on from CM076903.1 coordinate 49,119,864, forward strand.
CGTTACCCATGTTCGACCCGAAGACCGACCCGACCCGATTTAGGATTCGCGTGTTTTTCTAAAAAGAGGTTATTTATGCATCCGGTCCTTCCACTTTTTCTCAAATTTTCAATTAAGTCCTTCTTGTACTTTTAATTTTTTTTTAAATTAGCCCAATGATTTTCACGGTTTTTCAATTTAGCCCCTCGACCTTTTAAAAGCACCATGAGCTGCCACGTGTCATGATTTTGGCTTATTTATGCAAATGGTCCCTTTTATTTCTAATTTGTTTTAATTTAATCCTTAAATCAGGTTCGCTTTAATTACAAAATTACCTCAGAAATTTTCCATCGTTTTCAAAATAATCCTCTGACTTCAGGATGCCTAAAGGGCTGCCACGTGTTACCTGTTTTTGGTTTTATTAACCCGGAGGTCCCTAAACTGTCCAAAAATTCTGTTTACCCCCGAACTTCCAAAAATCCCATTTTTGACCCTAAAACTTCCAAAAATTCCATTTTTACCCCCGTACTTCCAAAAATCCCATTTTTGACCCCAAAACTTCCCAAAATTTCCTTTTTACCCCTGAACTTCCAAAAATTATCATTTTATCCCCGAATGTCCGAAGACTCCATTTTAAACCTCGAATTTTCCCAAAATTACCATTTCACCCCCGAGAATCCAAAATTACCATTTTCTCCCCGGGTATCCGAAAAGTCTCATTTTGAACTCCGATTGCATCGTTCTTCTTTCTCATTAACATTTGCATTTATTTTTAAATTATTATGCACTCGTATTTTGCATTTTTGATTTTTCGCAAATAATTCATCTTGCTTCGCGTTTTTATTATCAATTATTAACTGCTTATTCGTATTAAACTCGCATGCTTGTTTTCAAAATTGTTTTTCATAAAAGCTTTAAAATCAAGGCAATATTCTTTTATTTCGAGTTTCGAATATTTGTGCCTTAACTCACTAGGTGCAAATTTTCTTCAAATCGAAATAATCGAACACCCTTAATCGAGGCAATGTTTCATTATCTTCGATTCCGAAATATTGCGCCTTAACTTACTAGGTGTAATCTTTCTTCAAATCGAGATAATCAAATATCCTTTTCGCAAATAAAAAAAAGGGTTTTACAAAGGAAAGCTCGTTATTTCTAGATCTCGAAATGTCATGTCCTAACTCACTGGACGTAACTTTCTTCCTCGATCACTTTGAAATAGCAAAATTTCCAAACAAACCCGATTTCTTTTAAACTTGACTCATGCATTCAAGGATCGTATTTTAAACTTTATTCAAGCTTTTAAATGTTACAAATTAAGACCCGAAAATAATCAATACGGTACCAATTTTGGGCGTATGAGGGTGCTTATCCTTCCTCATGTGTAACCGACTCCCGAATCTATTTTTCTGGATTTCGAAGACCTACATGTTTTCAAAACTGTTTTTTAAAACATTTTGCGGTGATCCAATCACACCGAATAAAGGATTGGTGGCGACTCCCATTATTTTTCGATTTTAAAATGATTTTTCGAGACATGTCGTTTAACAAAAAAGGACGGTTTCGACACTCATTATTCACCATTCTAAACTACTTAAGCTCTCTTTCATAAACCATTATTATCTTTATAACTACAATCCTTTCTCATTACTCTTATTCAATATGCATTTTTACGACTACCACTCTCTAATCCTATAAATAGAAATCTTTACACATACGGCGAGTTGGCATTTTGGCAATTATTATTCTCTTAAATTCTTTATAGAATTCTCAAAAATCTTTTTATTTGATTAATATTTTAGAATCTGCTTTAGTCTTCCTCTCCATCATCTCTTGACACGCCTCATTTCACTTGTCTACAATGCTTTCTCTCCTTAATCAACAACACTCTACACTTACTTATTTGTTGTTAGAATAGAAGCTGAATTTTTTCTTGACGAGATTTTTCTAATTTTTGCTTTTTTATCACTTTGAAATTTTTTGATCCTATAACCATACTTGATTACAATGAAGCCCTTTTTTTGCTATTATCCTTGTTTGTTATATAATTTGTGTTTGTCTCTTCTAATAATGTTGTCTCCAAAATTCGAACATACATTTTTTTTTTTTGAATTTCATTTCGTTCAACTTAATTCAAATAATTTTAATTAAATTTATTTGAATTTTTTTTCATTCAATTTTGATTTATGCAATGGAACACTCATCAACTGCCCGTTTTGTGTTATATATTTTTAAATGCTTCTTGGAATTTTTTTTCTTGGAAAATTAAACTTAGCTCTATTGTGATTTGTGAACCCATCACTTTAGTTTATAGACAAATTCAAGGTATCAGCCAAATCGTGACTTAAATTCAATAAATTAATCTAAATAACTATTCCTTAAAATATTAAAAATAGAAAAATATTTATAGTAACATCTATACATATTATAATAAAAACATTAATGCAATTATTCTATACAAAGTAAGTAAAATTAAAAAAAATTCCATAAGTCATGTGTTTTTACATAAATAAAAACACATAATATCTTAAATTCACTTGTCATTTTTATAATCATTACTAATCTATTTTACCGTCTGAATTTAATCTTAATTGATATTTAAGTAAATTTACTTCTACTTCTTCTAAGTATATGTTGGTTCGCTTATGGAGTTTTTCTATTCCACGTAAAATAATTCAAGTATTAATAATAATTTAAATTTAATTATATCCACACAAATTAATAAAAAAAAAATCTTTTTTAAAGCTCGACAGCGTATGACAAGTCATACTTGTTAGTTTCAGCCCTTTAAACTGTTGGAGTAATTATTTCGTCTTTCATTTAGGCCTTTAAATTGTTGATTGGATTTGAAGTTTTGATTTTGGGCTTTTCGGTTCATGATTGGGCCTTCAACCCAATGTAAAATTTGGTTTGCTAACTATATTTTTGGGTAAACTACATCACAGGTCACTCAATTATGGGTCATTTTCTTTTTGGGTTTCTCAATTATTTTATAGATTTGTTTTTTTTGGCACCCAACTTTGATTTTTTTAAATTGGTCACCCAATTAATCAAGATTATTTTTTTGGTCCATTTTCGTTTATTGCACTAACAAGAGGGTGACATGGAAGTTAAAAAATCAGTATAATAATAAATTTAGCCCTAAACTTTTACAAATTATATCAATTTAGTCATAATTAAAAAAATAACCCTCAAAATTTACAAATGGTCTCAATTTGATCCTAATTCTAAAAAAATTAAATAAATATATAAAAATACATAAATATTTACAAAAATATAATAATAAATTTAAAGAATATATAAAAATAAAAAATGATTTTTTAAAAAGAAATAATAATATATAAAATTTTAAAATATATAAAAATTATAACATCCTAATACCCCTGAAATGAGAACAATGTCAATTCAGGTTGACACGTGTTAGAATTTTCAAAGTAGATAAAAGAATGATGATTATTAGTTAAAGGATAGTTGAATATTATAAGAAATTAGAAGGACTTTTGAATTTAGGGAAATTAATTTGAGAAATTTACTAAATTGTAAAGTGTGAAAAGTGTTGGGTCATAGTGTAAAAACTAAAAATAAGAAATGATTGAATTTGATGTATGAGAAAAAGGGGAAGGCCTTGAAGAGTAATTTGACCATGAAAGTACCAAAAAGAGTAGATGAAAATGGGAGTGAATAGGAACCACATCTGTGGCATAGTGATGATTTGATTTTTATTAATTAAATATTATTAGAAAATTAAAATAAAGAAAAGATGAAGGGATATTTTGTGAGTAAATATGTAGAAGAAGAAAGGAGAGAAAATGTTAACTTTTTTCATTTCCCCCCTTCTTTCCCACATCTTTCTTTTCATTTCATTTTTCACTTACTTTCAATTTAGTCCCTCATACCATTTTCACCTCCCTTAAGCTTTAACTTTCAAATTTCCACCATAGATTTTAAGTGAAACCAATAGATCAACTCCATAGTAAGCTCATTTTCTTGTGAAGCTGGCTAATATTCATTTTGGAGGAGAAAGAAAAGCGAAGAAAAGTTAGGAATTTTGATAAAGGTTAAGATAAGAATGATAAGTTTTCTTATAGGATTTCATGTTTATCTCATCAAAAGCATGGAAATAGTATGTGAATTTTATTTTTGATATTGAATATTTTATATGTGTTGTGTAAATGAAGAGAAAGAGAAAAGGAGTGAACATCAAATTGGCGACAAGGGCAAAGAGATAACAAAGGAGTGAAGGGAAAAAAAAAGAACTCATTCCACGCATTTTGTTGTAAGTGTATCAAGAAAATTACTTATTTAATTAAACCCTAAATAGAAAACTGGATAAATTGATTTAGTATTATACATGTGACTTATTTGTATATGAAAATGACAATTTGTTTTATGGGATTTATTTTGAATGGGAAATTGTATTCTTATTATGAATTGAAAAGTGTATGTGTATGTGAAATTGTATTCTTAATATAAACCGGTGAAAATAACTAAATTGAAAAGAGTGTAAAATTTAGATAGGTGAAATAGATGATGATATGAAGTAATTAAGAAAAATGCTAAATGTTGATAAAATAGATGTAAGTGAAAATTTGATGATTGTTGATTCTATATGGATAAAAACTAAATTGTAAAAAATCGTGAAGTTTGAATTGTTTTATTTGTTGAGAAAATGTAAATGAGTTATATAGTTTAAATGCCCATGTAGAAAAAAATGAGAACTAGCAGGATATAAATGGCATGTCATTAGGAAAATTTTCTATGTGCGCAAGTGATAATGGCAATACGGTGCAAGTGTCGGTGACACTTTGGTGCAAAGTGACATCCGCACATCCATGCAAATGACAGTGACACTTTGGTGCAAATTATGACATTTTCACATATCCTATATGTTCTATTAAGTCTACAATTGAACAATAGAATTACAAGGTAAGTGAACTTAAAAAAGACATTGGTAAGTAGCTTGTAACTTGTTGGATTGGTACCTTACTATAGTTATTACTGAAACAAATTTGTGTATGATGATAGTGATTTATGATAGTTAAGTAAATATATGTTAATTTATTAAAAAAAAAAAGTAAATATATGTTAATATTTGTGTATGTTGTAATGAATTAATTTCAAATGCAAAATTTAATTTTTGATATGTTTACTAGGCTCTCGTGAGCTTAACGTGTTTCCTTTCAAATGCATAGATAAGGACTTGTTTTTAAGCTCTAAAGGGAAGGTTGATCTCTACTAATCTCATCACATATCAACCTTGGAAGAGAGTATGAATCTAAATTTTTGGCATTAGCTTTTGGCATGTAAATAGGAATATATGTTAAAAAATGTTTATGGATGAATTCAATTAAAGCTTTGGTGCTTTAGGTGCACTTGATGTGAGTCTCAAAGGCCAATTTCAGGCCCATGGACGTGATGTAACTCAAGGTTCAATCAAATTTAAGCAGTTGAAGTCAAAACTCAACTTATTTGTTCAAGGCTTTATCACGAAGAAATTTTGAAAAGACGAGTTGAAGTTTCAAGATGATGGACTTTGGAGTTCAATACTGAGTGAGGATGAATTAGAAAGGTTTAAATTTGTTCGCGGACTTAAAATCTCAATCCATGATGACAAGCCCTTGTGGAAAATGTTAACAAGCTTAGGTGTTACATTTCAAAGATCCCAATCAAGCCCACACGCTTAGCCATGTTATAATCAGTTGACTTGTAGTGCATTTTGGAAGGAATCCGGACATTTCTGGGTCAATATGTCTTCATATTAATCGAATATTTATCTCTTAGTTTCGCAATGCACTATGAATCACTTAATTTCGATTTCGAGAGCTCAAGTTATGACCGTTTTAGTGAAGACCGCGAGAGTAGACTTTATGGACGAAATTATTACGGAAATTATGAGTTTCGAGTTTTTTTATTCGAGTTTAAATCATATTGAGTTTAAGTTTCAGGCTTAATTTTTATTATATACAAGTCCAATATTGTATTTATTAAGCTATATTATTTTGTTATTTATTCATTCCAAATTTTGGATAATTTTAAGTATTTTAAGTTATTTACGAGTTTTATGTCATTAAGAAAGTTTAGTTTAAAACTATTTGTTGTTTAGGTTAATTAGAATTTCAGTATACTTAAGGTCTCCTCATTGTACACAATTAATAATCAATTCATTCGAGTTAATAAAATTCTCTTTGAGTTTTCTTTTTAAAAATTTTTCTTGAGTTTTTTTTTAGAAGAGTTTTATCAATTTTTTTCATATTGTGAGAACATCTTCAAGCTTTTTCTTGCCAAGTTTTCTTTCTTGGAGGGAAATTAGAGCCGTTTGAAAGGGATTGTTGATTCATCTGGTTTCCAAAGTTTTTGGACTTCTACACGTCGCTTTCCATCTTTTCCAGTCATCTTCTTTATTTTCTTCTTTATTCTATCTTATTCTTGTTTAATTGTTCAAATCTTTGATTTATTTTAACTGTTATTTTTTCATCTTAATTATTTATTTTAGTTTTATTTTTTTTAATTTATAGATCTGACTTGGATTTATTTGTGTTTCAGTCTGTGTCAAAATCCAAGTTTCTTTCCGATTATCTAAAGCCCTAAGTGAAATCCGCGACTTAGATAAACTTTCGATCATGTTCCACATGCAAGTCCTTATCACCGCTTTATAAATTTTGTATCTTGAATATGTTTGATGTTGTTTAAAGTTGAATTGGGTAATGATTAAGGTTGGAAATTGGCATAAAGATTGGTATGTTGGTTGAATTGATTGAGGTGCATGGTTGTGGAGTTGTGAGTGGAATTCATGAAGTCGCGATGAGCACTCGGTAGTTAAAATTTTATAATTTGGTCCCTAAATGACCTTCGATGATCTTGAGAGTTTTAATAAGCTTATTTTAAGCTCGGATAAGTATTTGAATCATATTTTTATTGTATTTCGAGCTTATCAATTTGACTAAAAGTGTTAAATCAAATTGGAGTGATTGTAATTGATTCGACAACGAATGTGACATCTTGATACCTTGACTCAACGATCAAGTCGGGTAAAAAAGTGTTACAAAAATACATGAATATTTTTTTAAAATAATAATAATAAATTTAAATTTTATACTAATATGAAATAAAATAAAATAAAAAAAACCCTCCCCACCCCACCCCACCCCTCTGCTGCTGCTGCTGCTGCTGCTGCTGCAGTAGAAAACCATTTTAAATTCAACAACGTAGAGAAGGAGAGGGAGATGGGGATGGTGGGGGAGGAGATGCTGTTTTTATTTATTTAATATTAATATAAATATTAATACAAAATTTAAATCTATTATTACATTTTTAAAAATATGTATGTAATTTTATTATTTTAAAATGTTATATATTATTATTATTATTATTATTATTTCTGGTCAAGAATATTTTTTATTTTTATTTTTATATAAATATTAATATAATATTTATGTACTCTTCTAGAATTCAAATACATCATTTGAAATTTAAGGTCTTAAACTAATCTAAAGAAACTAATCCATTATGCATATAGAGGATTTTGAAAAGAAACAAAATTGAACCAAATATGACCTGCTAATGAAATTTTACATTTCTTTCTTGTATAAGAGTTTTTTTTTTTATCCAAATCCAAACACAGGCATGAAACTTTTGTAATCTTTTCCCTTAAAAAGATACTAAAATACACATCAAACTTTAAGAAACATCCTTGTTTTTTTTTATTTCTCGTAAAAATACGATAACAGAGCAAAGTTCGAACAGCAAAACTATCATTTTTCTTTCTTTTATATTTACTTGCTTTAATACTAAAAACACGCATTATTAATTGTTTAGTTCGTTTTAGTAAAGAAACGGTAAAATAAGATTAATTAATGAAAAAGTATTTTTGTTAAAGAATAGTATAGCTTCTAACTACTAGAGATTCCCAACACTTAAAATGTTAAAACTAAAGTGGTTGTTAATTAAGTTGAAATTGGTTCCTTTAAAGAATGAATCCTAAGAGGCAAGCATAAGGGAAATCAAAGAATGGAAACATTTCACGGTACCGAGTACCGGTAGTTATGTTCTCTCCTTATATGTCAATTTGTTTTTTCAATAATAACAAATATTCTCAATCACTTTAAATCACACCCGTTCAAGGACTACGCTGTCGTCTAATTCGAAAGTTAATTTAAAATTTGGAAGAGTTTGAGCAACAAATATAAGACTCGAAAGAGGGTTTGGCAAAAAAAAACAAACCCGTTTAAAATATTGGTTTGACTTGACCTATTTTTAAGTTTGTAATATATTACGTTCTGTAATTTATAACATATAAAAATTTAGAAATATTTAAAACTATATATGAACTTTGATCTAATGTGCAATGTCATATGTGGACTTTGGTTTTGTACAATTTTATACATGAATTTTTGACTTGTTTCAATTTTCATAAATCATTGACAACATCATCGAATTAGCACAAATTTCATTGACATATTGTATATGCAAACAATTATGTTAATCCAACATGGAAATAAATGTACGTATTCATTTCTTTAAATGTGTATAGTTGAATCAAAATCAAAGTTTCGTGTATACATATGAACCATAGTTCAAGTTTCATGTATATAATTGCACTAAATCAAAATTCATATGTATCAAATTCCACATTGGACCAAAGTTCATATATAAATTTGCTATTTATCCCTGTAAAATACTATAATATAATTGTTTTAAAAAAAATTAAAAATTTAGACCTATATTTTGGGTTGAGTCGAACTTGAACAAATATTTAGTTGTTAACTAGTTTGGATACTCATGTGGTGCATGAGCTAATTATATGCATCAATTAAAATAATCTTTAATCATTTTGTATTTTTTATAATGATGTTTTAAATAGATATTTTTAATTTTTTAAAATAAATGTTTATATAAATAATATGTAAATTGTTTAAATTTTTGTAATGGTCTAATTTTCAGTAGTATCAAAAAATATGGTTTCAAAATTCTATTTCCATGAATCATTAAATATTAATATTTACAATAATAATATATAAAAATGTATTAAATTTTGACCAAGAAATTTTGTCGAACTAATAATTAATTAAGGCTTAGGGATTAAATTGTAAAGTTCAATGGCTATATATTTTTAATTGACCAAAGGCTTGAGGACTTACATGACAATTAAACAAAGGTCTAAAATGATAAATAAATCACTTTGAATAAGTTTTAGTGGGAGGTGATTTTAAAAAATTGTAAGCATGATTAACATTAATTTTATGTTATTTATTAGTTAAATTAAACTTTAATTTAAGTACAAATACAAGGATGGTGGAAAGAAAGAGAAAAATATCTCTTCTTCTTCTTCAACTTATTATTAATATTTTCCATCGATTAAATTATCTGAATATTTGGAATAATTTTAAATTGTTTAAAACTAAAAGATCTTACATTTTATAAATATACAAGTTTCCTCTACTTTTGTTTATAAACTGTTTTAAACACTTAACTCATACATCATTGTAGTTTAATGATTTTACTAGAACTGTTATTTTTATTATTTTTATGAATTTACATTTAATTTTTATAATCATTTTAATAACATATATCCCAATTAACAAATGAATAATTATTCGATACACTATATAGGTGTTCATGGATCGGGTTGGGCCCAAACAAAATTTTAGATTCATTTTTCAGGTCAAAAAATGGACTTAAATTTTTGCCTAAACTCGACCCGGCCTTTCCGTATTAAATTCTTTATATAATTTTAAAAAAATATATAATACATCAAAAATACTAAAACATTATTTCTCAACAAATTGAAAATAAATTAAAAAAATATGTATACTTAAATAGCACTAACAAAATACCTCTAAAATAGTAACAAAATTAACAATAAAATAAGAGTTATACAATATCAAAACAATAACAACAAAATAATAATAACATAATAGTAAAATGATAGCAAAATAATGAGAAAACAATAAAAAAATAGCAAAACAGTAAAAAAAAGAAAATAGCAAAAAAAAACAATATTTCCTTTTTTTTTTTGCAAATTTGGGCCTAGCCAGACTCAGGCAAAAAGCCTTACTCTAGAAAAAACAGACCTTATTTTCTTGTCCAATTTCATTTTTCAGGCCTATATTTTTTTCCGAATCCTTCCACTTTTCGGGCAGGTTTTCGGGCCGAGCACAGGTCTAATACACTGCTAGCAAAATTCACTCCACAAGCAAGTTAAGGGTTTGATAGGTGTCACATTTATTTATATAATTAATTTTTGAGTTAGTAGTTGGTACACTCACTGTTTACTTTTTTTATTCCGCAAGAAGCTTTAGAAAATTGCTATGTGTCTCTTTTTTTTAAAATACTTATTTTTTAATATTTTACTATACTCTTATAGGATACTTGTTAACTCCTTGATCCTGCTTGTAGAGTCTAAAAACTCCAATGACAATGTACCAATTTAGACTCCACAAGCAAAATCAAGAGGTTGACAAATGTCTTATACGAAGTATAGTTTAATATTAAAAAATAAATATTTTAAAAAAAGAGAAACATGTCAATTTCTAAGGCTGCTTGTAATAAAAAAAGTTGTGAGTGTACCAAACACTAACCCTTTTTACTACACTCTTTACTTGTAAAACCCTCGATTTGTTGTGGAGTTTAAAAAAAACTCTATCGACAGTGTATTATATAATTTTCCTTATATTATTATAAATTTTTTTTTTTATAAAATTATAAAAATGCTTCATTTTTTTTATAAATTTTAATAATTAATTTCATATGCTTTAATTTATACACACGATTGACCCGTACATTGCTAGATAAGAAAATCAATGTTTTTTTAAACTGAATCGATGTTTGGACCGATCAAGCCATTGACTCACCTTTTCAATCGGTCCAATTAAAAAATAAAAAAAAATTCAATTCAACCAATTTTTTTGGATCAATCGATTTTTTAGTCTGTTCAACAGGTTCGTATCGATTCCCAATCTAATTGATTCAAAGTCACTTTTTAGATCGATCCCTCGACCGGTTCCCGATTCAACTAGTCCGACCAACCAGTCTGGTTCAAACAACATTGAAGAAAACTAGTCAAAACAACATGTTTTGATCACTTAACTAAAAAAGTTACAATTTGGTCACTGAACTATTCAAAAGTTTTCATTTAAGTTACTAAGCTGTTAAAATCGATGTTATATGACTTTCTCTATTCGCACTGTCTACATCAATCGAAAGCTCTTTTTTCCCTTCTCTTCGAACTAAAATTCAAACAACCTTTTCCTTCAATCTCTAACACTAACCGTCAGATCAACTTGGATCTAAGGTGTGTTCTTTTACTTGTCGATGGGTATTGATCCACTGTACCGATCATCGAATCGTTAATTGCAATTCGCAGGTGGAAAAAAACTTAACAGCTCAATGACTTAAATAATGCATTTTGAATAATTTGATGACTTAAATAAAAACTTTCAAATAGTTCAGTGATCAAATTGTATATGTTAAGTGATTAAAACAAAAATTTGTCTATAATTTAGTGACTAATTGTGTTAATTTACCCTTAACAATAATTATAATTAGGTGTGTAATTAATAATTTACTAGTAGTCTTATTCTAAGGAAACATAAAGCTAAAGAAATGGAAAAGTTTTGATTGCAAGGGAAAATAATTGGCTCTCAAAATATTGAACATGGGTTGTACCATAAAATAGAAATGCTAAGAAACGAGTAACATGTTGACTTTTTTGATGTACCTAAATATGGGTGTCCCCCTCATAATTTATTTATTTATTTTTAATAAAAATGCAAAATATTATAATATATATATTATTATTATAATATCACAAACCAAATTATAACTTCTTTTATAATTCTAATAATACATTATTATTAGTATTATTATGAAGCAGTTTAATTGCACAAACAAATGAAAAGAATATATCCAAATTTTAAGATATAACTTTTTATATATTAAACAAATTTCATTTTAAAAAGTTATTGCAGGATATAATAAATATATATCTTCCATATATCTTAAAAGCTATCTCTATCTAATTACCTCACGTGAAATCTAAAAAAGCTTTGCTAACGATTTGGAGACAATGTTGCCAAAAAGTGGTTCAATTACAAAAATTTGGGTAAAAGTAATAGTTAAATTGTATTTTGTCTTTTCAATTAAAAAATGGATAAATTAGTTTTTTATATATTAAATCAAAGAGTAAATTGATCATTTTGTTAATATTTCATTCAGTTCTACTGTTAAAAATTAGTTTTATATGCGAATATAAGGTACATGTGACAAATTAAATGTAACATGTTGAGGCAAGATGTGCTGATTGAAGTTGGGTGGCACTCGGTAGTGCCTATTGTAGGCTACCACTGAGGCAGTTAAATTATCTGTTTTTTTTGAATTGACAATTTAATGAAGGAAATCTTTAGACCTGTTAATGTGTTGTTATTACGAAGATTTTAAGGTCCATTTATGGAAATCAATTCTTGGCTTTTGTATATTGGACTGGATTCGAGTGAATCAATTCAACTCTTGAAATATAGAGATTCGATCGAGATTGTATTTTTTTTATTTTGGAGAATATATTTTCGATTGATTGTGTTTTGAATGTTAACGTTGTAATAAATATTTTCATGGAGTTATTTTATATTCACTTGGATTGTATATTACCAAGCCGAAATTTATCCATGCCTTGATGCTTGTCTAAGGTTATGGATGAGAGCTTATTAAGAGCACTTGAATTTGATCATTGATGAACTAATTTTGTGATTAAGTGCAAACCGATTCGTAAACAATAAGTTTTACTTCCCAAGTTCTTAGGGGGAGAATTTAGAGATGAATGTTCTAGAATTTAGGTGCAAATGTGAGGTCTCAATCTTTGGAGAGTGATAGAGTGTGAATTACTTATATTTGTGATTAAAGATAATGGAATAATTCACCAAGTTAGGCAACGCATAGGTAGTAAAACTGAATTACATAAACAAATTTTTGGTGCTCTTTGTTTTTATTTGCATAGTTTTCAATAATGTCAATCCATACTGACTACTACAGTCAAGCACTTCTATTAACTATTATCTCATTAAAAAAACAACAATTGTAGGTAGCAACATAACTGTTTGGTTATTATGTTAGTTACATCAAATTTTAACAGTAAAAACGGATAAAGTTTTTACAGAAATAACAAGTTTATTCTTTAATCTAACGTACATAAATTAATTTACCTATTTTTTTAATAAAAAAAGTAAAATACAATTTAACTATACTTTTACCAAATATTTATTTTTAAAATAACGGGATAGTATATAACATTTATACAATGTCATATCATTGCATTAAATACTAAATTAATCTATAAATCACTCACCTCTACGAATTGTCCCTCACACATTCTCTCTTCTTTCCTTTCTCTACCTTCCTCCTCCACCAAAAAGGAAAATCACTCACTTTGCGTAAGTTTTCTTACTCCTCTCTTCTTTCTTCTTGTTTTAACAAGGATTGTGTAGTTATACATGTATATGCGTGTAATGTATCAAGTTAAATGCAGGTTTAATGTTAATATTGATGTTTTTAATATGTTAATGTTGATGTTGTACTGGTGAAAATGTAGTTTAGATGGCTAATAGATACACGCCGAAGAACATCCTCATAACCGGAGCTGCTGGCTTCATTGCCTCCCATGTCTGCAACCGTCTCATCCGCAACTACCCGGACTACAAAATTGTGGTCCTTGACAAGCTTGATTACTGCTCAAGCTTGAAGAACCTGGACCCTTCACGCTCATCTCCCAGCTTCAAGTTCATCAAGGGAGATATTGCAAGTGCTGATCTGGTTCATTTTATCCTACAGACTGAATTCATTGATACCATCATGCACTTTGCAGCCCAGACTCATGTTGACAACTCCTTCGGTAACAGTTTTGAGTTCACCAAAAACAACATTTATGGAACTCATGTTCTCCTGGAAGCTTGCAAAGTCACTGGCCAAATCAAGAGGTTCATCCATGTAAGCACGGATGAGGTTTACGGCGAGACGGATGAAGATGCTGTGGTGGGAAACCATGAGGCTTCTCAGCTCCTCCCGACCAACCCGTATTCCGCCACTAAAGCCGGAGCAGAGATGCTGGTGATGGCTTATGGACGCTCATATGGTCTGCCTGTGATAACTACACGAGGGAATAATGTTTATGGGACCAATCAATTCCCTGAAAAACTGATTCCCAAGTTCATCCTACTGGCAATGAATAGAAAGATTCTTCCAATTCATGGGGATGGATCGAATGTGAGGAGTTATCTGTATTGTGAGGATGTTGCAGAGGCCTTTGAAGTCGTTCTACACAGAGGTGAAGTTGGCCATGTGTACAACATAGGCACAAAGAAAGAAAGGAGAGTGATTGATGTGGCCAGGGATATTTGCAAGCTGTTTAACTTGGACCCTGAAAGCCAGATCCAGTTTGTGGAGAATCGTCCTTTCAATGACCAAAGATATTTCTTGGATGATCAAAAGCTGAAAAGCTTGGGATGGTATGAAAGAACCACATGGGAGGAAGGTCTCAAGAAAACTATGGAATGGTATGTTAGCAACCCTGATTGGTGGGGCGATGTCTCTGGTGCGCTGCTACCCCATCCTAGAATGCTCATGCTGCCTGGAATTGAAAGGCAATTCAATGCCCCTGATACGAGCAATTCGGCTTCAGGTTCGGCCCCTGTGACAAACAAGTTCAATCAAAGCAGGATGTTGGTTCCATCTCCAAAGCACAATATACCATCTCAAAAGCCATCTCTCAAGTTTTTGATTTATGGCAGAACAGGTTGGATAGGGGGACTTCTTGGGAAGCTGTGTGAGAAACAAGGCATACCTTTCGAGTACGGGAAAGGGCGGTTGGAGCAACGTTCACAGCTTTTGGATGATATCCAAACTGTTAAGCCAACCCATGTGTTCAATGCAGCTGGTGTGACGGGTAGACCAAATGTGGATTGGTGTGAAACTCATAAGCCCGAAACCATCAGAACCAATGTTGTTGGTACATTAACCTTGGCTGACATCTGCAGGGAACATGACCTCCTCATGATCAATTACGCTACTGGTTGTATCTTTGAATATGATGCCACTCATCCTTTAGGAACCGGAGTCGGTTTCAAGGAGGAAGATAAGCCCAATTTCACTGGTTCCTACTATTCCAAAACCAAAGCCATGGTATTGTATCTTAATCTAACACTAACACCCATTGCTATGTCTTTGTTTCAGACATTTTTCCTATTGTGATGCCAGGTTGAAGAGCTTTTGAGGGAATTTGACAATGTATGCACACTCAGAGTCCGGATGCCTATATCCTCAGATCTGAGCAACCCACGGAACTTTATCACAAAGATCACTCGATACAACAAGGTGGTTGACATTCCCAACAGCATGACCGTATTAGATGAGCTTCTGCCAGTTTCAATAGAGATGGCCAAAAGGAACTTGAGGGGCATATGGAACTTCACGAACCCTGGTGTTGTGAGCCACAATGAGATACTGCAAATGTACAAGGACTACATTGACCCAAATTTCAACTGGGTTAATTTCAGCTTGCAAGAACAGGCCAAGGTCATTGTTGCACCCAGGAGCAACAATGAACTCGATGCATCTAAGCTGAAGAATGAGTTCCCTGAGTTACTGTCTATCAAGGACTCACTCATCAAAAATGTCTTTGAACCCAACAGGAAAACCTTTGCTTGGGAACTCTCAAACTAAGGACCAAAACAGGTGGTGTTGCTTATACCCCCCCCCCCCCCCATGTACTTGGGGTTTTATGTTGTTGTCGGCCACTGAATAAAGTTACTTTATTATTGTACTCCATACCATTCAATTCACTGTGCTTCCACATGTTCACAGTGATAAGAAAACGAATGACTTTTTCTGGTTTGTTGCTATTACATCTGAGAATTCATATATTTATGTTATGTTTCTAATTGTGTTTAAATACTATGTTATTCAGAATTTTTTCTTAAGAGTTGAATTTTTCTCCAAATCTGATTTGGCTCAATTCCGACACCAAATTTCAGTGGAAACAAGAGAAAAGCACAAGGAAACAAAAGGTTAAAAAAGGAAAAAGCAATGCAGCGCTGTGATTGTGATGCGAATTAATAAAGGCTGGGGTGCCATGGCTAATTAATAATCCCAACTAACAGCTACAATGGAGGCAATACCTCTTGAATAGGATTTGTTTAGATGTATCATTTTGAATTTATGATTATTTTTAAAAACATTTTATATATGAATATAAAATATATTTACAAATATCAAATAATGAGATTAAATAAATCTCAAATATAAATTACTCACTAACTATATAAAATATTATTTAATAAAATTCACAAATATAATTCACTGTCAAACAAACTCTGGGTAAACAAATAAAAACTTATTTCAAAAATTAAACAATAAGATCATCTCATATTATGTATATAACAATTCATATTCAACAAATCCAGAACAAATTTTAAATTTATTTTTTGTATCGATCAATACATTGTATTCTGATCGATCAACCAATACATATTAATATGATTGATATAAATCAGAATTTACACTGAAACAAAACTTAAAATTCGTGGTTCCGATTAATGGAACATCTCAAACTAGTATAACCTGACTTGACTATCATGACAAAAAACCTAATGTGTCAAAGAGATAGCTTGCTACACAAATAGGTCATTGGCTTGCTCTTAAAGACGATTTTCAGTAAATTAGTAATTCTTAGAAAGAGGTAAATATTAAATTTATATATAAATTCGATAATATTGTTAGTGATTTGTGAATATTAAATCAATAAAAAATTTATTATATAAAATTATATAAAATCAAATTTTAGGTATAATTTTGATATTTATCCCTTCTAAAGAATAAATCAATCCAAATTAATTATAGGAAAGGTTAAAACTTTAGGGTTTTTTGTGTATTTAAGCCTTAACATGGGGTAATTGTTAGTTGTAAATTTTAATTTGGTAAGCAAATTTTAACTCGAATTAGTCTGATTCTTAATATGTTTGTGTTTGATTTTATTCTGTTAGGATCGGGGTAGATCCCCAAACTCTCAAAACCCATGTTTTGCAGGCTATAGGATTCTTTTTTGCCACTAATAGACCCAAGGGTCAATTAAAATGATAAATTTTCAATTTAAATTTTTTATAATTTATAAAATTTTAAATTAATAATGATAAAATTACACTTTATTAAAAGTTTTGATTTGATTTTTTAAAAATTATAAAAATATAAACTATTAAAATGATAAATTATATTTTTACTATCATAAAAATATTCTAACCTCTTCAAAAAAACTTTTCTAACTCCGATAAATGCTTTCAAGCCTTAAAAAGGCGTGTAACATCAATTGAAATGATAATAAAAGCATGGAACATCAATGAAGAATGTAAGATTACTCTTTCGCCTCTCTCAAGCTTTTATATTCTTGTATTCCCTTGTATCTTAACTTTTGTATATTCATTATAATCACCCAACCTATTTAAGGTTTTCATTTACACCAAAAACATCTAGAGAGGTTTGTTGAGTAATATTATCTAGTGTGTTATTGATGGGAGTATTCGGGTATTTATACATGCTGTTACAAATATTATTACAGCTAATGATAGGACCTCACTATTTTGTCTCGACTCTACTGCCTCTAATGCTGACATTCTTTATCCCTAGTATTGACATTCTATGCGAACTCCAGGACTGCTGGACACGTGTTTACGGTGCACGCAATCCTCTATGTTCTTGGGACTGACATCATAAGCGGGTTCCGTACCTGCTGGACACATGTATAGGTGACCTGCAGAGCACCCGATCCTTTATGTGAGCCCCTTGGATATATGCGAGTTGAGGTCGTGACCTTCCCTCGGTTCGTGCGAGCTGGATCCGTGAGCTTGCCTCGCGAGCTGAGTTCGCGAACTTCGCTTGCTAGTCGGGTTCACAAACTCGCCTTGTTGTCCTCTCGCGATTTGCCTCACACCCAATCTTCTGGTGGGACTTATTTGAGTCATAGGTAGGTGGCCCAGATCCTGTATAGGACTCGGGTTGGTAATCAGTTATATATATAACAAGGTTATATCTTAACCTTCAAGAAATAAGAGAAAATATTTTGTAGTATATAAAAATAAGATAAATAGTGTAAATGTTATATTTATATTGTATTATTATCATATCACTCTTCATTAAGTTGTCTAATACACACGCCTAAAGATAGAATTTGGTGAAGCTCAACCTTGCAACCTTGGCAGAAGTTTAATCTCAACCTCATCTCACCATGTTACATAAGGTGGGCAATATATGGGTAAGAGTTCCTATCAGCATCCGTTAATCCATCACCTTTCAATGCATTGTTTAGTCACCTCATATAAACTCTAATAATGCTCCTAGTTGACCACCCACCACTCTACCCTTTGCACCTGTGGAGTAAAGTGTAGGAAAATTTTATTTAGAAAACAATGTTTATACCACAACAAAAGTTTAAAATTTTTCTTAAAATCGAGTTTTGTGGTATTTATAGTAATAAATTCTTGATCAAATTATTATCCTTGAGCAAGACAGTTTAGATTGTTTCCTAGCTTTCTACCAAAAGATCTTTTTCTTTATCCCTAAACCCTAGCTTGCTTTGAGTTTGGACTCAAACTACATGAGACGAATGTAGATAACGAAAACTTGCAATTAATTTTCAATGAGAATATTAATTTCTCTCTATGGGAAATCGGAAACTTTTGAGCTTTGTAGAAAATTAAATTTATTTTGTTAATAAAGTGTCACTATTTTTCTAATAGAGTAAAGACGCTCAATTGGTATGTCAATTAAGTTTTCCTATAGTTTCTATTTATAAAAATTACATGAGTTTTACTTGAATAAGAGGTAATTAAATAATAATAATTGAATAGAAAAATATAGTTTCCTTGTTAGGAAACCCTAGGGGTGGCGACAGCCCTTTCTAGAACTAGGGTTTGCCACCCCTCATGTATTGGGATAGGCTCTCGAGTCCATCTCATGTATCGAATACAATTATACGTGTTATTTGAACTTTTAACCAACACATATAATTTAATTAAGAACATAACTATTTTTTTATTTTTCAAAATGTTAATTAAATAATTAAATTAATTTACCCAATTAAATTATTTTATCAACTCAATTCTAATTTCGTTTTAAGTCCTGAAAACTTTACCGTATTATAATTTATGAGTAAATATATTTAATCGTACTGTTCAATAAAAAAGCAATGAATAATTGATTTAATTATCACTTGAAATTTTGATTATGTAATCGTTATCAATTAAGTAATATTTTGAAGAAATTAATTTAATATCCAAATCATCTTTTGTACTTAGTGAGAAAGCACATTGATTGCAAATAGTGATACATGTAATATTTTTCTCTTAATTGTCGTTTTCATTCATTCCATAGTTTTGACTCTACGTGCAATCCATTTTGGGTTATGTCAAGCCAACGGAGGAATCAATTGGACACATATAATTAAGACTCAAATGATTTGTAATTAAGTTTTGACTCTTCGCCTATTATTTACAATATTATTTAAGTATAGATTCATTCCACTAAAGTACCATGATTAAAAATATAATAATATCAAAAATTGGTTAGCCTCAAATAAAATTCTAAGATATATATAAACGGAAAATTTTCTTTTCTTTTTATAAATAAATCCTATACAGTACAAAAAAGAAAAGCAAAAATTGAAAAATAGACTAAGCAAAAAATTTTATTCAAGACACAAAGTCGGTTCAATTCGAGTCAAATTTAAGGTATCAGTCGATTTGTTCGGTTTTCTATATATAAAAATTAAAATCTAACCAACCTAATCTATCAAATTCGCACCCTAAGCTCAATTGGGTGCAAATTAAATTGAGGGGCTTAGTTGAATTTTTTTGTTTTTTTTTTTTTTCTGATACCTATAGGTTTTATTTCTTATTTTTGAGAAATGAGGAAATGATGGACGTGAGCTTCCATAGCTAAAATAAATATGTGTATTGGAATGTGATGTGAGTGACCATAAATTGGTGTGTTGTGATAATTGGGAAGAAAATGTTAATATTATGCCATACGTATACATTTAAAGCATTGGGTGGTGATGCGGGCAGCCTGGATGATAATTGGGTGCCATCAAGATCCAAAATGTGATTTGTGTGAAATATAAGATTTTTTTTGTGTAATTTGGAAATTGTAAAACATTTTATGATATGAAAATGTGTACATGTATGCATGCGTGGGAGGGATATATGATGCCTTATGGCATACCGCATGTGTGTTATTGGTGTGTTTTGGAGGGTATAAATTTATACTGCAATTTTTCTACATCTTGGTGTCATTATTTTTGATGTGTTTGGATGAGATTTCGCGTATTCGAGTCTATTCTTATTAAAGCTACAGCAGGTTGAGAGATTGAATTTGATAATAAGTTGATTTGACATGCAAGTATTAAGTGATGGACTTGATTCACAAAAAATTCAACTTGCAAGCGATTTGGATTAATCTATTAAAGAGTTATGTTTGGTAGAAAGATTAATATGTGTCATGAATTGTTAAATGAATCATGTTTGAGTGCTTAAGCCTTGATAAGTATGAGATTTGATTGAAATTAGAATTTATATTTGTAAAGACTTCATGCCGATACAACTAATGTAAGGTAAGAAATCTGAGTATACTTACTATAAGCTCTTTAAACTTAATGCATTAATTGTTTAAACGTATAGTTGAAGATCTTTCCATAAACCTTGAGATTGGGTCTTAGGAGCATCAAATCATTGTTCGATATCCGAAGTGAGTAGCGTATTTGGATTTTGGTTATGGTTTGCATTAGTTTATTGTCATGTACATAAAAGACTTGAGTTTGTACGAGTATTTAGAAATACATGTGAAACGATAACCGTTTTTTGGTGTCCTTTCAGTTTTCATCATTCAATTGATTCAAATTTGTCTATGTTTTGAAATCTGAGTTTAATAATGTCTTAATTTGATATGGAATAATGATATTTGAGAATGATATTAAAGGTTTTTTTTAGTCAAATTTAGCTTTTAGGGGACCAATTTATCGGTAAATGACTTGGTTCTATCGGTACGACATAAGTTAGTAGTTAAATTGCTATAGTATTAGGTACATGTAAGGGTACACAAGAGAAAAATATTTATACAGTCAACCCTCTCTATAATAGCCCATTTATTTGTTAAGATTTTACTTGTTATAGAGAGGTGATTGTATACACCTATAACAACGCGTTGTTATAAAGAGAGAATCATTGTAAACCTACAATTGAATTCATATCTTGAAAATCTAACAAATAAATAAAGTGAGAATTATATTAAAAAAAAAAAAAGAAGAAGGCGGGGAATCAAATCAATAAAATTAAAAGACATATAGCAGGTGCATGCATTATTGCTTTTATGCATATTTTGTTTTACATTATTTCACTTTATTATTTATGAGGATTATCAATCTAACAAGTTTACTTCATCAATATGTTATCAAATTAAATTAATTAATTAATCTTGTGTTATTAAACTCAAGTAATCAATTTATAAGTTTATGATGTTCCAAACTCATAGTAAAATATATTCCTACACATGATTAATCATAAATCTAACAGGCTCAATTAATTGGTACGAGTTATCAAAATAAATAAATTAATTTATCATGAGTTATTAAATTCAAGTAATCAATTTATAAGTTTATGATGTTTCAAATTCATAGTAGAATATTTAATTAGGAGACTTAATAGTTTATTAAATATGAGTAATAATTTTTTATGTGAAAATTAAACATTTTATTGAAATAATAATTTAATTAAGATTATTTTTATTTAATAAATTTTATTTAATAGGTTTGCTTATATGAAATAGATATAATTTTACTTAAAATTTTAAATAATATGTTGTTATAGAAAACTTATTTTAAAAAAAATGTATTTCAAAACAACGTATATTATTGTTATAAATGAAAAGTTGTTAAAAATGACTAAAATAAAACATAAAAAAAATCACTAAAAACTTGGTTATTATAGCGAATGTTGCTATAGCGGGTGAATGTTTTTAAGCCTTTAAACTTTCACGAATGTAAACTCAATTAGGGAAATAACAGAAACATTTTTCTGTAATTAAAATAAATTATATTATTTGAAGGTACTTTAATCTTTTTATTTTAACAAAAAACCTATAAAAGTAAAAATATGTATTTGGTGGGATTAGAACTCACTCTTATTGAATTGATAAACCTTGTATTTACCAATCAACCAAAACTTAATTTCAATATATAACACGCAATTTTATTTTAATGTGCAGAATTTATTATTTTCATCAGTTGTATATATACTTATTGTCACGAGTCAATCAGGCAATAACTCGATTAGGAAAATAACGGAAATGTCCTTTTGTAATTAAAATAAATTATATCATTTGAGGATACTTTAGTTTTTTTTTTATTTGAACAAAAACCAATAAAAATAAAAATACACATTTGGTGGGATTAAAACCAACGCCAGTTGAATTGGTAAAACCTTAAGTTTATCATTCAACCAAAGTTTTATTTTGATGTATTTTATAAATTTTTTATTTTAATATCCACACTTTATTTTCTACATCATACAATAGGGGTGTAAATGAATAGAATGTTCGATGAACTGTTCGTGAACCGTTCGTATTGTTGAAGCCCAAATTTTGACCGGGCCCAAACTCCCTTTAAGTTTATTTTAAAAATTAAATTTGTTTAAAAATTTAAATTTATTTTAAATTTAAATTTATTTTCAAATTTAAAATTATTATAAATTTAAAATAAGTAAAGATCCAATATAAAAATTAAAAAGTCCAAAATCATTACAAATGTCCAAATTACATTCTTGGACCCAACCGGGCCCAGATTCAAATAACCCAAAAAAAAAAACCAAAGCCCAAACTGGGCTTGATCCTAACAAACCCTAAACGAGCCCAAATTACCCAAACTAAGCTGAAACAAGGTCAGACCCTAATCCGATAGCTAAATTTATGCTACCCAATTTGCGTTGTTGTTGCCATCCACCCACGTCCAACTAGAGGCTGCCACGTCAGCACCAGCAGCATGGACCAAACTCAACTTGCAACCATCAGCAGCTGGGACTGCCACCGCCACTGCTACAAGCCTCCACCGTCGAACCTGCAAAGGAAAAGAAGACAGACATTAAATTGAAAAACAACAAAAAAGCATCATTGTAACACTAGCTATAAAGCCAGATTGATTTTCTATGAAAACGTTACGAACTCAATATAATACATCCACATTGATAAAGATTAGGGGAAGCAATAGTCGTTTTATCAAAAGACAAAGAGCTGTTAGTAATCAGGGGTCTGAATAGTCATACCGAGATCAGGAATACAAGCCAAAGTCAGAATCATTCAAGGCATACAAGTACATTCAATGAACTTTGTTATTATTTGAACTTTAAATCCATCAGTTTCCGATATACATTAGTGCATATTAATGTATATTCTGTCAATATTTAATATCCCCATTAACTTTAAACTTTTGATTAATAATAACATTAATAACAATAAATATGATGCTGATAGCATTAATGATATTAATAATAATAATAATAATAATAATAATAATATTTAATAATTAATAATAAAAAAGGGAGGCAAATGGTCAAAGAACACTTCCCTGATTTGCGTTGTCGGAGCCTCCGTCGAAACCCCGAATCTCACCGTTGCTTCGTCGTGCTCGGATCTGCAAAAAACAAAGAGACAAAATCAAAACGTTTGATAATAAACACGGTTTTTTTTTTAAAAGGAGGATTTTCTAAATATGTTAAAAAGGGTCTGGGTTGGATCTCACCGGATCTAAACCCGGTCTCCGTTTAAAAGAGAATACAAAAGAAAAGGCAGGGCAAAGGAGACTGTTTACCTTCGACAGAGGCACGTGGCACATGGAAAACAACTGCGCGAGCACCGGAGGATCCCCAACGGTGACGTGCGATGACCACCCGTGGGGATCGGCGGTGCGCGTGTGGCCCCACGCGCGACGGACGTCGACCAGCTCGACCAGCCGGAGTTTGGCCGGCCACGGAGGGGATTTGAGAGAAAATGGGGGGTTTCAGGTTTTTTTCTAAAATCCGAGAAAATGAAGTTGGGAGTGTTTTTTTCAAAGGGTCTGGGCTTTAAATACCCTCACCAAAACGGTAGCGTTTTGGTGAGGGTATTTAGCAGCAAAACGGCGTAGTTTCTCTAAAGTATCCATGATCGGCCCGTACCCGATTCGACTCGACTCGACTCAGGATCCGCGTGTTTTTGATTAATGGTATATTACTGCGTTTGGTCATTCCGCTTTTTTCAAAATTTTTAATCAGGTCCTCCATGTACTTTTAATTTGTTTTAAATGGGCCCAATGGTTTTCACTATTTTTTAATTTAGCCCTTTGGTCTCTTAAATGCACCAGAAGCTGCCACGTGTCAGGATTTAGGCCCATTTGTGTAAATGGTCCTCTTTATTTCTAATTTGTTTTAATTTAATCCTTAAATCAGGTTTTGCCTTAATTAAAAAATGGCCCCAAAAATTTTCCTTGTTTTTCAAAATGGTCCTTTGACTTCAGGACGCCTGAGAGGCTGCCACATGTCACTTGTTTTTGGTCTTATTATCCCGTGGGTCCCTAAATTGTTCAAAAATTCCATTTTTACCCTCGAACTTCCAAAAATCCCATTTTTTGATCCCAAAACTTCCAAAAATCCCATTTTTTACCCCCAAACTTCTAAAAAATTACATTTTTAACCCAAAAACTTCCAAAAATCCCATTTTTCCCCCGAACTTTAAAAAATCCCATTTTTGACCTCGAAACCACTAAAAATCCCATTTTAAACCTCAAATTCAAAAGGTCCATTTTTACCCCCGAACTTCTAAAAATCCCATTTTTAACCCTAAATTTTCCCAAAATTACCGTTTCATCCCCGAGAGTCCAAAATTATCACTTTTGCCCCCGGGAATCCGAAAAGTCTCATTTTGAACTCCGATTGCATCATTCTTCTTTCTCATTAATATTTGCATTTAATTTTAAATTATTAATCCACTCGTATTTTGTATTTTTTATTCTTTTTCGCAATTAATTTATCTTCTTATTTATCTTACTTTGCATTTAACGTCTATTATTTACTGTTTACTCATATTTAACTCGCATGCTTGTTTTCGAAATTGTCTTTTTTTCATAAAAAAAAAAACTTTAATATTAAGGCAATATTCTTTCATTTCGGGTTTCGAAAATTTGCACCTGAACTCACTAGGTGCAATTTTTCTTCAAATCGAAATAATCGAATACCCTTAATCGAGGCAACATTTCCTTATCTTCGATTCCGAAATATTGCGCCTTAACTTACTAGGTGCAACCTTTCTTCAAATCGAGATAATCAAATATCCTTTTCACAAAGATTTCAAAAGGTTTTACAAAGGAAAGCTCGTTATGTCTAGATCTTGAAATGTTATGTCCTAACTCACTGAATGTAACTTTCTTCCTCGATCACTTTGAAATATCGAGATTTCCCAACTAACTCGATTTCTTTTAAATTTAATTCATGCATTCAAGGATCGTATTTTTAACTTTATTCGAGCTCTTAAGCGTTACAAATCAAGACCCAAAAATAATCAATACGGTACCAATTTTGGGCGTATGAGGGTGCTAACCCTTCCTCATGCGTAACCGACTCCCGAACCTGTTTTTCTGGATTTCGAAGACCTACATGTTTTCAAAACGGCTTTTAAAACGTTTTGTGGTGATCCAATCACACCGAATAAAGGATTGGTAGTGACTCCCATTATTTGTCAATTTTAAAAAATGATTTTTTTTAGACACGTCATTTTCAAAAAAGAATGGTTTCGACAGCTAGCGACTCCACTGGAGACTTTTAAAATAAACAAGAGTCAAGCCAGAATTGATTATTTTCGGGTATTCTTTAGAAACTTTTAAAAGCTTCAGTTTTGTTTAAAATGCGATCCTCGACACCTTTTGTGGCATTATATTATGTGATATTGCTAGTGTATATTTGCATACATCTGCATATGATATTATCTTAATAAGTGGAAGCCTGAAACTACTCCTTCGTGAGGTCTTCACCTCCGTGCAGGATAGTGGATTGCTTTCGGGATTATAAAGTACCCTTGTTTTCGTGAAGTTTTCACTTCCGTGCAAACATGTGGGAAATGCGTCCCCCTAAACCGAACTCGTCCGTAAGATCCTGTAATGGGTGAGGATTGAGGAATCTGATGGTTTGGGTACCTCTACTGTAGAGCCTAAAACCACATGTAGTAAGATGTAGAAACTTGCTTTAGAAGGAGTCGTGTTAAGCCATTTAGCAACTTTCCAATTTAGACTCTTAGGTTCTATGCTATACTTGTAAATTGATACTGTTGTATTTCGCTAACTGGTTTATTTTGTCTCTTTTTTGCATCACATTTCATTATCATATAAAGAGAAGGTATAGACTCAAAAGTTCAGTTACCGATAAGAGAATTAATCATGGAAAATAAGTACTTTGATAAAATGGAGGATAATATGGTCGTACGCATGTGGTCGGAGGAGACTCAACGCCAAAAGGGGGATAATTTAGTGGAAGGATATGAGTCCGAGCTTTAGGATTACATAAGATCAGCACGGCTCAAAATAATGTGCTGGAATTGAAGGAGATCAGGGATAGTTAGGACAACAACATGAAACAGACCTTTTACCAAGCATATGGAGACTTGCCATACTTGTGCGAAGTTAAGGTGGATAAATCCCTCTTCAGAGCCTTAACACAGTATTGAAATTCAGCCTACAATTGTTTCACCTTTGGGAAACACCGACGATAGAAGAATACACTACTTTGCTCCGTTGTTCAAAGTTGTCAGTAGATAAGGCCTATTCTAAAGCTCCAAATCTCCCAACCATGGTTAAAAGATTGATAAACATCACAGGCATGAGCGAACAATGGGTTGCAGCCCGAGTTAAGGTCAAAGGCGATAACAAGTGCATCACGTGGAAAAGCCTGTGAGACTTAATATTCGCTCATCCAGATGCGAAGAAGAAGATTGACATTTTAGCCCTAAGCATCTACGGTTTGGTCATTTTTTCGAAGGCTTTGGGACATATAGAAGACGCAGTGATAGATTTGTTCGATAGATTAAGTAAAAGAGTGACGTCTGTCCCGGCTATATTAGCTGAAACTTTCAGATCTTTAAATGCATGCAGAAAGGACTGAGAAGGTCGATTTATCGCCTGCGCACCGCTACTAACGGTATGGTTCCATAGTCATTTTTGGAAGACAGAAAAAGTCTCCTATCAGTACTTGTCTAAAGATTACTCCCCTTTGAAAGAGTTCGTGGCAACGCAAAGACAGGAAAACTTCTCAGAAGAAAAGTGGATGGCCATACTCCAAAGCCTCAAAGATGAAGACTTAGAGTGACGAGCATCATGGTTTATTCCGGATGAAATATTATATTGATGCAGAGATCTCGACTGGGTACCATTAGCCAAAATATGGGGAGCAACTGGATATGCACCTTTGCTAGTTTCAAGACAATACAGATCAAGACAGTTCATACCCGCGACGCAGGGGATAGCTCAATGTGAATTCGTGTACCGGGAAGAAAATAATAAGAAAAGGATTCGGGAAATCTCAAATGCATGGAACCAGGTTCGAAAAATGAAAGCATTCGACGCCAATCACATGATAACTGCGGAATACGATTGGTGGAGAAACAGAAGGATCAATGACAATATTCCTGTGCCGAACCAGGAGATTGTCCGTCCAATTGAAGAACACTTGCAGGTAGTTCCGACTGAATTAGAGATAATTAAACAGGATTTTGAAAAGAAAAATGCCGAGATAGGGAAAGTGATAGAAAAACTGGAGGAAGAGAAGGTGCTCTTAAGACTAGATGTTGATGTTCAGAAGCTGGAGGCGAAAAAATTAAGGAAAGGGAAGAATAAGGCTGAGGAAGATCTGAGCAGCCTAAAGAAGGACTATAAAAAACTTTGATTGTCAATGAGAACTGTCGGTTTGGGTAAGACATCAGAGCAATGGCAGCAGGAAGTCCGCGAAGAGAAAAATAAAACAGGTCACTGGAAAAACAAATTCCAAGACGTCTAAGTCCAAGAAAATGCTATGAAGAGCAGTCTTCTGGAAAGCTAAGCCGAAGTAGCTGAATTAACAGCTCGAGTAGGAGAATTGGAGGAATCCTTGTATAGGCATCGTAGCCGAAATTCGGTAATTGAGTTAAAGGCAAGCCGAGCTGAGATCGAGAGACTAAATGAGAGGGTGAAAGAATTAGAGGCCTCTTTGCAGAATAGTGAAATATGAACGGAGAGTATGGAAAGGACGTTGGAGACAAATGATTGGCATATTCAACAAACTCAAAAGGAAGTCAGAGAAAGGGATTACGTTATGGGTGAAGCTTTAAATCAAATCCGTGGAGTAGCAGACCACGTGCAGACCCTGGCAGTTGAAGCAGAAGAGTTAAGCATACAGTACGAGACAAAGACTGAACGAGGACAGAAGCTGTCAAAACTCCTTAAGAAAGTCAAAGCTCTGAGCATCAAGGCGAAACCGTTTACGTAATTTACTTTATGTTAAAGAACTTGTTATCCAAATGAAGTTTTCTAAATGGAAAGTGAATTATAAGTCAATACCTTTCTCTTGCATACATGAATCATATTCACGTCACAATTTTGCATGCTTCTGTATAACAATCCTAACTCATTAAAATTTACCATACAGCTACATCAGTAACTATTGAAAACTCACACCGTTATAATACTTGAAAGAAAACTAAAGCCATGGAACAAAGACTTGAACAAATTCAAAAGGAGTTACAAGACCAGATGCAAGAGCGCATCCAAGAGCAAATGAGCATAGTGTGTAGAGAAATGAAGAATCAATTCATGAAAGTAGAAAAGAGCCTGATGAACGAATTAGCACAAGTAAAACAAAGCATGACTGACAAAGGAAAAAGCCCAGCCATTGAGGAAGAAGAGGACCCGATGGTCCCCCAAGCTTTACTCCCCTCTATAACCCAGCGTCACAGGAAATGCCGGCACGGGAGCCCACCATTACTGTAAGGGCACAGCAACCAGCCACAGGCACGTCACGACCGACTAATTATCCAACTGGATCAGGGTCAAATCCAGAGGATAATGTCGCAAATCTGAGTGTTCCAGACTTTGACGAAATGATAAGAGAAGATCTTCCCAGACAAATAGAGGAAAAATACAGGCGTTTGGAAGAGAAAATTGACGTAATGCAAGGGGTTGAAATTGCCTATGGGGTAGATGCCAAAGAACTAAGTTTAGTTCCGGAACTAGTGCTCCCTCCCAAATTTAAAGCTCCGAAAATTGAAAAATATAGCGGGACGAGCTGCCCTGAAGCTCACCTAACCATGTTCTGCAGAAATATGGTAAGGCATGTACATAATGACCAACTGTTAATTTATTGTTTTCAAGACAGCCTGGCTGGGTCAGCGATCAGATGGTACAATCAGCTGAACCGATCAAAAATCCATTCGTGGAAAGATTTGGCACAAGCTTTCTTAAAACAATACGGTCATGTAATAGAAATAGCCCTTGGCCGGCTTACACTGCAGAACATGAAAAAGAAGTCAAATGAGAGCTTTAGAACATATGCGCAGAGGTGGCGCGAGGTGGCAACACAAGTACAGCTACCGTGAACAGAAAAAGAGACAACAATGTTATTCGTCAATACACTCAAGGTTTCTTACCTAAATCATCTGCTAAGAAACGCTAACAAGAGTTTCTCCGATATGGTTATGTCGGGGGAAATGATTGAAAATGCGATCAAAGCCGATAAGATTAAAACCGGATAACGAGGTCAACAATGCAAGCATATACAAACCTGGTTACACCAGACCCTTTGTGACAAGTCAGCCAAAGACTCCAATAGGCAATTATCAAAATACCCCGCGGCAGGAGGCAGGCACTAGGCTGAATAGGGGGAAAATTCAATATACCCCCTTCCAATATCATATGAGGAACTCTACAAAATATTATACGATGCGTATGAGGTAGCTCCTCAACATGTAAGACCGTACGAACCCCCATTCCCGGCTTGGTATGATGCAAAAGCTCACTGCGAATACCATGCAGGGGCAGAAAGGCATTCGATTGAAAACTGCCCCGCCTTTAAAAGACGAGTCGAATGACTCATAGAGCACGAGATCGTGAAGTTAAAAGAGCCAGCAAAACCCAATATAGCTGGAAATCCTATGCCTAATCACCCAGAGCAATGGGTGAACGCCTTGCTGGAAGAAGGAGCTCGGAAAATTAAGAGAAATATTGAAGAAATCCAGTCTCCACTTCGATTCGATGGGTGTGGTAAGAGTTGGTTAAAGAAGGGATAATCTTGAGC
Organism: Kokia cookei; assembly: GCA_039519145.1. Lineage (NCBI taxonomy): Eukaryota > Viridiplantae > Streptophyta > Magnoliopsida > Malvales > Malvaceae > Kokia > Kokia cookei. Next base: position 49,150,208 of record CM076903.1, read on the forward strand.
GATAAAGAGAGTGTGATAATCGGGGATGATGACCATTGCGAGTTTCACGCCGTCAATGGGCATAAAATTCAAAGTTGCGTCGAGTTCAAAGCCGTGGTCCAAATGATGATGGACAATTGAGAGCTGAAATTATTTGAAGAGGGAGTGGAAGCTAATGATGTTTGCGACTCTGAAGACGGGACAACTAAGACTTACGGAAGCAATTGTCCCAAGGTGATTATTCGTGGCGCGACAAGAGAACAAACAACTCCCCGCATTATCATACAAAAGCCCGCGACGTTTCCTTACAAAGACAGCAAGAGGGTCCCATGGAGTTACAATTGCAACGTGACTATGCCAAAGGAAGGGAAACCCAGGAAGGACGTTAACCTTGTTACCCGAAGCGGTAAGAATTATGACCCTGTGAATGAAGAAAAAGAGGTCAATAAAGGGAAAGCTAGAATGTGTGAGCCTGAGAAAGGAACGACTAACAAGCCGGAAGCACCTATCACCAAGCTTGTAACTGAGAATGAAGCAAAGGAGTTTTTAAAGTTCTTAAGACATAGTGAATATAGTGTAGTAGAGCAACTACACAAATAGCCTGCTCGTATATCAATCTTGTCATTGCTCTTAAGCTTGGAAGCTCATCGAAGCGCACTAATGAAGGTGCTAAACGAAACCTATGTAGCAAATGACATCTCCGTTAGTAAACTAGATCGATTGGTCAATAATGTGAGTGCAGATAACTTCATTTTCTTCAGTGATGATGAAATACCAACAGGAGGAGTAGGGTCCACCAAGGCTCTACACATCACTACCCGTTGTAAAGGGTATACGCTACCTGGAGTACTCATAGACAATGGTTCAGCCCTGAATGTGCTACCACTAGCTATACTGCAAAGATTACCGATCAATAGCTCTCACATGAAAGGGTGTAATAACGTAGTAAGAGCATTTGATGGGACAGAAAGGAAGGTAATGGGGAAGATTGAAATACCCCTTCAAATTGGGCCAAATACGTATGAAGTAGATTTTTTAGTAATGGATATTAGGCCCATTTATAATTGTCTGCTGGGAAGACCATGGATCCATTCAGCTGGGGCAGTACCTTCCTCTTTGCACCAAAAAGTGAAGCTAATAAATGAAGGGCTACTGATCACGATTAATGCTGAGGAGGAAATAATCGCGTCCATAACAAGCGATTCACCATATGTGGGAATAGACGAAGAGGTTGTGGAATGCTCGTTCCGCTCACTAGGGTTTGTCAACGCAACCTTCATTTCAGAAGGGAAGAAAATACCTGTGCCTACAATATCATCGACCACCAGGATGGGTTTGAAATTGATAGTCGAAAAATGAGCGAGACCTGAGAAAGGACTGGGAAAATACCTCCAAGGAAGAGTTAATGTACCGATGCTAATAGAAAAACGGGATCGTTATGGCCTGGGGTACAAGCCAGACGCAAAACAAAAGAGAAAGGAGTTGGAGAAGAGGCAAGAAAGAAGGAGGGTCAGACTAGTTAGAAGGGATATCTCGTGGGAACCCATGGTTTTCCCGCACATCTACGAGACTTTCGTCTTAGGAGAGGTGATCAACCAGCAGGGAAAGAAACGAGTGACAATTAGAATTAAAGAGGGAACTGTAAAAGATCTAAGCATTAATGCTATATCATATGAAGGAAAGGAAAGGGATCCATCGAGGATTGGCCCGTGTGCGCCAAGAAGCACCTTGAATAATTGGACCGTAGAGGAACTCCCTGTAATTTTTAAGATTTCCTCAGAGTAATGCTCAAAAACACCTATTGCTTTAGGCTCGAAAGCAATATGGATCTTTCTGTAAAAGGGGCCCATGGTCATTATTCAGTTATTTTGAATGAAGTGCACTTTTCATTTTATACTCTTTCCATAACTACTCTTTCATTTCTTAAATTCGGCTTAATAAACCATTCGTACATATCTAATAAACAAGGTTCAATACATGCATACACATACATATACCACATAGTTATTCTTTCGCAAATTCATTTCGCTCTTTGGACCTTCCTTTCATTCTTTGACAGATCCTCGGATATCAATAATATGAGCAATCCTGACGCTAACTTAAAACCCCACTTCGAGCAAGATATGTGTTTGGAAGAACTTCAGGACCTTGAAGATAATCAAGATTGTGATTTACCTTCGGATTTATTAAGAATGATGGAACGGGAAGAAAAACAAATCCTACCTCATTCTGACCTAGTGGAAGTTATTAATCTGGGGCACGAAGAAAAACAAATCCTACCTCATTCTGACCTAGTGAAAATTCCATGGGATGTGTACTAGGCCAACATGATGAATCCGGAAAGAAAGAAAGGGCGATATATTAACTCAGCAAGAAATTCACTGATTGCGAGACACGGTATTCACCTATTGAGAAATTATGTTGTGCACCCGTCTAGACTACACGTAGATTAATACAATACGTGCTATATCACATCACTTGGTTGATTTCGAAATTGAATCCTCTGAAGTATTTGATGGAGTCAGCAGCATTGAATGGGAGATTAGCTCGATGGCAAATATTGCTCTCTGAATTCGACATAGTCTATGTCAATCAGAAAGCAATAAAAGGAAGTGCGATAGCAGACTTCCTAGCAAGTAGGGCTTTAGAAGACTATGAGCCTATAGACTTTGATTTCCCGAATAAGGATTTAATGTATGTTGCGGCTACGGAAAGGGCAATCACGAAAGAACGACCTTGGAGGATGAATTTCGACAGAGCTTCAAACGCCACAGGCAATGGGGTCGGGGCAGTCTTGGTATCACCAGAGGGAGATTATTACCCTTTCACCAGCAAGCTTGATTTTGATTGCATAAACAATATGGCTGAATACGAAGCATGTATATTGGGAATCCGTGCGACCATAGAACGGGGAATCAAAATTTTGGAGATTTATGGAGACTCTGCACTGGTAATCTATCAACTAAAAGGAGAATGGGAAACAAGGGATTCCAAGTTAATGGATTATCGCAAATTGCTCCTCGAGTTGATCATCGAATTCGATGACGTCACATTTCATTACCTCCCACGGGAAGAGAACCAGATGGCAGACGCTCTTGCCACTCTAGCCTCAATGAGTAAGGTGAGTAGGACGAAAAATGTAAAGCTCATTCAGATGAGTATCTATGAAGCTCCTGCTCATTGTTGCGATATTGAGACAGAGGATGGAGAGGAAAAATATGATCACCCGTGGTACCAGAATGTTCTTCAGTTTGTGAGAGATCAAAAGCATCCCGAGCAAGCCTCAGAAAATGAAAAAAGGACACTACGAAGACTAGCCAGTGAATATGTCCTGGACGGGGAAATCTTATACAAAAGGAGAAAAGATCAAGTGTTGTTAAGATGTGTCGATGCAATTGAAGCTAAAAAGATCTTAGAAGAAGTTCACGAAGGCATTTGTGGGACACACGCCAACGGTTTCACGATGGCCCGACAAATAATGAGATTTGGGTATTACTGCTCTAGTATGGAGGGCGATTGCATCAATTATGCCAAGAAATAACATAAATGCCAGATCTATGGAGACAAGATCCATGTACCTCCATCATATCTTCATGTTATGACCTTGCCCTAGCCGTTTTCTATGTGAGGCATGGATGCATCGGGCCAATTTCTCCAAAGGCCTCCAATAGCCATAGATTCATCTTTGTGGTGATTGACTACTTCACTAAATAGGTAGAGGCAACCTCATATGCTAATGTTACCAAGTCTGCGATTAGCAAGTTCCTAAAAAAAGAAATTATTTACCGATATGGGATGCCCGAAAGGATCATATCCGACAATGCCCTCAATTTGAACAACAGCACGATAGCAGAAGTTTGTGAACAATTCAAAATTAAGCATCATAATTCCTCTCCCTATCGCCCAAAAATGAATGGAGCTGTGGAGGCAGCTAATAAGAATATCAAGAAGATTGTGGCCAAAATTACTGAGACTTACAAGGACTGGCACGAAAAATTACCATTTGCCCTTTTTGCCTACAGAACTTCAGTCAGAACTTCTACTGAGGCAACGCCATTCTCGTTAGCAAACGGTATAGAAGCAGTCTTGCCTATTGAGGTTGAAATACCTTCTCTTCGGGTCTTAACGGAGCTTCAACTCGACGAGGCTGAATGGGTCCAAGCTCGATATGACCAGTTGAATTTAATCGATGAAAAGAGATTAAAAGTCATTCGTCATGGCCAAATGTACCAGAAAAGAATGATGGGAGCTTACGACAAAAAGGTTCGTCCCAGGGAATTCTATGAGGGAGATCTAGTTTTGAAAAAGATACTTCCCATACACAAAGATTTCCGTGGGAAATGGATGCCCAATTGGGAAGGGCCATATGTGGTAAAAAAAACTTTCTCGGGAGGAGCTCTCATCCTAAAGAGATGGACGAAAAGAAGCTATACAACCCCGTCAATTCAGACTCAGTAAAAAAATACTTCGCCTAAAAACAAAATGGCAATTAAGATAAAGACCCGCAAAGGGCGTTTGATAAAAATAAAAAAAAAGAGTTCAGGATGAAAACTTGCAAAGGGCGTCCTGGAACCAAAGGAACTTTGAGTTGAAAACTCGCAAAGGGCGGCTCAAGTCCAAAGAACAGGTCGACGAGAAAGAGGAAGGTTACAACTTGAAATATCGACAAAGCACTCTAGATCTTCTAAGCACACATCAGAGATTAGGAGTGATTCTCAAGCAGGCTGGCGTAGAGTAGCTCATTTTGCGATATTTGGGGCAACCAAATATTCTTCATTGTATACCCGGTAACTTTCAAACTAATGATTGTTTCCTTTGATCGTTTTCTTAATTTTGTTTCCTTTAAATTTTTGAAATACGGCTTTGTCCCTTGCGCAGTTTTGTCTAAGCATTATGCATCTAAATAACGGGTAATGAACTAACAAATCATACAAAAAGTTACGAGTATTATTCTGGAGTTTTCAGAAATTACAAGAAGCCCGAAACAAGACCATCAACTAGAAGACAAGCTTAAAAAAAAAATAAGCAATTCCAGAACAACCCGGAAAGGACAGAGCAGTACATCAAAAGTAGAATTTGGACAGGCGGCAAACCATGCCGACCTGATTAATAATAAACAAATCTGACATTCATCATACACATTCACACAAGTTAGGAGCATTTAATTCATTCTAATCATGACTTTCTAATTTAGGCTTACATAGAGGCCCATAGAAGCATATTTCACAGGTCACACCCCCACCACAGGGTGAGATGAATCATTAAGATTATCAAGATGAAAAGGAACGGGATTCCAATGCCTTACCCTGATCATGGGGCAGATTGCGATTATCCACAAAGCGATGCGGTCATCTTCTCGATGAGATACTAAGAAGAAGACCAAACCAAACTTACGCTCGATGTAAGCAAAACTTTGAATCCCAGCGCCCTGATGAGGTACTAAGAAGCAAGTCGAAGTAATAAAACGGTTGGCTTCCTGATCATCTTCATGATGAGGTACGGAGAAGTGGACCAAATTCGTCTTTCCTGATGAGATACAGAGAAACAAATTGAAACCAACGACACAGTCATCTTCCCGATGAGATACTGAGAAGAAGACCGAACCAAACTCACGCTTGATGTGAGCAAAAGCTTCGAATCCCAGCTTCCTGATGAGGTACTGAGAAGCAAGTCGAAGTAATAAAACGGTTGGCTTACTGACCATTTTCATGATGAGGTACGGAGAAGTGGACCAAATTCGTCTTTCCTGATGAGATACAGAGAAACGAATTGAAACCAACGACACAGTCATCTTCCCGATGAGATACTGAGAAGAAGACCGAACCAAACTTACGCTAGATGTGAGCAAAAGCTTCGAATCCCAGCTTCCTGATGAGGTACTGAGAAGCAAGTCGAAGTAATAAAACGGTTGGCTTCCTGACCATCTTCATGATGAGGTACAGAGAAGTGGACCAAATTCGTCTTTCCTGAGGAGATACAGAGAAACGAATTGAAACCAACGACACAGTCATCTTCCCGATGAGATACTGAGAAGAAGACTAAATCAAACTCACGCCCAATGTGAACAAATCTTCAAACCCCAGCTTCCTGATGAGACACTGAGAAGCAGGTCGAAGCAATAAAGTGGTTAGCTCCCTGATGAGATACAGAGAAGTGAACCAAATCTTGATGGAACACAGAGAAATGGATGCAGCCATCTTCCTGATGAGATACTGAGAAGAAGGCCAAGTCAATGAAGCCAGACTCAGATACTACGGTGATGAATTCCAATCTTTTTGAAATTTCAAGAGAATGGAGTAAAATCACAGTAGAAAATTTTGTCTTTTTGAAATTGTCTAAGGACAAGATGAAATCACAACATAAAAAATGTAGAGAAGCTGATGCAGTGAAATTAAATGACAGACGTAAAACAAATGGTGGTCTAGTTGAAGAAAGAGCAGCTAAGAAGTAGAACTTGACAAAATTAGGCTTTCTTTTGGATTTTTGCTCTGTTCCCGTTACACAACATCGAGCAAAGAGGGGCAGTTATTGAAGCCCAAATTTTGACCGGGCCCAAACTCCCTTTAAGTTTATTTTAAAAATTAAATTTGTTTAAAATTTTAAATTTATTTTGAATTTAAATTTGATTTAAGTTTAAATTTATTTTCAAATTTAAAATTATTATAAATTTAAAATAAGTAAATATCCAATACAAAAATTAAAAAGTCCAAAATCATTACAAAGGTCCAAATTACATTCTTGGACCTAACCGGGCCCAAATTCAAATAACCTAAAAAAAAACCAAAGCCCAAACTGGGTCTGATCCTAACAAACCATAAACGGACCCAAATGACCCAAACTAGGCAGAAATAAGGTCAGACCCTAATCCGGTAGCTAAATTTCTGCTACCCAATTTGCGCTGCTGTTGCCATCCACCCACGTCCAACCAGAGGCTGCCACGTCAGCACCAGCAGCATGGACCAGACTCAACTTGCAACCATCAGCAGTTGGGACTGCCACCGCCACTGCTACAAGCCTCCACCGCGAACCTGCAAAGGAAAAGAAGACAGACATTAAATTGAAAATAACAAAAAAACATCATTGTAACACTGACTATAAAGCCAGATTGATTTTCTATGTAAACGTTACGAACTCAATATAATACATCCACATTGATAAAGATTAAGGGAAGCAATAGTTGTTTTATCAAAAGACAAAGAGTTGTTAGTAATCAGGGGTCTGAATAGTCATACCGAGATCAGGAATACAAGCCAAAGTCAGAATCATTCAAGGCATACAGGTACATTCAATGAACTTTGTTATTATTTGAACTTTAAATCCATCAGTTTCCGATATACATTAGTGCATATTAATGTATATTCTGTCAATATTTAATACCCCCATTAACTTCAAACTTTTGATTAATAATAACATTAATAACAATAAATATGATGCTGATAGCATTAATGATATTAATAATAATAATAATAATATTTAATAATTAATAATAAAAAGGGAGGCAAACGGTCAAAGAACACTTCCTTGATTTGCGTTACCGGAGCCTCCGTCGAAACCTCGAATCTCACCGTTACTTCGTCGCGTACGAATCTGCAAAAAACAAAAAGAGACAAAATCAAAACGTTTGATAATAAACACAATTTTTTTTTAAAAAAAAAGGAGGATTTTCTAAAATCTGTTAAAAAGGGTCTGGGTTGGATCTCACCGGATCTAAACCCGGTCTCCGTTTAAAAGAGAATACAAAAGAAAAGGCAGGGCAAAGGAGACTGTTTACCTTCGACGGAGGCGCGTGGCACGTGGAAAACAACTACGCGAGCACCGGAGGATCCCCGACGGTGACGTGCGATGACCACGCGCGGGGATCGTCGGTGCGCGTGTGGCCCCACGCACGACAGACTGCGACCAGCTCGACCAGCCGGAGTTTGGCCGGCCACGAAGGGGATTTGAGAGAAAATGGGGGGGTTTTCAGGTTTTTTTTCTAAAATCCGAGAAAATGAAGTTAGGAGTGTTTTTTTCAAAGGGTCTAGGCTTTAAATACTCTCACCAAAACGACAGCGTTTTGGTGAGGGTATTTAGCAGCAAAACGGCGTAGTTTCTCTAAAGTATCCACGACCGACCCGTACTCGATTCGACCCGACTCAGGATCCACGTGTTTTTGATTAATGGTATATTACTGCGTTTGGTCATTCCGTTTTTTTTCAAAATTTTTAATCAGGTCCTCCATGTACTTTTAATTTGTTTTAAATGGGCCCAATGGTTTTCACTGTTTTTTAATTTAGCCCTTTGGTCTCTTAAAGGCACCAGAAGCTGCCACATGTCAGGATTTAGGCCTATTTGTGTAAATGGTCCTCTTTATTTCTAATTTGTTTTAATTTAATCCTTAAATCAGGTTTTTCCTTAATTACAAAATGGCCCCAAAAATTTTCCTTGGTTTTCAAAATGGTCCTTTGACTTCAGGACGCCTGAGAGGCTGCCACGTGTCACCTGTTTTTGGTCTTATTATCCCGTGGGTCCCTAAATTGTTCAAAAATTCCATTTTTACCCTCAAACTTCCAAAAATCCCATTTTTACCCCCGAACTTCTAAAAATCCCATTTTTAACCTTGAAACTTCCAAAAATCCCATTTTACCCCCAAACTTCTAAAAATCTCATTTTTAACCTCAAAACTTTAAAAAAAATCCCATTTTGACCCTGAAACCACCAAAAATCCCATTTTTAACCCCAAAACTTTCAAAAGGTCCATTTTTACCTCCGAATTTCTAAAAATCCTATTTTTGACGTTGAATTTTCCCAAAATTATTGTTTCGTCCCCGAGAGTCCAAAATTATCACTTTTTCCCCCGGGAATCTGAAAAGTCACATTTTGAACTCTGATTGCATCATTCTTCTTTCTCATTAATATTTGCATTTAATTTTAAATTATTAATGCACTCGTATTTTGTATTTTTTATTCTTTTTCGCAATTAATTTATCTTCTTATTTATCTTACTTTGCGTTTAACATCTATTATTTACTGTTTACTCATATTTAACTCGCATGCTTGTTTTCGAAATTGTCTTTTTTCATAAAAAAAAAACTTTAATATCAAGGCAATATTCTTTCATTTCGGGTTTCGAAAATTTGCGCTTGAACTCACTAGGTGCAATTTTTCTTCAAATCGAAATAATCGAATACCCTTAATCGAGGCAACGTTTTCTTATCTCCGATTTCGAAATATTGCGCCTTAACTTACTAGGTGCCACCTTTCTTCAAATCGAGATAATCAAATATCCTTTTCGCAAAGATTTCAAAAGGTTTTACAAAGGAAAGCTCGTTATGTCTAGATCTTGAAATGTTATGTCCTAACTCACTGAATGTAACTTTCTTCCTCGATCACTTTGAAATATCGAGATTTCCCAACTAACTCGATTTCTTGTAAATTTAATTCATGCATTCAAGGATCGTATTTTTAACTTTATTCGAGCTCTTAAGCGTTACAAATCAAGACCTAAAAATAATCAATACGGTACCAATTTTGGGCGTATGAGGGTGCTAACCCTTCCTCATGCGTAACCGACTCCCGAACATGTTTTTCTGGATTTCGAAGACCTACATGTTTTCAAAACGGCTTTTAAAACGTTTTGTGGTGATCCAATCACACCGAATAAAGGATTGGTGGTGACTCCCATTATTTGTCAATTTTAAAAAATGATTTTTTTCGAGACACGTCGTTTTCAAAAAAGGATGGTTTCGACATGTATAATGTTCGTTTATTAAGCTAAATAAACGAGTATGAACAAAATTTTTATATTCGTTTAATAAACGAACGAACACGAACAAAGGTGTGTTCAGTTCGTTTATGTTCACGAACAAGCTCGTTTAAAAGCTTGTTTATAAGTTCGTTTATTAACTCGTTTATAGCTCTTTTATTTATTAATGATATTTTCTCATAAAAATATTAAAATAATATCTATGTGTATGTTTTTATTGTTTGTTTGTTTGTTTGTTTATTATTCATTAACATTGTTCGTGAATGTGTTCAATTATATGTTCATGAACATGTTTGTTTAATGTTCGTGAACATGTTCGATTAATGTTCGTGAACATATTCGATTAAGTTAAATGAACATGTTCGTGAACATTAAACAAACGAACATGAATGCACATAATTTTAAATAAACGAACATAAACAAAAATTTGAAATTCTTAATGAACACGAACCGAACATGAACAACTTCAAAAATAAATAAACGAACATAAACAAAAATTTGAAATTCTTAATGAACACGAACCGAACATGAACAACTTCAAAAATAAATAAACGAACATGAACAAAGGTTTGTTCGTTCAAGCTCGGTTCATTTACAGTCCTATGTATTAATAATTTTGGTAATTGAGTTGGTGTTACAAGTAAACTGACACTAATTCACGTTTGATAACAACACTATGATAAACAATTGTAATGCATTTAGTATTGTTAATTTGATGTATTTATTTGTTTAAATTTTGTTTACTCACAATTTAATTTTTTTTTTCATATCGTACATATTTCAAATTTTATTATAATTAATTAGTTTCAAATTATACATTTCATTATTAATTATATGTTATTTTTAAACACAAATTTGCGTTTTCTATTCGGATACGCGTGCATTAGAATTTCTAATTAATAATATTGTTAATTGAGTTGGCCTTATAAGTTAATTTAATTTTTTTCATTTTAATATCGTACATATTTAATGTGTTATTATTAATTAAATTCAAATCAAATATTTTATTATTTATTATATTTTATTTTTAAACACACCTCTATATTTTAAATATGTTGTTCCCATAACATGTAATAAATTTATATTTTAACACGTAACGAGTAATTAATTAGAAGTTTAGGAAATTAAATATAAATTTTAAAAAATATATAAGAAAAATATAATTTTAATTTTTATCTTAATATCCGAGATGGTATTTTTTTAAAAGAAAAATACCATATAATAATGCAGGTGCACCAAAAGATATCTAGGATCGCCCTCATAATAAGAATTCCTCATCAGCTAGTTAAATTGCAAAAGGGATACAGCAAACTTCACCCACTACCTGATTCTCTGTCTGTCGGTGAGAATAATTAAAATATGAAGGGCGAATTATAATTCCACCATAAAACCAAGCCCCTATCTGAAAAACTCCCACCAAGATAATCACATTGCCATTTCACACTCTTGCTATTCCGTACGACTGCTTAATACTATTTATAATTGCACTTTTTACCAAAATAATGCTCTCGACTTTTTTCATATTTTTTTTATTTTTTGTTTCTTTTCGTAAAAATTTAATTAAAAATATCATTTCTTCTTGAGATTTCGATGCTAGTGTTGAGCAATGATCGAGTGGATCTTTGTTTGGATTAAATGAAAGTGAGGAGAAAGTTGAGGAAATCGATGGAAAATAAAGAAGTTCTACATATCAGCAACAGGGATAAAGAGAGTAACGATATCGAACGCGAGTGAAGGAGGAGGGAGCAAAGGAGCGACGGTGGCAGCAACTAGTGCTGCGGCTGCGCGTGGACGGCTATTGAGCCGAACGCTGTTGCCGGTTGTGTTGGTATTGGGGATCGTTTTGCCTTTCGTTTTCGTTAGAATTGCCTTCTTGGTTCTTGAATCTGCTTCTTCCTCTTCTTGTTCTTCCCCTATCGGTAATTTAATTTCCTATTGTTTTCTCAATCCAATTCGTTTTTTAACCGAATCTTACTATCTTTCTTCTTTTCCGGAAAATGCTTTTTTCAGGAATTCCTGCTTTGATGGTGTTGTACCATTGCTTTGCGTCTTTCAATTGTACTATACTGTTTGAAATACAATACATGCAATAATTGTTGCTTACTCATAGACAACTGAAATTTTAAAATTAAAAGTAATTGCTTTTATTAGTGTTACTCCAATTTTATTAAGAAGTAATTGATTATTTTTATTTTTAATGGGATTTGCAGAATGTAGAGGATGGAGGCTTCTTAGCGGGAGTTACATATCTCAGGTTAGTATAATTAATATACAAATTTATATCATTAATAGAAAAAATGAGCCATTTTAATTTATCAAGTGGATTTCTATTTTTATCTGCTTTGTTTGGATTGAATTTATTTTATATGTTTTTTTATGAAATAATAATAGAAGCAAGCAAAGGAAAGAGTACATAATCCGGAATGAGTCATGCTAGGCTATACGACACACACAACTTGTACTACTAGATTGCCATGTGTCATGATGGTTGGGGGTAGTATTGGAATTTGGTGGACTTTTTGTTTTCTAGCATTTGCCAACCCTTGCGTTGTCATTGTCTAGGATAAGGATAGGATAATAATACTACGAAAAAGTTTGCCCTTTTTGGTCCCTTTTTTAACAAGGGATATAGCGGACCAGTGGTAGGGATTTTTGAGAAATTGAATCTGAAATTAATTTTTAACTTCAGACTTGAACCCAAATTATTTATTATTTTTAAAGTTGAACATTCGATTAAGTCGAGTCAAATTGAATAAAAATTTTGAATTAATCGAGTTCACATGTCCTATTTTATCATCTAACTCAATTTGAATCTTTTTCAACTTGAGTCAAGTGAAATAAAATTCGAGTCGAATGAGTGAAATTGTTTGAGTTATATTAAAAAATTAAACATGTCAATTAAAAATATTTTTATAATATAATTAATTTCATATTAGAGCACATAAATTTGAGACCATATATATGAAAAAATTTTCAAAGAAAAATAATAAAAAAATAAGATAGTTGAGAATGATAAATTGGAATAATTTATTAGGTCACAAAATTATTATTTTCGAAAATTTTTAAAATTTTATATATTTTTTAGAATTTTTAATTTTTTTTTAAATTTAAATTTTGAAAATATTTTGAATTTTAAAAATTATTTTGAATTATTTTGTAATTTTTTTTTAGATAAAGATCAATTTGCTTATTTTCAAAGTTAACAAGGACTAAAAGAGTATTTCCATCAATTTGTTAATCAATTTATTCAAATTATTTGAATTATTCGAATTGTGAAACTCAACTTGACTTAAACTCGAAATTCGAATCGAGTTATTCGAGTTGACTTGAATAATTCGAATAACTTGATTCGATTAACTCGAAATTCAAAATTTTTTTCGATTTTTTCGAATCGAATCGAGTTTTGCTTAGCCCTAATTATTTCATTTGTGATTTAGTTGATAATATAAAAATATTTTTATATAATATATAAAATTAAATTACATGACACTATTATATAAAAATAATCTGAAAAGTAATTAAAATATAATATAAAATAAGATGTGAAAAACGAATATTATACTTAAATAATAAAATAGGTAATCGAGAAGTATCTCTAGGAGGACCTGTCGGTAATACACTTCCATTAGTTTCTTTCTTGGACACTTGACCAGTTGTCCTAACATCATCATCATATTATAATACTTGTACACTTGGACGAGCATTTGCTGTTGTCAAAACTCTTTGTGCATTTTCTATATGTTCTCAATGAAAACTAGCAAAGTGGTAGAACTTTTGCTGGGTTTTGAAGAAGTCAAAAAGTAATCCTGGCAGCAGCTCATATTGATGTAACTAAGTTTTGGTCATCTTTAGTCGTCATGAACGTCAACACGGTTTGGTGAAATCAAAGGTTTGAAAGGCTTGCAGTCTTTATAAAATTAACACTTCATGCCGGGTGAATAATACATGTTTGACGCAGATAATTTTGATATTGTGAAATATGTATTAAACATGTAACTATCGAAAACAATATTTAAAGGCTTGTAGTCTATGAAGCAGGGCTGCTCATGGTAGGATAAATATGTGTCTACTTGACTACTTAACATGATGGAATTTTTGTATTGGACATGCAGTTACATGTCAGAAATAATAAAACGGATAATGTCAAAGCATGATCAAAACCTGTTTGAATACATCCGGTCATGAATGTTTTTCTTTTGTATTTTCACAAATTTGGGCTCAGTAACGTGCAAAACTAAAAATTCTAAAGAAATAAGATGCTTGAAATCCATAAAGTAAAAGAAAATTGAAAGAAATAACAAAAATATGGAGTTAAATGTTGGAAACAGTGCAAGTATAAAGCGAAGTATCAATGTAAATATGTTACAGCGATAAAACAATAGAGAAAGGTACAAAATGAGGCAAGTATAACAATTCCTTGTTGAATATTTGGATTGTGATGATCTAGGTTTTGGGCTTTTGAGATATTTGGAGTTGCACCTTAATGAGTTTTTTTAAGGCTAAAGTTTCTAAATTTAAAATTGGTTTTGAAAATAAATTAAAAGGCTATTTGCATGTTCCCATTTGATTGGAAAATATCGATTTGAAATTTAATTATATAAATATAAACTATTTTTTTATTATTATGCCTTAGCATACCTGTGTCTTAAGTTTTCTGAAACGTTTTGTCTGTATGTCATGTTGTCCTGTATTTCGTTTTATTGTTTATACTTCCTAGCTTGTAATAAATCGTATCTGATTTAGTTTGTGATTGTCATGTTTATGCATGTGCCATAAAGAAACTCAGAGAAGAACTGACAAGGGCACTAATCGAAGTGAAAGATGGCAACATTGTTGATGGGGGATCAGAGGGTTCACTTGAGACATTCAGTGAACTTGTGAAGGAGATGACATCAAAACAAGAAGATATCAAGGCCTTTGCTTTCAAGACAAAGGCCATGGTAATTTACTCTTACTATTTTATTCTTGTCTTTACACCTGCACGTCCATTTCTTCCTTTCATTGTTATTAGTATCAATTTGTGTACTTCATTGATAATGGGATAATTGTCTCTTTTCTAAAGAGACCGTAGCTCAATACTGCCAGCTAAATGTTTTTACATAATAATGTACTAGTGTGTAAGGCTATAATAGTATATATTGATTCAAACATCCTAAGTAGCAGTACTTATATTGTTATTATGCTTTTTTATTTCTGATTTAATTTATGTGAATCAAAGCTATGCTTAAGAATTCACTCTCTACCCCCGTAATAACAAATATATGAGAAAGTTTTAAGGTTCTTAAATTATAGAGCCTATACTGTAATCACTCACTACACGGTTGTTTTATGTGACTACAGTAGTTAAATATCACGGTTTAAATTGAAATAGAGGACGGAAGAAAAAGAAAAGAATGTTCAAAAGATTGAAGTGTTAGCTTTCCTGAAGACAGTGGGGAAGTGAAAATGGAAAACTTAGGCAGTGAGGTAGTTATGAGTTCTACTCATTTAGAAAGTATGAAAGAAACTACGAATATAAATGGGACCATATATTATTTTGTTAGTAGGTATTTTATATGAACGGGCTTCTTGTGACTTAAAATGAGAGAAACTTGAGATTTGGACCGGGCTATTATACATAATGAAAATAGAGCAAGAAGGTAAGGGATAAAAGCATCATTAGGTGGCTTGTTGGAAAGACTGTTTTAGAGTAACTTCAGAAATTTTCTAAGACCTGAAATCTTGTTTGATCATCTAAATTTTGTATCATCAGAAATCAGTATCAGTTTTTAATTACCAAGGCACTGTAGTTTTATTTTTCATAAAAAAAGAAGAAAAGGAAAGAAGAAAAAAACTGTCTTGTACTTTCAAACTGATTCAGTGTGGAACTTTAGGTTCATAACTCCAGAGTCCTTACAAATTAAATTTAGTCTTTAAAGCCTGAAAATTACATATGATATGTATTTAGTGTGGACAAAGTTTATGCATTGGGCTTGTTTTGAAATTTGGATGTTCTAGGCCATTTTATCTTGACCTATGTCTTTATTGGAATAGTTTGTAAGCAATACTTAATTATTTGGATATAGATTATTATTAACTCCTATCCCCAGTACAACTGGTACTACTACAGCATTCGTTTCCTCTTTAAATCTGCATTTTAACAGTATTCTAAATGAACTGGATCTGTAATTTCTCCGTACAACTCTTCTTTAGCTTCATGGTAAATCATGTGTTGCAGTTGATGCATCTGTATCATTTTCCATGTAAGCAGGCAATATGTTTATTGAATCATACAACTATGTCAACAGGATGAAAGTATCCTTTCCATACTACTACAAGCTTTCCTCTTGTGTAACTTAAACCAGCAAATTACTATACCTAATTTAAGATATGTATAAATTTAACTAATGAATATTTTTGCTCTTGAAGTATTCTTCATAGGTTTCTCTGAGCTAAGGGTGGTTGCATTTCTATTTAGCTTGACTATTGCATTTTAGTTTGTGGTTAATAAACCCAAAATTTCTTTGGGGGATTATGTTTATGTATTTGTTTCTAACTTTTTCTTTTCTATTTTTAACCATGAATTGCCTTTGATGGACCTAATCAGAATTTTGATTTGTACTGAGGTTTTCTGGTGTTGGTAAAGTTCATGTGCATCTCACTAGTGTTTCGTTTATAGAAATGCAAGTATATTCCAAAGTTAGAGATAACTCACTCAACCAGCAACTTGGATTATCCCATTTTGCCTAATGGTTGAGTTACTTTTCGATGTAAAATGCTTTTATAGGGCACCGATGATGAGGCTTTTCTTTTGGGTTTTAGTCAATTTGTTGTCTGGCATCAGAATAGTTTGCTCTAACCAGTTCTTATATGCCTCTGTTGATTTTTTTTAGTTTGAGACCACATGTTCTAAGGTGTTTTGACCTTAAAATTCATGACCTTACAGAAACAGCATTTAGTTACTAGGTTCATGTGCTGGTGTAGTTGATTTCTGAAATAACTTTAAACTTACCTGATCCTATTTGTT
Organism: Kokia cookei; assembly: GCA_039519145.1. NCBI lineage: Eukaryota > Viridiplantae > Streptophyta > Magnoliopsida > Malvales > Malvaceae > Kokia > Kokia cookei. The sequence continues at coordinate 49,166,938 of CM076903.1, forward strand.
GTTGGCAATCAATCAAATATAATTGTATATAATGATCACCAGTATGTCCATCTTTTTCCGGTTTCTTATACATCCACTAATTATGTGTTTACACATTAATTACCTGGGAAATTTGATTATTGATGTCTAGCAAATATTTGGGAAGAAAAAAAAGCCACTTTTTATTCTTGCCATTGGTGAGATTCCTATAACCAACAAAAATATCTAAAATTTGTATCAATTACCAGTGTCTACTAGTGGAATAACATTCTTGAGAACTTGGACGGAACACCTACATTTGAATTTCGTAAGGAGGGAATTTGTCATATAATGTCATGCAACAAGATATATTTTTTTTGATACATTTTTGTTTTATGCTTTCAATGCTTCTGTCTTAACTGTTTTATCCCCAAGTAATCTTGAGTCAAATTTAGTGGCATCTGTTATACCTACCTTTCAGTGTCAAGTTATTGGCAGGATGGAAAGTGCATCCTTATAAAGTGCTTTGCCAAGTGGTGTTATCCCACATTTGTTAAGTATTAGGTATCCTGTGGTTTTGTGTTAAAGTTGGGGCCTGCCACTATCACCAATTTATTTTAGGGGCATCTATTATACCTACCTTTCAGTGTCAAGTTATTGGCAGGATGGAAAGTGCATCCTTATAAAGTGCTTTGCCAAGTGGTGTTATCCCACATTTATTAAGTATTAGGTATCCTGTGGTCTTGTGTTAAAGTTGGGGCCTGCCACTATCACCAATTTATTTTAGGTCGGATACTTTAAGTTGTGTTACCCCACATGGCCACATCTGTTAACTATTAGGTTTCTTGTGGTCTTATATTAAAGTTAGGCCCCTTCACCTATTACCAATTATTTAGGTTGGATGCTTAACACACCCATGTATCATATATATGCATGATTGTATGTCTACGTATGCATGTCTATATGTATGGTAGAGCACAAGCTTACCCAAAATTTTAAGTTGTCAACTGATGGGGACATCTTCATATATAATGTCTTTTATTTTGCTTTTTCAATCCTTTGGGACAACCCTTTTGTCTGACCTTCAGTATTCCTCCTGTCTCCCCTCATGTTTTGATCTCTGAGCACATGAAGACCTTCATCCTTCTCCCTTGTGTAACCCCTCTTCCACAGTATCCACCGCACTGAGTCTCAAATCCTCTCTGCATTATCCACTATATTTACTAAGAGTTCCAAATAAGACAACCTGAGTCAGCGAATTGGATCAGTAGGCTTTTAAGTGGTTTCCAACTTGTATATGAGCTGCGGTCTTATTCCTCTCCTATTAGCTCAAAGTTTGATTTTACTTCCTAGCAGTGATTCACAGGTTTCACTGCACAAACTATATAGGACTAATGTATCATGGCAAAAGGAACATGGTCAGGGATCTTGCTAGATGAATATAATCTCATAGGAACAATTTCCTGATGTGCTTTGACACTTCTCTTTATATATCCTTAAATTTATGTAACTACTATTTTTGAAATTTTCTTGTTCTTTTGAAATGTCAATTTGACAAATAGTTTTGACAGAATTTCTCCTCCCATACTTCTGAACCCAATTGAAGATGCCCAAGTGTTTTGCTAATTTTTGTTGCTTGCAGTAAACATTTATGTTATCTCACATATATTGCCTTCTGGTTTGATTTTACTCGCTAAGCCATGTCTGTAGTCTGTATTTGCTTGTATGTGCTTTATGCATACATATGGCATGAATGCTTATTAATACAATGAGTTGCATAACGAAATTATGTGAATAAATTTTATATTTCGTAATTTGTTTAGTATGTAAATTGCAATGTATGTAAACACTCAAACATTCCTCTAACAAGTCAAAGTACATCCATTTCCAGCTTTTAGGTATGGAGCAGAAGGTCCAGTCAGCAAAGAAGCGTGAGTTAATGTACTGGTATTTAGCTTCAAGGGGTGTTCCAAAGAGCCTACATTGCCTCAGCCTGAAATTGGCAGAAGAGTATGCTGTAAATGCAATGGCCCGCTCTGTTTTACCTCCTCCGGAACATGTTTCTCGCCTTGCTGACACATCCTTTAACCATATTGTGCTTCTGACTGACAATGTCCTGGCTGCCTCTGTTGTGATATCCTCTGCAGTTGAAAATGCAGCCAATCCTGAAAAGCTGGTGTTTCACATAGTAACAGACAAGAAAACTTACGCCCCAATGCATGCCTGGTTTGCAACAAATATGCTGAAATCAGCTGTAGTGGAAGTAAAGGGATTACATCAATATGATTGGTCTCAGGAGGTGAATGTTGGAGTTAAGCAGATGTTGGAAATACATCACTTGATTTGTAGTCATTACTACAATAATCTGAAAGAAGACGACCTTGAGTATGGAGGAGAGCATCAAAATTTTTTGGAGGCTTTAAGCCCCAGCTGCCTGTCCCTTATGAATCATCTTCGCATTTATATCCCCGAAGTAATTACTTTTAAAATTCTGCATTTGATTTGTTCTGAACTTTGAAATTCAGTTGGCAATGAAATGTTCTAACTTTCATGGGTTCCACAGCTGTTTCCAGATCTCAACAAGATAGTATTCTTGGACGATGATGTTGTAGTACAACATGACATATCATCTTTGTGGACATTGGATCTCAATGGGAAAATCGTTGGCGCCGTAGTTGACTCATGGTGTGGAGAAAACTGCTGTCCAGGAAGGAAATACAAGGACTACTTGAATTTTTCACACCCTGTAATCCCATCCCACCTAGACCAAGATCGTTGTGCATGGCTTTCGGGTATGAACATCTTTGATCTTGAAGCGTGGAGGAGGAGCAACATCACATCATCTTATCATGAATGGTTGAAACTCGTAAGTAAATTTGTCTGCTGCTGGTTCAGTTATTTGGTGATTAATGTTGCTTTACTGTCCGTGTAACTGCTGGAATCGTATATACATCTGTCTTTGCAGAGTCTCAACTCGGGATTCACGCTATGGCAACCAGGAGTGCTTCCGCCAAGCTTACTTGCTTTCCAAGGACATGTGCATCCTATTGATCCTTTATGGCAAGTGGCTGGTTTAGGGTATCGTTCCTCGTCCGCTGGAGGACAGATAGTAGAGGCTGCTGCTGTTTTGCATTTCAATGGCCCTGCCAAGCCATGGCTCGAGATCGGTTCTCCAGAAGTACGAAGCCTGTGGAGTAGACATGTAAATTTCTCGAACAGCTTTATTCAGAAATGTAGGATTTTGCATTAGGGCCAGAGGACAAAGTTGTCTGGCACTATTACGTTCTCATTTCAGATTCGGAACCATGAAAACCGGCAGTAACACGGATCGGAACCAAAGCAGAGGGAAGAAGGTATTGGCTTCAGTCTCTGCATAGTACTTTCATGTCCATAATAGAAAATAGATGAAGGTACTTGACGATTTAAGTAAGATATGGTAAGGATATTCAACATAAATGATTACTTGATGATTATATAAATGTAGCTGTTCAACAACATTCATTTAATCCAAATTACTTTTATCATTTACCTGTTGCTTCACAAATTGTAGTTCAGCCATGATTGTGAATTTTTTTTTATCTCAGTCAGATCATTAAAGAATTCATAATTGAAGAGCCAATTTGCGTATCAACCCCTATTCTTGGGGTAAACTAAACCAAATGTCCCTAAACTTTGACTAAAATTACATTTTGATGGTCTAATTTTTAAAAGTTATATAATTGTCACTAAAGTTATTGAATTGTTACATAGGATTGATGTTTTTTATTGTTTTTCTTAATAATAATTCTAAAAAAAATAAAAGAATATTAAAAATAAATGAATAAATTTAAAACATACACTGATTTGATCCCAAAAAAGTTTTTTTTTTTTAGAAAAGGGAGTACATTAAATAAATAAATTAAAGCTAAAAATACCTAAAATAATCCCATCTTTATACGAAGAGAAGCAAAGAATTTTATTTAAAAGAAAAAATGTTAGACAATAAAATTCGAAAATATCTGATCTTGGAATTATTATTAAGAAAAAAAATTAAAAGTATCAAATTGAGATTTTAGTTATAGCTTAGGGGTTAAATTTTTTATTAATCCTTTAAATTAACGTGCCATGTTATGCTCTTAACAAAAGCTAATGGATGAGTGATCAATATGTAACAATTTGGTAATTTTAGTGATAATTATGTAACTTTTAAAAGTTAAATGATCGAAATGTAATCTTAATCAAAATTTAGGGACAATTGATATAGTTTACCTCTATTTTTATTATGTTTGGTTTTAGAGAAGTAACTTTTAGGGAAAATTTTGGTTGAGGGAGAGAAATTTTGAAACTCAGTTAACGAATTTTTTCCCCCTTCTTTTGCTTAGCTTTAGCTAAGGGTGTTCAATCGGTTAACCAATTCGAACTATCGTTAATTGAATTAACTGACTCTTTTAAATCATTAATCGTTAATCGAACCGAATGACTCCCGACCGAATACTTATATATATTATAATATTATTTATTAAATTTTGTTAATTCGATTAACTGACTGATTAACCGAATTCGATCAATTAACCGAATTAATTCGATTAATTAACCGAATTAATTCGATTTTACCTGAAATTTGCAAACCCCTAACTTTAGCTGCAACCCATGTTAAAACTTTATCCCAAATTTTGTTTAAATTTCTAGTTCAACCCATCATTTTAATCTATAACTTTATCCTTAGTTATATCTATAAATATTGGATAAAATCATAACAATCAATAATGATTATAATTTTTTTTAGTGAACTAAAAAGTTTTTTTTTTATAATTATCGTATTTCTGATCATATGAATAATGGTTCGAGAAGTGATGATCTCCATTATCATTTTAACATGTATGATAATGATACTAATTATAGTTGGAACAACATCGACATTCTTCTTAGCAAAAATTATTGCAATTGGTTGTTTTATATATATTATGGTAATAAGATTTTCAAGGTTTAGCTTAGAATTCTACTATGTCAACACAATCTTTATCCACATCCATAAAATTAAAAAGGATCATATCACTCGATAACATGTCAACATTCGTAATCACATCAATAAGATTGGATAGAATCGCTCTAACCAATAATATACCAACACATGTAACCAAATAAGCAACCATAATCTAAAAAACTTTAAACTACAAAATCCAACTACATCTACTTGAGCTATAGTAATAGCTTCTTAGCAAATTTGATACTAATAAATCCTGACAAGATGGAATTTTTGAAAACTTTGATATAGGTAAACACTATCGTATCGATGGATGTACTATTTTTTTTATTAGAATTGGTATGTATTCGTATCGATTTGTTTCGATATATCGTTTCGAATTTATTGACGTTACTGTTTAATTTTAAGGAATGCTTCCAGACAAGCTTCACCGAACAAATTTTTTTTTTGCTCCAGCAAAGAGCAGAGTGGTTTTGCTATTTTAGAGAAGTCTCGAGTAAATATATGTATAAAAAATCTACACAAATATCAAATAAAAATATTGAATAAATTTTCAGTATGAAATAATCATCAATTATATAAAACATTCTTTAATAAACTTCACAACTATAACCCATTATTAAACTAATTAAAAATTATTGTATAGATTAAATAATAATATTATGATGCATATAACAATCTATAATTCAATAAATTTAAAATAAACAATAAAAAAAAAATTTAAATTTAATCAATACATCATATCCCGACTAGTACGGGTGAAATTAACCTCTAAGCACCAATACTATTGGTGTTGACCGAATTTTGCACTAAAACGGAACCTAAAGTTCATCGTTCCCGTTTACTATCAAAACATAATTGACTACTTAAGTTTTAAGTTGAAGTCGCATCATGTTTAAATACTAAATTTATTTTAATTCCAAGCTTTATCATGTGTAACCCTATCCAAAGATATATATTTGAAAAATACCTAAATACATTCCAATCTTCCAATTAATTTAATCCTGATTTAGATATGATTTATTTAAGATTGAATTTAAACACTAATATTTCTAATTTAAAAAATCTCAGTTTAATGTTAATATTTTAGTATTTGTTTGTAAAAAAAAAAAATTTGGTAAATAAAATGTGTGAACTTGACTTAAAAAAAAGGCTACTACTCCATCTACGAATTGAATTGAACAAATATATGCAAAGTAGACGAGGGAAGGGATGAAAAACATATGTAGAGTTTTAAGAAACATACATAATGCAAAAATAAACCTTTCCTGCAGCAAAACAGTTAAAAATGAGTCCAGTACTGAAACCTAAGTTCCTTACATTCATCATAATCAACAACTAGGTTTTCAACTGTTTATATATATATATATATATATATATATTTATACTTGCATGGCTTATAAGATATATATATATATATATGCCTAACCAGAGATAATGGTAGAACATCAGAGGCTGATGCTTGCATGTCAGCTGCACCAAAAAGTACTACAATTAATAAGCTGAGAAACAAATATATATATATATATATATATGTGCATATATAATATTGTGAGAATATTAATTATGAATATACCATCCTCTTCCAAAGCGCTTAAATTTAAGCAAATAATTAAAAAGGGTTCTAACCTTGAATAGATGGAGGTGGAAGAGAGAAGCTTATACAAGTTGAAGTGGAGTTTGGTCTTGGTTGGAGTAATCATTATGACTGGGTTCCAGCAGGTTTGCTGGCAGAAAGTTGCGATTGTAGGAGGAGGCTGCTTGTATCAGCTGGTTTGATTGTTGTTGCGCTCTTTCATTTTCAGCTATCTGCATCCATACATCCATGCATCTATCTTAATCATGATCAACATCTCCATCTATAGTTGAAATTCATTAGGCAGAGAGGCTTACTTTTGCTCGCAGGTACATGTTATCGTTCTGCAGTTCAACTTCCTATAAATTAAGAAGACGACTTTATGCTATCATTCATAACAAACTAAAGATTGTGAAGATGGAAATACAATGGGGTTTGATGATATCAATGTATACAATTCTCTTTTTTCTTTTTCAAGCGAATGATGGAGGAATCAGCATACTCAAGATTGCTTCTAAACCGGCTATATACCGGGTTTTGACTTAACTAGCGAATAGACCAAGTAGGGATGAAAGTTTACCCTCTTCTGCATGAATCCAATTTCTGCAAACAGTAATTCGTTCTGGTAGAGTTGGAGAATGTGGTGAGTGCATAACCATATAATCAACAAACAAAGAGATTAAGATGGAAGGAAAAGGATGAAACAAGACACACACACACAAAAAAAAAAAAAACCTTTTTGGATCTGATCCTACAAATGCCTTTCTCCAGCCTGCCTTCAAGGTTCTTGAGTTCCTTAAAGGTCAACGAGCTCAGAGCCTCTCCAAGGATATGCCTGCAACAAACATCATTCGTGTATAGATACAGATATAGACATAGAGTGTAGGAAGAAGAAGAGAAATTGATGGGGGACCTGTTCATGTTCTGAACATCACGAATTTGTCGTCGGAGTTTGGTGGCTTCTTGCTGGTAGAACTGAGGTCATTTTTGAATGAAGAGAATGAGAGAACAACACAAAAAGCAAGTGGAATAGGATCCTAATCCTCTCAATCAGGTAAAATGGACTTGCCTGAATGTTGGCTTCAGCCACAGATCCTGGAGTTGTTGCATCTGAGCATGCTTTCTTGTATCTCTCAATTGTTGCTCTGACACTGCAAGTTCGATCGAATGCCATTTTTACAAGTGGAAACTAGAGGTTTCTTATACTACATAATAGCAGCACACACCTGCAAGTTAAACACTCTACATAACTTCAACTACCCTCTCTTTATTACAAATCCATTCCCAACCTAACACTTCTACTATCGATGTGTTCTATTATCTTCCCTATACTTTTATGAAATGTCCAACGTGATACGTCAACCATCTGTTTGTTTACTTCCTTATTGAATTACTAAACCAGCTCATGAAAATTTTGACCCCGTAAATTCTTTTTCCAAATTATTACACGGTTAATATAACATTACATGAAACACTAAATAAAAATTTAAATCAAGAAAACATATAGGTTGATAAAAAAAAGAAAGAAAATATACTTTTAATTTGTTTTTAAAAATATTTTTATTATCCCTGGAAGAACAATTTTTTTTTATTAACCATATGCTTGATTTTTTTTTTTAATTTTAATTTTTTATTTAATTTTTCACATATAACATTTATTCATGTAGATTTGTTGATTTGAAAAAAAAAAAAATTCTACGGGTTAAATTTTCATTGGCTAAATTTAACAATCCAATAATAGTGTTAATATCATGTATCATAATAAAACGTATATTGATAATTTAAGTGTCGTATTAAACATTTTTAAAGTACAACTACACATTTTCAAAATATAATTGCTACATTAAATCTTCACCAAAAAATTGAGAAATCATCTTCCGAAAAAGAAAATTAAACAATGAAATTATCACACCCTTTTCCGCCGGCAGCCATATTAACTGGCTGGCAAATATATAATATAGTAACAAAAAAACTTATTAAAAGAAATAAGTCATACACTTGTTCATGAGTTGGATTATCCGTCTAGATCCGAAGATCTGTTTGAAATCTGGAAAGGTTCGGGTAAAGATATTAGGTCCGAAAAATGGACTTGAGCAAAAAAATTAAGTCATTTAAAATATGGGTTAAACTCGGGCTTGAACATTCAAAGTCCAAGACCAACTTGACTCGTTTTTAAGTTTATAATAATTTATATTATGTTATTTTAATATTACGTAATTTATAACGCAAAAAACAAATTTATACTAAATATATAATACTACTCTAATGTAAACATTAAAATAATGCTAAGATTACTGTAAAAAATTATAAAAAAAAAATATTAAATGTTAAATTAAAATATATAAATATATTTTTTTTTAAAATTAAAAATAATATTGACGAACTTAAAATGGGTTTAAGTTAATTTTCTGTAAATATGGACCGTCTCAGACAAAATTTTAAGTTCATATTTCAAGCCAAGACAATTTGGAATGATTTGTTTTTATGCATTAGAATGGATAATAATGCTTTCATGTTTTCTTTCCTCTCATTTTCCATTCCTACCAAATGAACTTGATTTAGAGCTAATTCCTCAATTTCATTGCGGTTGAAAAAAGGGTTTTAGAAAAAATGCGATTGAAAAGTGTGATTTATTAATTTCGAGTGTTATGTATTGCTGTAAAAAATTATGGTGAAAAGTTAAAATGTCTATTTTAGATATAATATTGAAAAGTAAAAAAATAATAATAATAATTTAAATAATCTAACGTAACGATACATGATATATAAAGTTTTACCACTTATAATATAACTTGAATATATAAAATATTACAAAAAAAATTAAATATAATGACAAATAATATTTAAATAATTGAATATAATTATATACAAAATGTAAAGCAATCTAAATATTTAAATACTTTTGAGATAGTTAATACAAAAAAGTGTATTTTAATAATTTCACTTCAAAAGGCAAAATGCAAAAACACTTAAATATCAATTTGTGTGTGTGTGTGTGTGTGTGTGTTTAGGTGAAAAAGAAATTCAATACCCCAAAAGTCAAGTATTCTTGGAGCCGGGAATTGTAGTTGAGGTGCTTAAAGGTTACAGCATTTGGTACTCGTTTTGCGATCTTTGTATCAAGGGCATTATGAACGGGATTCATTTGAAAAGAGAAAGGTGGCCAAGAATTGTTGCCAATTCACACAAAAGCAATCAAAAAATAAGTGGGGTTTATTGAAGAAAAAAAAAAAAAAAAAACCATGGAAGGCATGGAAAAAGGTTAAAGAGGTCAAAGGAGCCGTTGTTGATGCCTCGAACGATGGGTTAAAGATTAGGCTGAAAGCTACACTGCTTTCTCTTGTATAATTATTATTTCTCTTGTTTATAAGGTCTTCTCATTTGTACTAAACCAATATTTTATATACAGGTTGCCCTCAAAGCTCTAAAATTTAGAGTTGCAAGCACTGTCCTAAATTAGAAAGAAATTTGGACCACGTGTTCATGGGGATAGTTACAATCGGTGGCAGAGCGTGGACGCCTTCCTCATGTCTAGTCCCCAGAGATTTGTTTGGTGATGAATACAACGAGACACTCTAAAAAAATAATAAAGAAAATTCGGGACAGGCCACTTGAGCCTGGACAACGTGTTCGGGATAGATGTCGAAGAAGAAAATCCATGGAGGCGGGATCTTCCCATTTTAAGGCTTGTAAAAGAATCCTCAAAGGCAAGAGGGATTGTAAAGTCATCTACCCAAATTGATGTACTGTGTAGTGTTACTGACAGAATCAGTTAAGCTACATCTAGCTTGACGCCACTGAACGATCCACTCGGTGGCGAAGTCGGGGAGGGTTCGCAGGGTCCCCGACCCCCCCAAAAAAAAAAAAAAAAAAAAAAGAATCCGTTTAAGTCTCTTTATAATTTATAAAATTTAAAATTAATAATGATAAAATCGCATTCTGACCCCCCCAAATGATAAAAACATAGGCTACTAAAATGATGAAATTGCAATTTTACCGTCGTATATAATTTCAGACCCTCAACAAGGTTTTTTGGCTTCGCCCGGATTCACTGTACTTTTTTTTTTACTGAGGTTATTGGTGAATAGGGATAAGCGGATTGTGGTTTTATCCAAAATGCCCAGAGATTAGAGTTTGGTGGCTTAAGAGTAGAAGGGAGGAGAGTTGTAAATTGGTTAGGCTCCTTGAGCCATAAGACATGCATTATCAAAGTTATCAAAGCATCTTTTATTTTCAGTTGTTATGTCTGGGCATTAGTTTGCATGATAAGCGGCACCTATGTTTGATGAGGTTTGACGGTTTATGTATGTTTGCTTGCTTTGGCACAATGGTGAAGGTTTACATGTTGTGACGATGACGATGTGTTGTTTTGATAATACTTCAATTGCATAGATGCATGAATTCAGTAGTCATTTTTGCTATTCAACTAACAGTGTCTAATATGTTATTTATATCCTTATATTAAATTACTTAGATATCATTTAAATGAACCAATTTAATAGTAATTATATTTCTTTTAAATTTTGAATTGTAAATTTATATTTATTGTTATAATATGAATTTTTTTTATTTTTTATTTTTGTTTAAAATAGTCATTTTTTACAACAATTCTAAATCATCCTTTTTCATCGCACTTTTAAATCACGACAACAATGTCAAATTAGGTGTTGATTGCTTTTGAGGTTGAAAATTACTTTTTGAAACCCCAAATCCAATAAAAAACTCTACTTCATTTTCTTTTCACTTTTCTACTTAAAGAACGAGTGTAAGCTAGCTTGATATCATATGCCATTAACAGATTCTGACATGCATTTCTGCGCTTCAACATTAGATAAGTAGTAAAGGGTAAAGGAAGGTTAACAACAACAAAAAACACAATGTGATTTTACTTTGATTGTCTCCTAATACCCTAAAACTATTTGTTTAATTAAAAAAAAAAAAAAAAAAGGGCAAGGCAAGGTGAAGCAGCAGTAGGTAAAAATACTGCAGTCTGAAAAGTAAAGCAGCAGTGTTGTATGTGATTGAGAAAGGAGGCAGCTAGCTGTTTCCTTAAATTTGTCGAGCTTTTCATTGGTTACCTCTGCCACTCTGGCACAAGATCCCTCGATATGATTGGTTGTGATCCTTATGTGTTTTTATCATTTATGAAAAAATGGGAGTTGCTTTTTACCCCATTCCACAACATGTAATGACCTCTATCTCTTGAAATACCCACAGATTTAACCCCAGCAAGCAAACAACCCCCTTTATTAATAATCTATTATTATCCTTCCTTCCTAACTCTGGGGTTACCACTAAGTAAGGCATGAAAACTATGAAATGTTAAGTGAAAATTTAAGCAGCTGCAGTTGCAGTTCAGGTGCAGGCAATGGCCAATGCTACAGGCTCCAAGAAAGTGCATGCAGAGAATCCCATTGGTTCGTACCCTTTGCTTCTATCCCTAGCTATTAGAATTTCTTCCTTTCTTTAGTATTTTACCTTACATATTATATTCTATAACAAATATACTTCAGTTTTTGTTGGTTGTGTAGTCTAAATGTTACGATTTAGATGATCATTTTGATATGTTAACGTTGTTATATATATATACACATGTATACACACACACACACATACGTCACATCAATCAATGAAAACTCTCCTCTTTTAACAGAAAAAGTGAGGGATGGAAGGGAAGCAAAGAAATTAGCTAGAAAAGTTTTGAGATTGAAAGATTAAAGAGAAAAGGGACAGCAAACACTGATATAAGAAGGAAAGAAAAGATGCAAAATGAAGGGGAAAAAAAAGATTCTTATGAGAAACACAGCTAAGCTCTGTACATAAAGAAAAGGAAACCCTAGACTTATGCTAGGATTCCTTTTCAATTTGTGTCAAAGAAATTTGTTTTAGATACCCATCTGAGTTTTTTTTTAGAAAACCCTAATCTCTTCAAATCTAAAGAAAGCTGATAAGAAGATTAATGGTTATAGAAAGAGACAAAATTTCCAGGTATCCAATTAGTCTATGACAGGCCAACTTTAGGTTTGTTGAGTGAAACAACCCATTTGGGGGAAAAACCCCTAATCTAATATCTGATTTTGACTGGAGTTTTTGTCACACATCCATTAGACCTATTACCTTAAAACTCCTGTCATCATCTGATTGAAAGTGTGAAACAAAAGGGACGCAAAATGACTAATGCATACAAAAGAAAACTGGGTTTTTGAACATCTGATTTATATTTCATAATCTAAAAGAGTGAGCTAATGAGAGCATGACACAGTTTTGTTTTAGCAGACTTTTCTGCAAGGTGTGATAGATGATAGATGACATGTGGTGAGAGAGAGAGAGAGAGGAAAAGAGAAGGGTAAGAACTAAGGGAAGGTAGTCTGCTTTCAGCTTCACCAATCACTGCTGCATATATATCATTACAACCCTAAAGTTTAAACTAGGGCTGTATTTACACCCATTACTTGAAATCATCTGCATGTCTATCAAACAAAGAGAGAACATACAAGAAAAGGAAGAACAACCCATAATCAAAGGCTTATAGAAGTAAATGTTGGAAGTCTTAAATGTTTTATGCTTTGTTGCAGAACAAAAAGTTCATAAAAAAGGTTTTCTTTAATGGAATGAAAAAGACAAACAAATTTGCAGAACACAGAAGAAGAAGAAGAAGAAGAAGAAGAAAAGTGAAACCTGTTGTTAGCATATTCATAGAGACGGCCACGGCTGGAGAAGACTATGAGAGCCACCTCAGCATCACAAAGAACAGATAATTCATAGGCCTTTTTCAGCAGTCCATTGCGGCGCTTGCAGAAGGTAACTTGCCGATTAGTGGTGTTCTCGATCCGTTTAATCTCGATTTTGCCTCTTCCCATTTTTTTCTGGGAAGAGCTTTCTGGGTCTAGATTAGGGAACTCCATGGTTCAAAGCTGAAAAAACAAGCAAAAAAGGGATTGATGAACAACACCAAAAACAAAACAAAAGCACACCACAAGGGGCTCTAACCTGCCAAGGAATTGAACTATGAGAAAGGCTAAGCTCTTGAATTCCAACTCTTCTCCTCCTTTTGATGAATATAGGTTAAGTAGAGCTACAGTTTTGTGTTGCAAAAAAAAGGCAGCTTTCTGCTTTACCAGATAGACATTTATAGACACAAAATTGACCCTTTAACAATCACCCAACACAAGGTTTTTCTTTTATTTGCTTTTGCTTTAGTAGAAATCTCTCTTTCTCTCTCTCTCAATCAAGCTATATACGTATTTATGAAAGTACATGATTTTCTTAGGTGAATTTGAATTAGAAAAGTAGAAAGAGAGAGAGAGAGAGAGAGAGAGAAAGGGATGATGCTAAAGAAGGATGGTTGATGTTCACTTTGAGATTCCATTAACCGTCCATTTCCTTCTTGTATAGGAAAAAAGAGATAGGTGATGGATGATGATGGTAAAGGGTATTTTGGAGACTCACTACCTCCATTCTCTTCAACCACACCCCCATACTTTGGCATATCATTCAATCTACTCCATCAATAACTATATAACAACAACATATGTTGAATTAAATCTCTGATTGAGTATTCAATCCACTTCAACTTTAGATTTAGTCAACACCCAATACTACTATCGAATACCAAAACATCTTACACCAAATATATATGAAAAAACAAAATTAGATAGGCTCCCATGGTATAATTAGCCTTGTGAAATTCTGGGGTTCTGGGGACCTCTCATTCTAGTTTGGTTTATGGTGACCCTCAAACCCTATTAATGGGAAAAGCTTGACACTATCTCTCTCTCTCTCTCCCTTACATTATTAGAATATGTGCAGGTGGTGACGTGAGTGAAGGTGACTGCCATGTGAACCCTGCTCACCTTCTATTCTTTGTGATTCATTTATGGTAAATAAAAGAAGAGGTGATTTCATAAATTTGGTGCACTCTATTTCCTCCTCTTTGGTTTAAGGGAAAATATGTACCACTCACTGTCACAGTGGGTTCCTCCACTCTCTTGACAGTACCCACTACCCTTGGTTTTTCTTTCTTTCTTTGTATGCACAGTTAATCAAATCTTCTAGTTAAAGAGAAAATCTAGATTCTAACCCTCTAGTGCATGTGGGAAATGTTTGTAGCATTGTAATTTGCCTGCATATTTTCATCCTTTTCCTTCAATGGACACAAATAAAATTATCTTAAACAACGACTTAAATAAATAGAAAAAGCATAACACAAGGATGGTTAGGGCAGGTGGAGAGAGGCTCCAGCATTAGGTTAAAAAGGCTAAGAAAAGAGAGGAAGCATAGTGATGGTCCTGAAGGAGGCATGCCCTCCAATAATCATTCCTTTTCTATGCAATAAACTGTATTATGCTCTTCTGCATGCTGCAAATCCCAATTTAATGTGGTATGTTGCCACCATTCCAAGCAATAACACTTACAACTTAATTTCTCCATTTAATTCTTTTTAGTGTTAAAAAAAAAAAGAGAATGTCTCAAACAAACTCCCATTAGAACCTTAACTTTTGGGGCAAAACGCACACACCAAACAACCTTGATTATATCTCCATGAGAGCTTGGGATAACGACGGTAAAAGTATCATGAAAGTCTTTATACTAAAAATTGGATTATATTTTTGTCTCATTTATTTAAAAAATGGGTAAATTGATATTTGAACGTTAAATCAAAAAGCAAATTAGTTTTTCTGTTAAAAATTGATCTCTATATATCAACATGATGTACACAATACATGTGACATGCCACGTATCACTGTATAATTATTTCATTAGTTACACAAGTTTTTAACAATATAAATGAATGGATTTTTTAACAGAAATTACCAATATGCTCTTTGAACTAATGTATTGAAATTAATTTACCTATTTTTTAAGTAGAAAAAGTAAAGTGCAAATTGACTCAAGGAATCTCCATAGTATTTTCACTATTATTTAGATTATCTAAAGTGGATCGAATTCATTTAAGATTCTTTGAGTTAAAATTCTATTCTTGGTGTTAATATTTAAAAATTTTAAATTTTTTTGGTGAATTATAGGAGGACAAAACTCTAATAACAACGCGATTAACACGACTCAAATCCAGGTCACACCTGGGACGATAAACATCCTGACCATTAAGCCAACACATGAAGTTAAAAAATCAATTTTTAAAAAATAATATGTTATTATATATCATTGAAGAGAATCACACCTCACAAGCTATTAATTGAAACTCTAATTTTCAATTCAACTAAAATAAATAAATAGCATTAAACAGCTCTAATTTTATCTAACATCTTCCAATTACTGTATATATCTTAAATTAATTTCTAAATTAAGCCATTCTATTTAAATAATATTAATATCATATCAATTAAATTTCACTATCAACCTAGCCATCACCTTGGGCATTAAATATGAGCTTGGATCTAACATGAAGCATGTTTAAAACACTACATCAAATTTTAAACTACAAATTTTCATAGGTCGGGTCAAGGGTTGGGTTATTGTTCTTGAACTAACGTTTAATGCCTGAACGGATAATTAGACTAAGAGAATGACATGATTGATACACATATATATATAGTATTGATATCTTGGGAATTCAACTAAAATGTTTTGAAGTTTGATAATCAATTTAAATATAAGTCATAGTTTAGGGGATATTAATGCAATTAGCCCCATTAAAACTCTAAACATTTTTAAATTAGAAAATGACATTAGTTTCATGTTGGAATATATGATTTTAAGAATTAATCCAACATCAACTCAGTTATAAAATATTAAAAATATGATTTTTTTTTTTTTTTAATAATGTCTAGAACTTCCCATAATCCCTAACTCTTAAATAAGAAGAAAAACACACTTCAATGCACTCAAACTCATATCCTCTTGCATTGACAACAATATTGATCAAAATTATAACTTAGTTATAAAATGTTAAAAATATGATTTTTTTTATACGATGCCTAGAACTACCTATAATCTCCAACTCTTAAGTAAGAGGACTTCAGCACACTAGAACTCATATCCTCTTGCATTAGCAACAATATTGATAAAAAATAGAACACATTATTTATTTTATTTGGCACTAAAACAAACCAACATTATTGAAATACTTGGTAGTACAAAATTAGTTAAAAGCTCCAAAAGAGCTAATATATCATACTGAGATTTTATTGATCAAACTTCACCATTTGGTCATTTATTTATCTGATTAGATACGTATGCTCTCTAAAGTTTCTAATTATTCTATACTAAATGTTATTTTACATGTTAAGGAAATATGAAGGTATAAAACCAGTGAGGGTACAATTGACACAGTTTTAACGGAATATGAAGTTTTTTGCTAAGTCTTGATATTGATTATGAAAAGATATTCTTATATGGTGGATGCAATAACGTTGAGATATTTTATTAGTCTGACAGTTCATGAAAGATTTGGCATGCATCTTATGGTTGTTGTTACAACCTTTTATACGAATCACTATATAATAGAAATTTATATTAAAATCCTTGAAGGATTTAGAATGTTGGAATCATATAGAAATTCCTTGAAAATTGTTTAATATAGGAATTGATTTGATTTGAACATATGTATTTTTAAAATGATCATGATAAAAAAAAAAATTTATGCTTATTGTTGAAACTCTTATTTGATTAGTTTTATTCCAACTTTTATAAAGAAAAAATCGACATAAATATATACGAATAAAATTTTGAACTTGAAATTATTTAAAAATAAATAAATTTTAATGTCGATATTATTAGAATTATTTTACAGTAAATTGTTGAACTTAAAATATATTTTAAAGTACAGGCATATTTTAATAATATTGATTAAAGTAAATTTATATACTGTTCAAATATTACTACTTTTTCAAATAAAAACCAAAATTATTGAAAAAAAAAAATTAATAGACACATGCAATTCGTGTATCGCACGAATTATACATTTATTTATTGTATGCAAAAGAATAATTTCTCCTTTAACCCTCATGAAGTAATTGAGAAAGGGGAACGAGATTGCTTGAAATTAAACTCAAGATCTCGTATTTATAACATAATGCTATTGCCATTAAATTAAGAAGTTGTTGACATATAATCCCTTTATTTAATATTTATGTTATTTCTTCAAGAAATATATATTTTATGTTGATAATAAAGTTATTATACTATTGTACACATGACATATTTTAATATTTTAATTATTAATCATATATTTCTTTATTTATCATATGGGTTCAAGCATGTTCCAATTATTAGTATTTATATTATATATTAAAGTTTTAATTGAGTTGGTGTCATTAATGTTTTTTTCTATGAAGCAATAAATATCATATGTCTTTATTATTATTATTATTTTTTTTTATGAATTACAAAAACAAAGCAAAACCTGAATAACAAACGTCATTAACACAACTTGAACCTAAGTCACACTTGAAGCAATGAACACTCTTAACCATTAGATCCTCACATGGGTTCTTATGTCTTTATATTTTGATAAATTTAGATAAATACATGTACGTAATAAAAATTACGATATTTAAACTAAAGGCATTATTTTTTTTTGGATATTTTGCATGTTTATTTTATAATCAATGTTCAAAATTCGTACTTGTTTTTATCAACAACGTTGCCTCTAAGGGTTAAATCTGCATTCTTCCCATTGTATAACTGCCAAAATAAAGACATTATGCTATTTATTGTTTTACATTTATTATTTAAACTAAAGTCACGTTTAACTTTTGAATCAATTTTTTTATAAATAATTTTACTGTAATCTAATATAGTCGAGGTTGGATCGGAGCTAGGTTTAGTATTTTCTTTCCTACGAGGAAATGAATCCCTTGGCTTGCTTTGTTCTTCATTTTTCATCTTGCCTTGCAACCGAAGAAGTTTTAGGATGAAATTTTCTAAAGTATCCTTTAACTCAACTCTGATTATAACAATTATTACCACTTCAATAATGTGCAAAACATGACATAATTGCACAAATTACTATAACATTTGTAATGTTTTTTTATAATTAAACCATTACCCAATTACACCAAATTTACAAATCTTTGAAAAATTCCCCATTCAATCCAACCTTTCTAAAAAAATTCCCTTCACTCTTCTGGGCAATAGATGGATTCAATATTTTCCCAAGCTTGAGTTTGCAGTGAACCTCTATTCAATTCAAGCTTGGAATTGTTGAGCCAGATTCGAGTTTGAGAAACTTCGCATCTCGTTTATACCTTAACTTCCTTTGTATATAATCAAGACAGACAGAGTAACGTAAGGCTTTAATAGTTATACTGTACAACTAATTCACTTACAACATATTCTAAGAGCAGCATTGAGATGGCAAATATATATGGTGTTTGATACTAATAACCTCTAAATTGTCTTAAAATCAAACCCAGCAAGAACCAAATGTTATAGACAAAATAGCAGCTACACAAAAATTGGTGCTAACCTCCCACCTTATCTTCTTCCACCGAAACTAACTCTCGAGTTCACTCCGTATCCAATCTTGCGAACACATGAGGGCTTGAATTGTAGTTGGAGGCAATGAGCTCCAGTTATGATCAAGCACCCTTCCTCCAGTGTCGAATCTTGATTCTGCTACAACTTTGGATATGGGAATTCCTAGAATATTGCGTGCCATCATAGATAGAATAGGATACCGTGGAGTGTGAACCTTCCACCAATTCAATACGTTGAAATCCACGTTTCGAGGAAACAGTGGTTCCTCCAGGTACTTATCTAAATCAGAACTAGAGCCCTCAGCTTGAGAAGTTTCATGAAGGAACTTGTCAAACCCCATCAACCTATCCCTAGAATCTTTTCCAGAACCAGGAATACCGCTTGCTTGCCAATCCAGTCCCTGATTGATAGAAGTTGCTAATGGTGAGACGATAGAATGTTCATTGTAAAGTGATTTAATACACTCAAAAACATCATCAATAAGCTCTGTAGCACTATCGCCATATAGTTGTGGGTAGTAATACTCCAAGAGCTTCATTTTGAATCGAGGATCTAACATAGCTGCAACTGCCAGACCCGAACTGCACTTATACCAGTACTCTTCAAACTTCTTTCTCATCTTTAGAGCCAACGAACTAATATATTCATCAGGATTCTTGCACCATTCAATCAACTGCAAGTGAATATCACATATCTCGGGGAAAAATATATTTGCAGTTGGATACTTGCTTCTTGTAAAAACATTAGTAACTTCAACAAACAGCTTTAAGAAGCTAGTAACGGTAATCAGTCTATCCCATTCAGAATCAGATAGTAGAAACTTCATGTTGACAGGGTCACGATCTCGTAGACAAGAGAAAACTTTCCTGTATTCTAAGGCAGCTTCTAGCATAAAATATGTCGAGTTCCATTTCAATGGATTATCAATACATAGGCATTTTTTAGTTTCAACCTGAACTTCGTCAGCCAGCTCATTGAAAGTAGCTTGTGTTGCTTCTGAACTTTTAACATAGCGAATGCTTTCCCGTATTTTCTGGGTAATCTCACAGAGAGCTTCCAAAGCATCATGAGCCATACGATTGAGAAGATCTACGGCACATCGAACATCAAATAGTTGACCATTACAATAAAGGAACCTATTTTGGGACAGCCGATCTCTGATTCTCTCAACAATGTTATCACTGGTTAAACTATCAAATATCATAGAGAACAACTTACGATCTATATCCCAATCCATCAGACAACTCATTATAACTTCTGAATGCATGTCTTCTGTATAAGAAGGATCAATAGTAACAAAATTCAAATTCTTCTTTTTCAACTGCCAATTCTCATCGATATAGTGTGCTGCCAAACTCAGGTATGCAGCATCATCTTCAGAAGCAGTCCACACATCAGCAGATACACTGATTTTTCCAGGCAACTTGTCAAAAATTTCATACACCTTTTGCTTCTCCTTCACATAGATTTCCATGCAATCAGCTTCAACTTTATTACATGTCACAAGTTCAAACAAGGGCTGTAGATTCCTGACAAAAATCTTGAACCCAACATGCTCCACCATAGCCAAAGGATAGTTATGCAATATGATCATGCGGGCAAGATCAAACTGGCTCCGCCTTTGATCCAAGCTATTACTACCAATGCCAACATGCTCATTTTTAAGCTGCTCCTGTTCATATCTAAGATTCACAATGCTAAGCACTTCATCATTCTTCTGCTCTTGATCAATAGTTACAAGGGCAAGAGAACCTTCCTTTTTCTTCTCTTTAGCAGAAAAGTATTGAGCTACACCATGATTGGATCTTCTTTGACACCTAATTAAATGGTTCCTCAGATGCGAGGTTCCACTGGTACTTGATCCACTAAGCTTCTTCTTACAATGCCTACAAATGGCCGCAAATGTGTCACCCTTTTTTACCCTATCGAAGTCATTCCAGACAATAGATTTCAATCTACTCGAATTTACTATGACTGCATCAGACATATCCATCACATGAACCTAATATTTGTCTGCATATTCAAAACAAACATAGTACCTTCTATAATTAATACAACTTCCAACAAAGGAGAAAAAGGTTGCAGTCATGAAGCCCCAAGAAAAAAGCCACGTCTGTTATAGAAAGAAATAATAGAATATATATAGAGGATGTCACAACTCAATATCCAAAATTATTCAAAACAGTTGAAACGCTCATTGCCTTTACAGAGGATGGGTCAGCAAAAAATTGATACATCTATAACAGAAACAAAACTATAATTGTGCGTTAACATTTTCATAGGTCCCATAGAATTAATGACAAAGTCTTGATACTAGAGGGCAGAGGCAATGGCAATTCCCAGGGCCATTTTTCTTTTACATGCTACTAAAATAAAATGTAAATCATCAATTAGTGCTTATAATCTATGTTCTAAGGTAATAGGGAAGACAAAATGACTTAAGACCTGAAAAGCAAGAGGATGGGTCAGCAAAACATTGATATATCTATAACAGAAACATAACTATAATTGTGTGTTAACATTTTCATAGGTCCCATAGAATTAATGACAAAGTCTTGACACTAGAGGGCAGAGGCAATGACAATTCCCAGGGCCATTTTTCTTTTACATGCTATTAAAACAAAGTAAATCATCAATAAGTGCTGATAATCTATATCCTAAGGTAATAGGAAAGACAAAATGACTTAAGACCTGAAAAGCAAGAACAACTGAGTTCATAAGTGGTTGCAATAGGAAAGAATGTTTAAACTCAATGAAGTCCTTTTTAAACAATTTTTTTTACCTTTGACCCCAAACTTTTCATATTTTACTTTGGCCCCCCAACACCAAATTCCTAGCTTTGCCCCTGGTTATTACACAAAGCATAATGAAGTATGGATATAATAATTGTCCCTTCCATTTCCAGGTTTTGTTAAAGCATATAATTATTTTGGAAAAAGATGAAAAAAATAGTTCAAAAAAATTAAATGGTCTGAACTTGCATAGAACATAAGCAACTCAATGTACTGATTTAGTCCAAGAAAAAATTAGCAAAAAGTATTCTCTAAACATCACTGAAGAACAAAACTAATTAACATTTTCTTGAAGCTTACATGAATATCCATTCCAAACAAACCTTGAAAATCAAATCAAAGACAAGCTGGTTTTGGTTGCATAGTTGTCAATTACAAGTAGCCAAAGGCCTTGGAATTCGCCTACATGCATAATATATTTGATACCATATAAACTGAAAATAACAAAATTTCAAGCGCAATTTACATTCCGAGTCATTAAACTTGACATAAACTTTCATATAGGTGATTTATGCTAACTTTGTTAAGTAATTCTTATGAAAAACAGCACCTATGAAAGAATTAATAACTTTTTCTTTCTATAAATTTTTTTTCTCTATTCCCTTTAAGTTTTTAAAAGAAATCCCACTGTATAAGGATAATACATTACAGAATTTCAACAATAAATACAACTATTATGCAGTTCAATTTGTTGCCTTTGCTCCTTAATTTCAGCTTCTAAAAGAAACGTAAAAAACAAAAAGCGAAACACATCTTGAGTTTCGAATTGAGTAGAAAAAAGAACAACAAATTAAATTTTTTTTTTTTCCAGTTTAGAGCAAGAACGCAAGAATCACAACCAATTATATATCCATTTAAAAGATAAAATGAAAAGAAAAAGAAAACCCCCCCAAATTACCATTCATTTCACCCCCAAAATTACCATTCATTTCACCATGATAGCATGCATGAGAGAAAGTAAAATGAATAGAATAAAAATCACAAAGCAAGCAAGCACATTTACACAACCAAAATCAAAATAAAAGTTGAAACCAAAATTATATATGAATAAAAAGGGGGAAAAAGGGTAGAAGGTAATACCGATAGGGAACAGTGGATTGTAATGGGTTTTATTTGCGGGTGTCGGATCGGGTCGAGAAGCGGGTTCTGGGGGTGAAGAGGGAACGGAGTGAGGGAAACAGAGAGAAATAGAATTAGCGGCCGCGAAGACAACTCTGCTTTTATTTATCTAACACATACCACTTTGAATCCAACGCCCAATATTCTCTTTTATTCATCTGACGGCTATGAATTTAAGATAAATTAATTGATTTACTGAGTCCAAGTATGAACTTGTCAACACCACATATCATTAATTATTTTTGGCTTCATGTTTGATTTTTTTAATTTATATGAATTATTATTAGATATAAAAAATTACAAAAGTGTCATATTTTATATTCTTATTATACATAAAAAAATTTAATAATAAAGTAGATTTGTATATTTTTGTTGTGTTTATATTATTTTATATCTACATTTTATTTTGAAAGTTATTTCCAAATATTGTTAGTTACCATAATTAATTTTAAATTGTATATTTACAAAGTTATAATTGTATTTGATAATTAATAATTTAATTATAATTCTAAATTTATGAAGTTATAGTTATATTTTATATATTAACAATGAGAACAAAATCCAATGAAACAAATCAAATTTATGATTTTATGATCAAAATTACGGTGAAATTTGATAAAAAGGCTAATTTTAAAGAAAAATTAAGGAAATGAGTCAGCTTATGTGATATTTACATAAATAAGTCGATTACGAGGAGAGAAACAAAAATACGTTATATAGAATGCATTTTTAACGGTTGATTTTTTTTTGTTTATCTTTTTAAAATTACATTTCTGTAAATATTATTTAAAATCAACATTTTCTCCAAATTTACCATATTATAATTTATCAATGCATACCAATTCTGATTTGATGAAAAATATAAATAAAAAATCATTTTAATTTAAATATACACTTTAAACTTTAATTTTGATTTCACTCGACTATCATTTCAATGGCTTTTTTATGTATTAATTGTAGAGATTGAAGGACTGATGCACCAAAACAAAAGTTAGATGGAGATCTGATATGAGTTCCACTGAACCAACAGTAACTCTCTTCAATATTCTTTTTAAATAATCATAGCATATGTATTCTTTTTATTGATTGTTCTTTTTCTCTCAACTCATTATTCAAAACAAGTCATTTAATGATATTTATAATTTAATATAATAAATTATTATTATTATTATTTTGAAAACCATCGGAAATCCATCAACCAAAAGAAAAAACAAACCATAGCAACAAAAGAAAAGAGAAAGAGAAACAAAACACCCCTTCTTGTAGGACGGAGCAGCAGATCCAGATGAGAAGTGCTCTTTAATGATCAACAGCTGCAATCAGACATTGTAGAAGAGCCAACGAGAATTCGAAGCCGTAGATGAGAGGAGCAGACGCAGCAATGCCCACCAGAATTAATATTATTGATAAATAAAAAAGATTTTATAATTTAACATAATTATAGTAACTAAACAAATATAATAAGATTTTCCAAACAATGTAATATTATTCAAATTTGATTTCAGTAATAATTTTTTTATTTATTATTCTCCTACTGAAAATGGATAAGCATGACGTAGAATCACATTTATAATTTATATTTCTAAACATAGTTATTTATCATTAAAAATAAGTGAACTTAATTTTATAATTTTTTAATATCTCAAATATAAATTGTTACACTATTTTTTAACAACGCCATTATAGATTATGTTCATTTTTTTTTTGCAATACCTAGAACTAGACATATGTAAATATTGCATGTGTTATTATTATTAGTTTCGAACCAAATTGAAAAAAGAAAAACAAACAAAAAGAGATGTTTGAAACGCTACCTACGGTGGATTTTGTGGCGTACGCCAATAGTTTTGGTTTCAACTTAGGGATAGGAAGGGCAACAAAGAAAGTTCGCACTTGAACGAATTTACAGATTGAATTTGATGACTCGATTGTGGACATTAATGGTCAAAAGATCATTCTAGAGGCCCCTAAAGCGTCTTACAAATTTACTCTATTAAGGGCCTCATTGGAGAAAAAGCAAGATGGTTTCCTAAAGGAGAAGTTTACGCTGTTGAAAAGAAATGTTGTCACTGAAGTGATTGAAGGCGTGCCTTCGATTACGTTTTTTGATCATGTAAAGGAGTATATCCAGCGTCGAATAGCTAAAATGATCATTGTTAAATTACTGGGGGGGGTAAGATTGGTTTTAATGCATTATTGAATAAAATTGCTCTCCTTTGGAATCCTCAAGGTCAGTTCCAACTTATGGACCTTGAGAATGATTTCTATCTGGTTCTATTTCAAGAGGAAAATGACTATAACAAGGTATTGATCGCAGGCCGTGGGTGGTGTTTGGAAATACCTGTAGGTTAGACCTTGGTCACCGAATTTCTTGATAACCCAGAGCGGTGTTGAATCGCAGGTAGTCTAGATTAGGTTACCTGGATTACCTGAAGGATATTACTCGGAGTGTCTTTTAAGGGTGATTGGTCAAACGATTGGACCTATGGTAAAATTGGATGTACACACAGATTGTGCTTGAAAGGGACGTTTTGCTCGTTTGGCGGTTAGTGTTGACTTAAGAAGACCTCTAGTGTCGAAAGTAAGGATCAATGGGAGACTCCAACAAATGGAATATGAAGCCTTGCCGAAAATTTGTTTCAAATGTGGCATGTTTGGGCATGTTACAAATGGTTGTCTAGGGGATGCAACGTCGACATCTATGGAAACATCTGATGGTGTTAAACATACCATGGAGGTGTCAAGTCAAGATAAGAAAGTTGAGGAGGAGCCTTTTGGCTCATGGATGGTGGTGGAACATCTGAGAGGACGGGGCTGTGTATCCGAGGAAGAACGAGACGACGTATCTAGTGTGTTTTTTGAGATCTCTCGATTTATGGCATTGATTGATAATCAAGAAGATATTATGGGCGAGATTGTAGGCGAAAATAATGGAAGGGGTGAGGTTTCTAATAAGATTATGAAGGTTGGGGAGAACGGTAAAAATCTAAGGTTTTTAGAGAAAGGGAAAGAGCCAAAAGGTAAGCAGGCCAAGCAACGGGCTCCTAAAAAGAAAAGGGATGGTATTTAATGGGCTACAATCGACCTTGAAAATTCTGAAGCCCAATGTTGGAAGGTTGGGGCTGCAACAGAATGGTAGGAAGGGCTTAATGGGTAATACCTCAATTTTGAGTAAAAAGGGTGATTTGGATCGTGGTAAAAATGTGAATTTGAACGGGTGGGTATTTCGGGTAATTTAAATAAGGGTTCCCATGCAGTTGTTCGTTTCTTGGAAAAGGAAAAATCGATGGTTCATGCAAATAAAAAAAATGTGGTGTTTAAGTTTAGTCAATCTAGTAGCATGCAAGACTACCAACTGTGTGATACTCCGATCATTTTGAACAAACAAGGGAAACCCCCAGATAAAAAAATATGAAAATCATAATCATAGCTCAGAACTTGGGTTGGCTATGGAAGGGTTAGTTTGTGAACTTAAAGGAAGCTTGAATAATGATGGTTTGTTTCCTGAATCATAGGTTGCGAGGAAGTTATGGTCGTCGATGCTAAGGACGGAGCTAAGTCCTCGCACTAGTGCTTTCTCCGGGTATGGTTCTATTTTTTTTATTCCATAATTTTTATGAATATTAAAATTGTGTTGGAATTGCCAAGGAGCTGGTCATCCTCGTTTCCATAGTTTGGTTAAAGAATATCGAAAGAAATTTACCCCAATTTTGTTTTGTTTGCTAGAAACTTGTGTTAGTGGAGCTAAGGCGGAAGCATCATCGCAAAAAAAAGAGGTACCTGAACTCTTTTAGGGTCGAAGCTAATGGTTTTGCTGGGGGATTTTGTTATGATGGAATGAGGATTTGATTGTGGTATTTTGACTATTTATCCTCAGGTGGTTCATCTTAGAATTCGGAGTTCTCAGGATTCGAAGTGTTTCTTGTGTTCAATAGCGTATGCTAGTCCTCATCATACGAAGAGAATGGAACTTTGGCCTCTACTTAGTTCATTGGCTGATTCGGTAGAGGGACCTTGGATAATCATCGGGGATTTTAATTGTATTCTTGATAGCTCTGAACGAACTGAGGGTGCGTCTAGATCACATGTGGGTTGTAAATGGTTTTGCGATTTCTTATTTGATAATGCTTTGCATGATTTGGGTGCTTGTGGGGCACAGTTCACATGATGTAGGGGAAAGTTATCTCAAAGACTTGACAGAGCCATTTGTAACCAGGAATGAGACTCTTTTGCGCCGGAATGTTCAGTAATGACTCTCCATAGATTAAAATATGATCATATGCCTATTTTAATCTCTCTACAGTCAAATAAATGTAGAGGTAATAGACCTTTTTGATGTCCTGCTAATTGGTTTTTCCATACAGATTTTAGTAACATTGTGACTGGTAGTTGGAATAATGAGATGCCGGTTGTGGAAAATTTGGAGCATTTTAAGGGGACTGTTGCATAACGGAATAAACAAGTTTATGGGAATATTTTTGAGCGAAAGAGGAAGATGATTGCTTAGTTGAAAAGGGTTTAGAAGATTCTTGATTTTCAATTCTCTCAAACACTTCACAACTACGACAGGACATTAATGAGATTCTGGCGTATGAAGTGTTATTGTGGTTCCAAAAGTCTAGAGCCGAATAGTTAAAAAATGGTGATAAAAATACTGCTTACTTTCACAATCACACTTTGGCTTGACGTAAGCTCAACAAAATAGAGGGGCTTTTGGTTGGAAACGATTGGTGTTTTGGGGAAGAGGATCTAAAAATACATGTGAGAGATTTCTTTAAGGAGCTCGATACCAGGAATTATCAGGTTAGTGGTATGTTCCCTTGTAGACGGAATTTTCCTGTGATATTGACTAATGAAATAAGTAATCTTCTTGCTTTGGCTATTGACGAGGAAGTTCGTAAAGCAGTTTTCAGTATGACTCCTTTAAAGGCTCTTGGGATGGATGGCTTACAAGCTAGTTTCTTTCAGTCTCAGTGGGAAATAGTAGGTCCGTCTATCTGTAAGTTTGTGAGGAACAGTTTGGGTGGGGTGTTGTTGGACCTAAATTTGAACAACACTTTGCTACTGCTTATCCCGAATATTCAGAGTCTAGAAAGGATTATCCAATTTAGACCAATAAGTCTATGCTCAGTGTTGTACAAGATTCTCACGAAAACAATTGTTAGCAGATTGAGACCTCTTATGGTTATATTAACAAGCCAAAATCAGTTTAGCTTCATTCCTAGTATAGATATCGCTAACAATATTATTGTGGCGCATTCCTTGAAGAATTTTAAAGGTAGCACAAGTGGTATGATTTTGAAAATAGATCTAGAAAAAAGATACGATAGAGTCCGTTGGGAATTACTACGTGATACTTTATTAATAACTGGGTTACTTGGGCGGCTGATAGGCATCATAATGCAATGTGTTTCATCGACCTCGTTTCAAGTTTTATGGAATGGGAATACAACTGATTTTTTTCAATCGTCACAGGGAATAAGATAGGGAGACTCTCTATCTTTCAACCCTATCTTTTTGTCCTTTGCATGGAGAGGTTAGGGCACCCTATGAATGATGCGATTGAAAATGAGAGTTGGAAGCCTTTACTGTTATCTAGAAGAGGTCCTACTTTTTCTCATCTTTTTTTTTTTTTTTTTGGCAAATGACCTCGTGTTGTTTTGTGAAGCTAGTATGGCTCAAGTTGTTGTGGTGAACAATATCTTGGAAACTTCCTACTATTTCTCTGGACAGAAGGTTAATTTTTCTAAGTCGCAAGTTTTTTTTTCTCCTACCACTCCTATTAATGTTGTTGAACAGATATGTGCTAGTTTGGGTTTTAGTAATGTAGGCAACCTTGGGTCACCTTTAAATGCATAGCAGAGTCAGGAAGAATACTTTTGATTTTATTGTCAGCAAGGTTCGATAGATACTCTCAGGATGGGATGCGAGGAAACTCTCGGTAGCAGGATGTATTACTCTAGCTAGGTCAGTCCTTCTTTCTATCCCAAACTACTTCATGTATAACTTTTCGTATCCTGTTTCAGTGTGCATGGAGAAAGAAAAAATCATCTGAATTTTATATGGGGGTCAATTGGTGATAGGAAAGCGATATTGCTTTCTTGGGATCATTGTTGCAGGCCTTTGGAAAGCGAAGGATTGGGTGTACAGAGGTTAAGTGACCAAAATAAAGTATTTATAATGAAACTTAGTTATCGTTTGCCCTCTAATCCTGATTCTTTATGGGTGAGGGTGTTACGTAAGAAGTATAATATCCAAGAGACGCTTCCTAGTTCTATATCTCAAAGCAACTGCTCTTTTTTTGGCGTTCTTTAATGCGAACTTGGCCAAAAATTGTTGGTAATGTCTTTTGGTCGATTGGTGATGAGCTCTTAACTAATTTTTGGAATGATGTGTGGCTTCGACAGATTGAGCCTTTGTGACCATTTCTTGTAGGAGCCAATCAACATGACAACACCTTGCGTGTTTGTGACTTGGTAACTAAAAATGGCCTTTGGGATTGGGATCACCTTTATAATCTTGTTCCAAGACATGTTTTGAAACAAATTACAGCGATTATGCCTCAAATACTGAGGCAGGACAAGATTGCTAACGTGAAAATGAAGAGATAACGATGGTTTCTCTTCTTCTACGACCTATAAGAATCTTTTCTTAAGAGATAATAAGGAGTTGGCGATTTGGAAAATGATTTGGGCAGCTTGGGCGCCTCAACGGGTTCGTGTTTTCTTGTGACTCTTATGGCATGATGGAATATTAACGAATAATGAAAGGAGACAGAGGCATATGACGGAAAAGGGTATGTGTCTTTTATGTGCGACTAGTTTGGAAACTAGAATTCATGCTTTGAGGAATTGCACATTTGTTAATACTATATGGCGGGTAGTGGTTCTAAGACAGTTTCATTACCATTTAAGAAGTTGGAAGTGATAACACTTTGTTGGTTGATTTGCTTCTATCAGGTGGAGATGTCAGTAGCAGTTTAGTGGAGGTGCGTTTTTTGCATCAAATGTTGCGAAGAAAATGGGAGGTCCATATCTGACATGTTATAGTTAGTAATAACGATTTTTCGAATGTAATCTATCTTTTTACACACACACACACACAAAAGAATTAGGCATACACGCATAGTTTCTTCTCAACCCATAAATAGAAAGATAATACGTTTCAACGCACTCGAACTCGCATATTTCTACATTGACAATAATGCTCATGCCAATTGAATTAAGATTCAATCGACATTTTTATATTATTTATTAAATTATTGATTGTATTAATTTGTCTAATTAATTATTTTTAAAAAAATTTTCTCGTCGCCAAATATGAAAAACTCTTAATTATTTGAATAACTTATTTATACTTATAAAATCTTTAGTTAAATTATGGGATTCTAATTGAATTGGGATAAAAATGAAAGTATCCTGATGAAGATATTTTGATTATTTTATATTTTTTATATTTTAAACTCAATATTTTTTTACCTCTATAATTTTAACCACAAAACTTTTTTAAAATATCAAGCTTTTGTGTTTTTACGTAGTTACTAAATATTAAATAAATAATACTTGTTAAATAAAACAAGCTAAAATAGAAAACAAAACAAATTAATTAATAAATTAAAATATTAATTCTGGCTTTGCTAAATGCACACACACCCTATCGAGTAACCAAATAACCACCAGAAAGGAAGGAACAACTAAACTTTTATTGCACTCAATGGACTCCACCACCGGCTGCAAGTCGCCAGCTGGATTCACCCTGGGCAAGCAATCGTCGCTGGCGCCCGACCGGGAAGGCAACTAAACTTTTTTTTGTGTATGTGTGTATGTTTAAGTGTTGGTCCTCTATCTCCAATTTCTTTGTATCAAATCTAATTTGTGATTTCATTTCATTTGTTTCTGGAGTTTTGATGTCTTGTTGGGATTTCAGAAAGGCATTCAGAGATGAGCTCGCATTGCTTCAGAAGATACGACATCCAAATGTTGTCCAATTTCTGGGTGCTGTACCTCAAAGCAGTCCAATGATAATTGTTACAGAATACTTACCTAAGGTTTGATTGTGTTACTAGAATAGCAGTTTGTTTGTTCACTATGTATTTTTTAACAGCTGTGTGTTTGATCATATAATGGTAACAAGTTGCACTTTTAGTTCATAAACCTTAGGTAAGTATTCCGTGACAATTATCATTGGACATTAACCCTAACCTCTTTACAGTCTAAATAAGTAGTGTATCCCATGACATTTTGATATATTCATCTACCGAGTGGTTGGTCTAAGCTCACAACAATGGTGTGGTGTGGTGGGTAAGGGAACAGCCTAATCGCCCCTGCTAAAATGACGCTTAGCAGTGGGCAAGGACTCTGCCTTGGGTTCCCCACCTACCCTCACCTTTTCTGTTTTGTTGGCTCACAATTTTGCATTGTTTTCATTCAATGTTTGTGACATTTGAGTGTGGTTCATGGGACCCAAACACCCCTACTTGACACTTTTTTCCCTCACCTAACTTACTATTCCATATAAAGCTTAACTAGCTAGCTAGGTATGGTCTCCCCCAACACCATCAAATCTATTGGTGCTATTCAATGCAATGAATGGTATATTTGTATTTATAGATCTGCATGGCACCACATCACATACTCATTATTTATTCACTTACCAAAAATTCATTTATTTTAAATCAACACATATTAATATTTATTTTAAGTCTTGTGGATTGCTTAGGCAAGACTAGATTAAGCTTGAACAAAGAATTTTACATTTGAACCAATCTAATCCAAGGTAAATTCTAACTTTATAATTAAAATTTTATTTAAGATAAATTATCTCGTTAATTACTCTAAATATGGGTTGTTTTTATTTTAGTCACCCAATATTTTTCTATAAATGCATTGTTTATCTTCCATTACTATTTAATAGTGATGTGACCAATTTGATCAAATTTTTTTTTGGATGACCAAATTAAAAAATAATTGAAGTAAGCAAAAAGAAGTTTTAAGGAGGCTTCTGTCAGCATCATTTTACATGCAAATCGACCATTTTCTTATTTATTCAGCAATCAGCAATGCATTCTTTGCGGTATTTAAACATAAAGATAAATTTAGTAATATATATTTTTAAAAAAATTAGCATTCATTAGTCCAACTGGGTGTTGTAACAATTATCATTGTTTAGAGTTTAATTTTTTTTTATTTTTTTTTAAATGGTTCAACCGGTTTTTTAGCTTGATTCAATTAGTTCATGCCTGTTCGCAGGTCAATTGATCTGATATCTCTCTCTGGACTGGTACTCCATTCGGCTCCCGGTCTGACTGGCCGGTCCAGTCTGTGTCCCAAACAACCAAGCTTCTTGCAGTCCTAATTAGATTTTTCTTCTCTTCTTACTAAAATACACCAGTTTACGTTGTCTGCAGGCTAATTGAGGAATGCTGGAGCAAGGAGCCATTCAGGAGACCACCATTCAGGCAGATAATTACAAGGGTAGATGACATAAATAACCAACTTGCACATAAGGGGAATTGGAAGGTTTTTTTTTCCTGTCTTTTAGATTCTGGCATTACACACAGTTTGTAAATAGGTTTGTGCCTACCAGTTTTGCTCATAAACCAACTTGTCGTCTTTTTGTGTCATATCTTCACCTTTCCTAATCCTGCATAGAAAGGTAGCCTGACTCCTCAGTGATAAAAGATGCGGTTTTCTATAAGAACCAAGATGTGATCAAGCTTTTGGAGAAGCATGGTGCAAAGCCTTAGGTAAGTATTCTGTAACAATTATCATTGGTTTCTTTGTGATATTGACACTATTAGAAAAGTCAAGTGCGCTAGGATCAATCTCATACTCTGACACTTCCCGAGAATTTACAGCATGCATCGGGGCTATCTACAATCAAAGAGACTAGAGACTTTTAAACATGAAGCTACATTGAATAATTTAAAAAGAAACAAGACAAATTTAAGAGAATATCAATAGCTGCAGGAACAAGGTCGATTAAATCCCGGAGGCTTTGCACCATGCTTCTCCAAAAGCTTGATCACATCTTGGTTCTTATAGTAAACCGCATCTGCAAGTGGCTGTTTAGACAAAATCATCCATTCAATAATTCTATTTAACAAAGGACAACATCACCCAAGTAATTCATATTTCAACGATTGTCCCCAAAGAAAGAAAACCATTAATTTCGGTTAGCTTTTGATTATTGCTTTTACTACTTTTGCTTTTGGATACCAAAAGGAATAGAAAATAAAGTGAATGTGTGAGGGAATTTTTTGTTTTAAAGAAAGTATAAGATGCATCATTTCACTGTGTACAGAACAATAATTCCACTAGAAGTAGAAGTAGTCTTTCACTCCAGCCATTTCTTTCTTTTCATTAATAGTAATTCTACTTCCTACTCGTTATTATTTATCGAAATTCTTTTGCAACTAGCAAAATACATAAAGAAACTGAATTCATAAAAAGAAAAAGAAATGGAGGGAGAGAGAGAGAGAGAGAGTTACAGTGCTGCCTCAGCGATCTTTAGAATCGACTTCGGCGCCGCGATCAAGGAGCAACCGGACGACATCAGTAAGACCCTGGCAAGCGGCAACATGGAGGGCGGTCCGACCGTCAATATCTTTGAAGTTAACATTGGTGCCAGAGTCCAAGAGCTCCTTAATCCCTTCCAGATCCCCCTCTTTAGCCATGTACATTAGCCTCACCCTCGGGTCTATCGCCGACTCGATGGCTCCAGGAGACGAGCCTTCCCGGTCGGTGATGAGGGACGAGTCTTGAGCAGAAAAGGAGAATAGAAAAAAAGCAGGAACAGAGAAACAGAGGTGAGAATTTCAGAGAATAAGGAAGAAAAGTTTTTCACATGTATTTTCAAAACTGCCTTTTCCCCCATCGGATTGGCCAATAAAAGAACCTGAACAGGACCATGCAGAGACAGGCTGGCCTTAAGCAAAACACAGCGTTTCACTTAAGCCTAACATCCCCTCCCCCAAAACGTACTGTTTCATTAAAAGAAAACTAATCTTAAACACAACGTTTAAACATAATAACTAACATTAACCGAATTTCTTATTAAGACGCGCAAAACGACTGTTGAAGATTGATTGCCCCATATCAAATGCCCCCTTTAAATCTGATTCAAATTTTACAAATTCAAGGCTACTTTGAGATTCAATTTTGATTCAGGGCTACTTTTTAATTTGATTCAATTTTATCACTCAAACATTAAATTCATACATTTCACAGGACCAAAAAACTTTTGCAAAATTAAATCATGTGAGCCGGCTTTTTTCAAATGCATGAAAAAGTCCAAGTTCCATTTTGTGATACTAGGTGGAAAGCCCGAAAATGGACACAGGCCCACTACAACCTTTTTCTTTTCTTCATGTCATATTATATATTAACTAGCTTTAGAATCTGAACCCTTGTGTTGTCAATGTTCACCGTTATAAACGTGATTTAAATTTGTAAATATATCAAATATTTGATTCGGGGGTACTTTTTAATTTGATTCAACTTTATCACTCAAACTTTAAATTCATACATTTCAAAGGACGAAAAAACTTTCGCAAAATTACTCTACTAAAAAAAGGCAAATTGTGGTGTACATAAACATTCTAAAGACTTCACTCGCGCACTCAGATTTCATTCTCTTATGCCATATTTCTTCTTCTTCGGCTTCTCTTTCCCAATCCAAAAGGCTCCCCGCAATTCAATTAGTTTAATTGTAGATCTTAGCCTTTTCAAGGAGAGATGAAATCAACATGCAATATGAGAACTAGTATGAAACAAAAGCCAGTACAAAATAAAGAACAAGCTTTTACAAATTCATCATCTGGTTGTGGAGCGAGATGTGCGACTACTAGGATTTAGACGATCTCTCTTCAGCATATTCTCAAAGTTCTTTAGACATTTGAGCGGTCCAATCTGTACGATGATAGAACACTGTAACATTCACCATCAAGCTAGCTAAATGTTTTTACCGATAATAGGAATGTAAGAAAAAAAAAACGTGTCATTCATAGTCAAGCCACCTAAAGGTTCCATAAGACTCAAAGCGTAAACCAGCTTAGATCATGAAAGCCATCTTTTATCACTGAGGAATCAGGTTACCTTTCTATGCAGGATTAGGAAAGGTGAAGATATGACACAAAAAGACGACAAGTTGGTTTATGATCAAAACTGCAGGCACAAACCTATTTACAAACTGTGTGTGTACCAGAATCTAAAAGAGAGAAAAAGAGAGGGAAAAAACCTTCCAATTCCCCTTATGTGCAAGTTGGTTATTTATGTCATCTAGCCTTGTAATTATCTGCCTGAATGGTGGTCTCCTGAATGGCTCCTCGCTCCAGCATTCCTCAATTAACCTGCAGACAACGTAAACTGGTGTATTTTAGTAAGAAGAGAAGAAAAATCTAATAAGGACTGTAAGAAGCTTGGTTGTTTGAGACCCAGACTGGACCAGCCAGTCAGACTGGGAACCGAATGGAGTACCAGTCCAGAGAGAGATATCAGACTAGTTGACCTGCGAACCAGCACAGCCTAGTTGAATCAGACTAAAAAACTGGTTGAACCAATTTTTTAAAAATTTTTTATGAAATTTTTAATGATTTATTTAATTGAATCGTACGAACCAGCAAACTGGTGGCCTGATTGGTTCGACCACCGAACCGGTTCTATAAACCTTGGCAAGAAGATGGATTGACTTTCCTTTCAAAACTTATCAAATTTATGTTAAAAACAAGGGTGAGGAAGAAAACAGCCATCTCTGAATCCCCTGTTACTTTTTTTTTTTCTGCGCTACAGGTAGTACATTAGAAAATTTAAGACTGAACAATTACCCATAAGGCTATCAAGCAACACTAGATTTTCCTCATCCACCCCCCCTCCCTTCCTCCCCCCTCACCACCTTCTTCAAGTCTCCAGCATTTCAAAGTATAAGCAGTTCAAGCCCAAATGGTGTCAAAGGTATGGTTAAGTTACCACAGTTTGATCTCACCAATGAATATCTATCTATGATCCTGACTTCTTCGATATTAACAAGAAATACTATGCATGAAAAAGCAATAAACTTCAAATATGCATTACAAATAAATTTTGCAGCAGCCCCAGAAATAGAAATAGAAATTTTAAAGTAATCAAGAATAAAAAATAAATTTCCTTCTTTATTTTGGCTCAGATAAATGGGTTAACCATACATGTAGTTCACATTATGCTTTCCAAGTGGCAACAAGGCTTTTCTAAAATCATTGATTCATTCTGAAAGGATGTACAAGCGTAGATAAAACAAGGTCCAGAGAAGGACTTACTCTCTTAACCCATAAGCATAGCACTTTGCAGGAGCTCGAAAAGGTGGGCGCTCATTCGCAACATATGCTTTAGGAACTTCATATTCTTGCTTTGTATGAAATGGAGGAAAACCTTCAATCATCTAGAGCAATGATAGATGATATGTTATTGTAACTTCTACAAGTATCAGATAGATTTGGTACTATAATAAGCAGAAAGAAACCCTATAGATCTCATGCATGCAACTTTTATCGAAATATCCTTCCCACCCCTAAGCACCCAAAAGAAAAAGGGAGATGAGATGAGGGTTTCATGATGTTAGAAATTCTTCTAGACTTGACATGATTGTTTTCTCTTTAACCCCAAATGCTAAAACTACACTGGACAAAAATCTTAAATAGAGATCAGATATTACTCTGAGACATCAAGAATAAAGCAACTGTTGAAAAAGGATGAACAAGAGAAAAAATTCAAAAAATAAAGAAAGATCTGTGAAACTATTACTAATGTTTTTAAACAAAAATATATCTATAAATCCCACATATTAAGTTGAGTTCTGATATCCCTTCAACCTTTGACATCATAAATGAATTTCAGTTAGAATAGATAAACAGTAGTTCTAGCTTAAGTCTTATGCAATTGTCATCTATTGTAGAAGGCTTCAAATTTTGGGGACAATGAAGTGAGCAGGCTCAGGTGAAATCTTCATATAAAATCAACTATTAGAGGCCTAAAAAAAGGGAAAAGGATTGGATAATTTTTCTTTGCCTAGAGTTGGGACGAGTTTCTAAGACTACCACTTGCTCCTTGAGTTTAAGTTACTAGTTACACAAGTATTAGCAACACTGCAACTTGCAAGATAAGCTTTTGAGTTGGGGGAGAAGAACTCTAACCTCTTGTAATATCAAAGCAAACGAAAACACATCAACTTTGGTATCATACTCTTCATTCCTATAAACTTCAGGTGCCACATATTGCCCTGCTCAGGAAGGATTGATACGTCACGATGTATTTACCATTAAAATTAAAGGATACTTAGCTTTCAATTATTTGATTCAAATTAAAATGCAAAATTTGAAAGATGACATGAAACAAACATCTTTAGTTCATTTTAACACACTTCTCCAGTAAACAAGTTAATCAAACAGTTAATTAGGAATCAAAACAACAAATCATGCTACCTGCCTCTGATTTTCTCAACAAAGGCCAGATCAGATGGCTAATCTAACAATTCAGAAGCAAAACCCCAAGTATAAATAGATAACGATGGAGGATAAAGAGTTTTGCCAGTGTAGAAAACTTACAAGAAGTCTCTTGAGATGTCATAGGTCTGTCTTCTTTAACTCTGTTTGCAACCTTGAGCAGCTTGCTGACTCCAAAGTCAGCAACTTTCAGATGCCCAGAATCATCCCGCAGTATATTTCTGTTATCTTACTCATAAAAATGAACAAGCTTTAAGAAATCTTGCCCATTTGGATAATAAAAGAATGCATGTCCATGCCCAAAAAGTTAAAAGGAACTTAAGGTAACAAGCATATAAATTTAAGAAGGAAGACCTACGAAGGCTCAAGATCTCGGTGAATTATTGCTTCAGGTTTATGCTCATGCAAATAATTCATTCCCCTGCAACAGGTAACAACATTCAATTAAGGTACCAGAAAATCATCAAAATGAAGCAAGCAATAATAAACAAAAATCCAGTAAAGAGCTTGTTGCCTTCCCCTTGCTCAGTGGCAATACAACTTCTTTTGCTGATTCCACATTCCTTAGAATCCTTGTAGAAAAACAGCCAAAATGTGGAGAATAGATTTCTCCACAGTAAACATTCCAGCAACCCACCACCATTTTCTATTTCTACAATAAAATAGCAATAGTCTAAAGGTCTTTAGTAGATTTGCATTTGTAATGAAACTGCCAACCTTCTAAAACTTATCCATACATGATGGCTGATACATTAATTTTACCTGTTCTTCCCCATTTTTGCTGCCTTTAACTAACACATGGATCCTGTTGAGCCATTAATTAATTACATAGAGCATTAACAATCATTTTCCAATCGCATACTATGCAGCAAAAGAATGACCTTACCCTCTCAGATAATTTTTTCTTTCTACCACCAACTCTACACTCCTCTACTGTGACTGAGTTAAAGTAATCGATGTTAATAATCTCTATCATCATCTTCATGTTTATTAAATTACAGACAACTTCGTTACCACTAACAAATTCTAACAGAATTCATGGATGCACCGAAACATCTTAGCACAATCCTTTCTACCTAATAATGCATGGCTCATGTAAACTAATGTTTTTTAAAAGGTAGAAACTAACTGAAATTTCAATCAAAGACTCAATTTAAATGCTCACAAGAAATTCCGGTTTGTATGCCTAACCCCAACAGGCATCCATGTAGTTTACTCCCAAGAATTTTAAAAAATGCTCATCAATATGACATCCATAGATGTATTTTCAACCACCTAACTAACCTAGCAATATCAAGTGCAAACTTAACAGCAAGTTTTAGCTTCAATGCGCCTTTTAGCTTTAAATATGCTCGAAGATCTCCCTGTAAAAAGAATTAAATTTTTTATGACACATGATGTGGTAAAAAGAAAAAAACCAATGAATATTAAATTACTGTGTAATAGTAAAACAACAATAATGGTAGTTATTATTATTCTGCCCCAAAAAAAAGGACATTACATTAGTCCAAGTGTCCAAGAACCAAGAAAAACTCCTTTTCTAGTTACTCCTATCCTGGTTCTCCCAAATCCTACAGTGCACCATGAGGGTCTAAAAGAGAAGAAAGGACAGTGCCACGAGAGATTACCAGTAAATTAATTGAGGGGATCTTCTCCCTATTTTGTTCAAACTAGTAATCTCAATATGAAGTAATTGGACATTCTGGTAATCTAATTTACTACCCAGAATTGAGAAATCTCCCATCTCCCAAAGAGGTGGGAATTTAACATTCCAAGTTGGTACAGATAAATGTGAGGCTAAAATACCCTCATTTTCATGAAATCTCAGCCTGGGTATAAGTATATTTCAAATGGGCTTAACATTGTTTCCGATAAAAAAAAAAAGTGTCAAGGATCGAAACAATAGCTTGTTGGTTGAATGAAATGCCCAAAAGGCCATGCCAAAATTACCAAACTACTTCAAAATTTTAGGTGTAACTTCAAATTCTACTTCACTTTCGAAATTAATTATTCATAAAGTCACAATGTTACAAAGAAGATAACTAACATTTACTTTATAATTAATAAACTTGATAAAATAGCAATGAAGAAATATAGCTCACTGTTTCCTTAGTAATGTTATATTTCATTAATATGGAAATTACATACTAAGTTCTGCATATTAACAAAAACAAAATAAGAACACTATTCTTTTCCTTTTATCTATATTAAGAAAATTCTGAAAATAACCAAAAATATCTAAAAGCAATTTTTTGAGTATTATAAAGCTAGCAGTGTGCCATAAAAGGTACAGAGCAAAGAGACAAATGGCAATTGACAAAATTGCATTTCAAGATTTATGGACTAAAAGTGCAACTTGTTACCATTATATGATCAAACACACAACCGTTAAAAAATACATAGTGAACAAACAAACTGCTATTCTAGTGGTGCAGAACACAATCAAACCTTGGGTAAGTATTCTGTAACAATTATCATTGGACTGCTTTGAGTTACAGCACCCAGAAATTGGACAACATTTGGATGTCGTATCTTCTGAAGCAATGCAAGCTCATCTCTGAATGCCTTTCTGAAATTCCAACAAGACATTAAAACTCCAGAAACAAATGAAATGAAATCACAAATTAGATTTGATACAAAGAAATTGGAGATAGAGGACCAACACTTAAACATACACACATACACAAAAATCACAAATAATGTTAAACAAACCCACACTTTTTCCTGATCAGTAAAAACTTCCTCTCCCAGTGTTTTAACAGCAACTTTAATGCCTCGCCAAGAAGCTACACGAAATGTTCCCTGTGTTAACATTCAACAATTAATATTTAGTGATATGGCATTCGTGTTCATGATCAAAATAGTATCCTATACAAAAAGATTTTACCAAAGTGCACTGTATACATATTACATAAAGATGGGGAAGTTTGCGAACAACTTCATGACAGCATTACAGCAACTTTAAGCCTCCCAAATAACTCACTTATACAAGAATTACACTCAATTTTGATTAAAACTATGGAAGTTCTTATTAGAATTGAAAAGGATACATGTCTTAATGCATTAGATGAAAAATATTTTAGTTAAGCAGAAAAAGCACCATAGGTTTCTGAAGAATGATATGACATGATCGCTAACTCTAGCACACAAACATATGTACTTCTCGTCACAAGTTCAATGATAATGTAAACCAAGGTAGAGAAAATAAAATTTCAGAATGCATCAAAAGCATAAATTTCAGCAATTGACAGACAAAACAACAAGGTTCATAGGTTACCTTTGTGATATTGACACTGTTAGAAAAGTCAAGTTCACTAGGATCAATCTCATACTCTGGCACTTCCCGAGAATTTACAACATGCATCGGGGCTATCTACAATCAAAGAGACTAGAGACTTTTAAACATGAAGCTACACTGGATAATTTAAAAAGAAACTAGACAAATTTAAGAGAATATCAATAGCTGCAGGAACAAGGTCGATGAAATACCGGAGGCTTTGCACCATGCTTCTCCAAAAGCTTGATCACATCTTGGTTCTTATAGTAAACCGCATCTGCAAGTGGCTGTTTAGACAAAATCATCCATTCAATAATTCTATTTAACAAAGGACAACATCACCCAAGTAATTCATATTTCAACGATTGTCCCCAAAGAAAGAAAACCATTAATTTCGGTTAGCTTTTGATTATTGCTTTTACTACTTTTGCTTTTGGATACCAAAAAGAATAGAAAATAACGTGTATGTGTGAGGGAATTTTTTGTTTTAAAGAAAGTATAAAATGCATCACTTCACTGTGTACAGAACAATAATTCT